>VBSM01003204.1:46707214-46729284 GCA_008086735.1 Cheirogaleus medius | reverse complement strand
AAAAAAAAAAAAAAAAAAAAGAGTAAATTATTCCAGTGTAGATGAGTAGATATCATCATTCACTGCTTTTAGTAATTATCTATATTGTAAATGTTCTCTAATAGAATATGTTATAGACCAATGTCTGCCATATTATTTGGGGGCCATAGTAATCTAAAGTCATTTTTGATGAGAAGTATAATTTCAGAGGAGACAATTGAACTGAAACTTTACAGGATTTTCCACTGGTTACATTGTTCATAAATTTAGATTCATTTTTGCCTCCAACAATATGTGCTAAGACTATGAACTTTTTTTCTTCTTTTAAAATGTCTGCTCAATGTTTTCTTTAGGGTGCCTGTATGTATGCTTTATATTTATTGCATATAATCTCCATATTAGTTATATTGTTACCCTTTCAAGGCTAAACCACAACCATGAAAAATCACAGGGTCTCCATTCAATCTAATGCCTGCATTCACTACTTTGGATGCAGTGCTAGCTTTGCTCATGCCTGGAAACTCACAGGCCAAGTTGTGGGCATTGTTTCTGACCACTTTTTCCTTTTTCCATTGAAGATCAACTTCTTCATTGGAAAATGGATTTTGTAATATTGACACTGTTGCTTACCTTAATATTCCTCCCTGAGATTATAGAAGCTTGTTATGAACATGAGGACTCTTATAACTCTGAAATAAAACCTGCTAATGTACAGAAACTATAGTTGCCAACCTTCAATTTTGTTTACAATTTTATACACATTTTGTAAAATCTTGGCAAGGTTAGAGATATGGCAGAGTGCCTATAACTACCGAATATAATTTTCTGTTCATTGACTTTGTGTTGAAAAGGCTGGTGATTCTAGGTCCAGTTTAAGAGAAAAACTTCCTAGGAGGAAATTTATAATATCATTTGAGATGAGCAACAGGACAATTACAACCATAAACATATCTATTCTTACCAATTTTGGATTATTTACATCCATAAGTGCATAATAATTGTGCTCTGATATTAAGTAGCACAAATAATACATATTTAGATATATGTATTTATAAAGATGTACTGCCAAGAAAGTGAAGGGGTAAGTATATTCAACACATATGCCACACATTACTTCGACATAAATCCAAGCATTCCCATTTATATCATTTAGATTTTGCACATTGGCAAAAAATACTAGCTCCTGCAAATTATAGACTTCTTAATTTGCTACAATGTAAGCAGTTTTTCAGAGAATACCCTAAAAGGCACTGATGATTTGGCATATAATTTTAGGACAACCGACTTGTTCTTAACAACACTGCACAGTATAAGAAACACATGTGTCATCTTTTTCTAACAAAAAAATGTTGTTGATTTGTTATAGCTGGTGACAATAATCATGAACTAATAATTTGTAATCAACAATAATTGACTTTTAATTGGGCTCACTAAAAACATCATTTTAAAGGACAACTATGTAGATTTAATACACATATAGTTGAAAAAGATGCTGTTATTTTGGAAGAAAATGATCATTTAAAGTAATCTATTTCATACATTTCACCTTGAGTTACCAAATCAAGAGTATAGTACAACTCAATGTTAAAACTACTAAAGCCTCCATGTCACTTTTTTTGTCCTGTCTATGAATTAAGTTGCTTTTCCCAGGACATTCTAATTATAAAATCCGTGTTTCAGTTATCCAAGTCAACTGTGAATGAATGGATGTGCTTTAAGTCTTATTTCACCAGCTGTATTAATTTCAGACCGTGTGTCTCCTTTCTTTGGTTTCCTCTATTGATTCTGGAAAAAAGAGAATGGTATTTGATTAGAATGAAAATGTATACTACAGCCAATTTTGATATTTCATTTGCAAGTGACTTCATGTAATGTCCTTCTCCTTTGATCTAATAATGAAAATGTGTCAGAATATTCTCATTAACAGCAGCAAGGTAAAGCAGCCCAAGCCTCCTGGGACCAGAAGGACTACACTTTGTGAATTTAAAATGAGAAGGCTATACTCCCAGTGCTTGGCAAGGAGTGTGCTGCAGACCTCTATTTTCTCCCTTCAGTAATTGAATGAACTGAGATTTTAAAAACAGATAATACAAAAGAATTCTGATATTGAGTGAGAGAGGGGGGATGGGAAAGAGAGAGAAAAACAATGTGACTACAAGCAAATAGTAATGGTTGATTTGAAATTTTCTGCTCACTGGAGAATTATAATTAGCTAAAAATATTTAAAAACAAAACCCAAACTCTTTAGTTGTGAACTCATTTCATCTACACATCATGATTGTTTTTGTGTAAAAATATTTTTAATAATAAACTCTGACATAGATTTGAATCCACATTGGATAAACTGTGTGAAAGTTCACATAAAAATAAATTCAAATTATGTTCACTTCGAAGAAGCTGACAATAAATGAATATATCTGGATAGTACCAAAATTTAAAGTAGTGGATGATTGAGTTTGATAATTACATGCATCTAACAGAAAATGTGCATGCTAAATTTATTTCAGTTCAAAAATTCAAGCTACATTTGTAATTCATACACGTTTTTCATGTAGCTGTGAGATAGTTAATGTCTTTAACATTAGAAGAGCATTTTAACTCTTTAAAACAAAGTATAAAATAGACATAATATTTTTTTAGCTTTGTCTTAAAAGGAGGACTTGAAAAACATGTATAATTCATATAATTAACGTGTCTGGTTACCTGTCTATATTAAATAACATGCCCATATTTTTCCTTAGATATATATCTTTATAGTTCAGTAATTTTAGATGTTCAACACTGTCCCTTCAAAAAATATGTCCAAGTCCTAACCCTCAGTGGCTGTGAATGTGAACTTTTTTGGATCTTAGGATAAAGTCTTCCTGGAGTTACGATGGGCCCTAAAAACAATGACTAATGTTTTCATAAGAGAAAAAAAGAGGGAGATCTGAGACACAGAGATACATGAGGGAAGCCAAGTGAAGACACAGACAGAGATTGGAGTGATATATCTACAGGCCAAATAACTCCAAAGACTGCCAGAGCCCCTAGAGACTAGGAGTAAGGAAGATTCTCCTTCAGAACCTCCCAAAGGAACCAAATCTGCTGACACCTTGATTTCAGATTCCTGGCCTCCAGAATTGTGAGAGAATAAATTTCTGTTGTTTAAGCCATAGATTTTGTCACCATTTGTTAGGACAGCCTTAGGAAACTGAGTACCCATTAATGAAAGAACATCTGATCACAATTTTAATTGGCCAGCTATGATCTCAAACATCAAGGACAATTGCATATAGCAGTACAAACAATCCAACAAAAACCATCTCTCAAAGTATGTGTATTTTGACTGCAGAGGTGACCACAGAGAAAGTTTCCTGAAAACATTTAGAATTTGTATTGTAAATACTTCAGTTAAAAGCAGACATCAAGTTAAGTGTGGAAAGGGTAAAAACAATTCCATAGGTATTCAGTGTTTAGAAGGCAAGTTGGTAATTTAATGGATGGTGTTATAAATCTGCCTTTGATACTTTAGGAAGAAAGAATAGAGAAATTGCTTCTAAAATGAACTCATGCTTCAAAGGATAAATTCTTAATGCTTTCAAATAATTTGGAATCCACCCTTTTGACCAGATTTGAACTTTTTATTCATCTACATTTCTGAAACCTAAGCCTAACAATTCTTGCTTAAAAATAGATTCCTGTGTTCTTCCCCAAAGATTCTCATTCAATAGGGCTGGGAGGTGTGAACCTATTGTATTTTTAACAATTGTTTGAATAATTGTGACAAAGAACATGCTGTGCAACATTTTGGGGTGCACTGCTTAGAAAAATGTATTGTATACTTACTCCATCATAAAATCTCCCAGGACCTGTGTTAAAAGTACAGATTCTCTAATTCTTATGCTTGACCCATTGAATTAGATTCTGTGGTTTTTAAGACCTGCTGTGATCATTATGACTAGGCAATTTCACAAGACAGTGCCTTAGAACCAAAAATCTGACCTTGATTGCTTTTGATACAGGCATTGACATCAATAATAAGAAAGCAGGTACTTAAAAAAGAATATAAACCCATTATCTATCATATACTACAGGATATGAGTTTTGATAAACATAGCAACCTAGCCTTCTGCTAGAAAAATTTAAGTTTTGTTCAAAAATACCTTTGAGGTCAATGTTCATGCTAGTGTCTTTCTCAGCATCTGCAGATTCCCTCAGCCTGCTGCTTGAACAGTTGCTAATGATGAAGCTCACTCCAGCCTGCCCCCCTGCTGTTGCTCATTTGCCCATTAGCATCTGCTTAAGCAGCAGGCTGGGGGAAGCTCTGGTGCCCAATCAATGTAGCTGATGAGGGCTAGGGTAGGGAAGCCTCTGTTGCCAACAGAGCCAGAGCATAAATCAAATCCAATCTTGGCAAAGGTTATTAATCTTCGAAAGGGTGACTTATATATCACAGTGTTGGGATGAAGAAAAGCTATCCTTGACATTTGTGGAAAATGAGATGAAGCTAAAACATTATTTGTCTGCTAAATTGGGTATATCTGTTGAATGTCCTAAGTCTCACATTCTTTACCTGGAAAGTCAGTCGCAATAACATTCAAACACTATCTGATGTTAAAGTATAAGCCAGGAGATACAAAAGCACACCTAAAAAGAAAACCACATTTTAGACTTTTCTGGAATTAGTTACCCTATTTTAAAATACAAGATCATCTCATTATCGCCAAATTTATCAGAAGACTCATTCCACTGTCTCAGCCAAATGAAACATTTTTTATTTCCAGATTTTACAGTTTGGAAACTAGAAGACTTAGAGAGGTTAGACATAGATAATAAGGGAAGTTGGCTGGAAACCAAAAACTAAAGATACATTCCATTTTGAGCATGGGTACAAGCTTTATCTCTACATAGAACGGTCTAATTTAAATACTCTGAACATAGGCAGAATGCCTGTACCAGAGGATTCAATGTGGAAGTGTAGTGAGAAAAGGATGGCTGGTACAGATTATTAGGGTGAGGCTAGGGTAGAATATTGTCATAAAAACAGACACACTTTAAGTTACACAAAAAACATGAAATATTAAGCAATAATACAGCCTTTGAAAGTATTCTGCACATTGGGAAGTGCTAAGTGTAAAAAGGTTATTCTGTGAATGAGATGTTATTACTCTCCAGTGTGAGAGATTTTTGAATGATATGACAAGTAGCATTCATACGGACCTACGGAGGACTGAGTGTTAAGTATCTCACACATAAAAGGCACTTCATAGAAAAACCACTACATTGTCTACAACCATCATGGACCAAGTGCAGTGCTTGGAATTCCCCTTTGGTTATACTAGAGAAATATTAAACAAGATTTCTCTCTCCACAAGTTTGCTGGCTGTTATGGATATGCCATCCTCACACATAAAATAACTATACAATAATATAGAACTATTATTATTCTATGATATAGAAATAAAATATAGAAAAATGTACCAATATTAGAGAAACAGAAAGAGTAGTTTAAATACAACCACCTTTCAGCACCTCAGTAGTCTTGATGTAAGTTGATATGTAATGATTTATATTATTTTTCACTATAACATCATCATTTGCTTTAAAAACTCTGCTCTCAGAAGAAAATTCTTATAATTGAAAATTAATCTCCATCATATTTAAAGGAAAAATGCCAATGCTACTATTGATAGCAAAGTAATAAAATCAGTAATATGCTTGTGTAATAGTCTATACAGTGGATGACAATTCTTCTTATTATCAGCCTTATAAACTGCAAACATTTTAATGGCAACCAGGATTTTGAGAATTGTACCATCTGGACATCAGTGTTTACATTTGTCCAAATTTTCAGTAGAAAATTAGCACAAACTGGCACTAAAATTTTTAATTACATTTGGGAATAACTTTCATATATGACAATTTTAATTTAAAAGAGAACAAACAAAAATATATAGTACTCTGAACATTGTTCTTTAGAATATTGCATTTTTTCTTTTTGCATTGATTAGAATCTAATCAATCTGAAGTGAAAGCATATACAAAAAATTTCAGAAATGAAATTACCTACCTGAACAAAATAAAATAATCTTTCATACATTCATGAGTATGAATGAATGCATTCAAAGAGTCTTAGAAAGGCTTATAAATCAATAAATGTAGTTAACTCAGGTGAAGGGTGCTAGTTTTAAGCAAGGTCAAAGGTGAATTTTTAATTGCTATTGATCTTTTAAATTAATTAATAAATTAATTAATTTAGAGACAAGTTCTCTCCATGTTGCCCTGGTTGGAGTGCAGTGGCTGTTCACAGGTGAGATAATAGTACAGTATAACCTGGAACTCTTGGTTTCAAACAATCCTTCAGCCTCAGCCTCCTGAGTAGCTGAGACTACTGGCATACAGCACTGTGCTCAACAATATTGGTCTTTTAAAAAATGATATTTTCATCACATATTCATTATATAATGAGATAAATATAATTAAATGTGCAGATAATTGAAAGATTATGTCCACTAACCTGACCAAACTAATAGCTAAATTATAATCCTATAATATGTGGCAATATCAAACTAAAATTTCCATGTCTGGGCTGAATCTGAAAGTTCCAAACCACAATCTCCAAGAGATGATATTTTAACTACTTCACCTGACTTGGAGACATGCCAATATTGAGAACCCAAAAATCTACATAAACCCGGAATAGGGCAGGTGGGCCAGAGCTGCTGAAGATCATTGATAAATCCTGGCAAATGTGAGCCACTACCTGTCCCATGAGTCCTCTAGGGATGGACTCAATTGGCTCCTTTTCTCTGGCCACCAATTCCCAGAGTCAGCTATTCCTGACTTGAGTGGCTCCAACAGAAAGTATTTATTTGGTCCTTATATTGGGAACTGTCCAGGGTGGGAGATGACTATTACCCAAAGCAGGTAAAGTTTGAAAAAGGTGAGCTTCTGGTTAGACCAGAGTTAAGAGTTATATAGAGAGGCCTAGATCTGGGGTGGGACATACTTACCTGAACATTGAGAGGCCTCAGGCTTTCCCATGAGTGTGAAAGTTATGAGAGTCAATTTTTTTGTTTGTTTGTTTTAGCCAGAAGGGTGCCAAGTGACAAACTGTCTACATGAGGATTAGCCTCGTAGTCCAAGAGAAAATTTAGTCTAAGAGGAAATGTTCCTCTGAGTCCAGTCCTTCTTCCTCTAATCAGTGAGTCAAAAATCTCTGGAATAGTTCTGACATTACTAAATCACTTAGTAGACTCTGGAGTCAATCATCTCTTTTCTGGGCTGATTCTAACATCAGTTCTCTCAGGACTTCCAGGAGATCTGCTTCAAAAGCCTTCATGTCCTTGATATCTAGGAATCCATGTTCCTATTCCTTATGTCCATATAGGTAAAGGGCTTCTGCTTCCAGCTCTCCTCAATTCTCTCTGGATTGAAAAACCTGTTCAATTTTATTCCCATTCTAGGGATCACCTCTGAATACCCAGCAGAGTTATCCACTCTGAACCCTGATATCCTCCATTACAATACAGACATCTGTTATGTGATATCCATCCATAATTTAATGGATATAGTGGGATATTCAATAGCATTTCAATCAATCTCTGCAAGCTCTATCTTGTAGAAATTTAAGAACGCTCTTAGTTACATGAGGAAGGGAACTTAGATCTTTACTTTTTTCTTTTCTTTATTCAATAATTGATATAATCACTGAAGGAAAATGCATGACCTTGCCTAAAGAGCAGAGGTCAATGTGGCAATTGGAGTGTCATTTTTTTAGTTAAGAATCTTGGTTGAAGTTATCCTTGTGTTATGGGTTGAATTGTACTCCTTATCACCCAATACTTACGTTGAAGTTCTGACCCTAGTATTTAAGAAAGTGACTTTATTTAGAAATAAGGTCATTGTAGGTGTAATTAACTAAAGACAGGTCATAATGAAGTAGAGTGGGTCACTAATCCAAATATGACTTCTTTTGTATAAAAAGGGAACTTTGGAGGTAAATACACACATAGTGAGCACTTAATGTGAAGATGAAGGCAGAGATCAGGGTGATGCAGCAGAAGCCAAAGACTCCGGCCAACTAGAAGAAGCTGGGAGACAGACATGGAGCAGATCCTTCCTCACTTTCCTCGGGAGGAACCAACTCTGCTGACACCTTGATCTCAGACTTCTAACCTCCAGAACCATGAGACAATACATTTCTGTTGTTTAATACACCCAGTTCCTGGTACTTTTCTTGGCAGCATAGGAAACAAATACACCTTGACTTTTAACTCTAAGGATTCATTCTGAAATAATAACAAGTGAACTTTTATTTCATTTACTAAGCCAAACATTTAGCCTATATTACATTTTGCAAATTCTCCATATTTTATCCAAAGACTCAAACCATAAAAAATATTTAAGATTTATGAAGAAAAAAACACTTGTTCTATGCTATAAGACAGAATTGAAACTAGGAGTCCACAGACTAAATTTTTTTCCCTAACATACTTTTGCTTTCCAACACAGTGCGTTCAAACATTGAATATATATGAATGCCTTTGGAAGGAAAGTAGATAGTTCAGATGTATGCAGAACCCACCCCTCTTTATGGTTTCATGCTCTGCAATTTTACACATTTATGTAGTCTTCTTGGCATATAACAAGCAACTTGAGTTACTGTCTTGGCTGTGAATGGCTTCATCCAAGGATAGTACATATGAAGTATCAACAGCTTTCATCAGATTGCACGTTCATCTCTGTCCTAGGGTTACATTGAGGGACCTGGCTTAATCATCAGGTATTTCTGAGGACATTGCCCATTCTGTCATCTAGTGACAATGGTCATAAAAAGTATTATTCCTTTATAAATGCCAGTGAAAAATAATAATTTTGTAACTGATAATGGATTTCCTTTTTTAAAAACTCATTTTATTACACAATGCACACTTATATCAAATCATTTTTAAAATATAAAAATAAATAAAAATGTAAAAACCTCGGTTATAAATTTTTAAAAAATCTTTTTGTGTTATTTTATACATTTTAAAATCCTTTTCATACTAATGTTAAGCATACATACATATGAAACAGGTAGATGCAAGAAAAACATGGAAATAACAGTTTAATTTAATGGAGGAATATTTAAATGCCAATATTTCAGGAATATATCACTGTTACGGACTGAATTGTTTCCCTCCAAAATTGATAGGTTAAAGATAGGCTTTTAAAGAAGTAATTAAGGTCATAAATATGGGGCTCTAACCCAATAATAATAATAAGAAACTCCAGGAGTGCACCTATACGGCACAAGGACAAACCATGTGAGGACACAGTGAGAAGGCAACTGTCAGCAAGCAGGAAGACAGACCTCAACAAAAACCAATTCCACCTTGATCTTGGAATTCCAGCCTCTAGAAATTTGAGAAACTAAATTTCTGTTCTTGAAGCCACCCAGTCAGTGATATTTTGTTATGACAGTCCTAGAGGACTAGTGCAATCACTCATCAACATAGTTTGTCTTTCAGTAATAAAGTGTAAGATAAATAAACTATAATCATGTAAAAACAATACCATGTATAAAAGTTAACCAGATATTGATTATATGTGGATATCTTTCAATAAAACACACTAAATTCAAACTTCAATGTTAACTGAATTTTAAATTGTGAAGAAATTTCAGTGATGACAAAAGGACAAAACATATTGAGAAAAGGTGAAAGAATGTAACTTGAATGTATCGGTAGGAAAAACTTTTCATTTTTTTTACCATCTCCTTCCACATTATACCTTTCTACTGGTATATTTTCTTGGTCTCTGAAGTGGAAGGTATTTTTCTTTGTGAACCCACCTGGTATGAATAAATGGATTTTATCTTCACTTAAAATGCTGCCAAAGTTTCAAAAGACTAAACATTAGAAGAATTTGAAATAGGTTTTTCAAATTAAAAATAGAAGAATAACACACAGAAAAGCAAAAGCAAATAATCTACGCTAAGAATTCAGTTCATAGTAATATAGAATTCACAGAAATACACCTAACATAATAGTAACATAATAGTAAAAGTGCTATAATTAATATTTTGGAAAAGCAGCCAAAGCTAGGTACATAAGAAACAGATATATATATATATATATACAAACCAAAGGTCAAAGTAGTCATTTAATGTTTTCTAAGTTGCAATCTACTGCTAGATGTTTTCTTCACAAACCACAATTACATGTCTATAGCCACTCATATCACACTTCTTAAAAGCATATTAGAATAATTTTAGTAGTAATTTAAACCATATTCAAAAAATCACACCTAGAAAATTTGAAAATATATTTATGTGCATTAGAAAACTTCATTTAATCAACTAGAACTAATGCTGATTTAGCAATATGGATTTTAGAAGAGAAAAGCAATGCACCAATACACTTAGATACCTATTTCTTGCACACTATACAACTGGCTAGTGAGTCATTACCTAAATTTAAATATTCAGTAGATTCATTTACTCAATAGAAGTGGGTAAAAATTAGTCTCAAAACCTTGTCTGGGAGAGGGTTTGTTGGGAAGTGGTCCAACTGATTAGTGGTACTGAATGGTCTTTATTACTCTGCTCAGACACCTGATTCCCATGTTTTTAGGAATTAAGACCATACTCTTATAGCCATGCCTCAACCATTACAGAAGTGATCCTTGTAACCAAAAACATTTGTACCCCCATAATATTTTGAAATTAAAAAAAATAATTAAGATCATATAGAATTTGAACATGTGAACTAAAGAGGAAATAGTGATTGAGAAACAGGTCGTGGTGTCAGAAGGCTAAAAGTGGGAAGAGATGAGGAATGAAAAGTCAAAAGCCAAATAAGTTTTGGAGTTGTAGAGAATAGGGAAATATAGGGCATTTTAGAGTTGTTAACCAGTTTTGCACTTGAATTATTGTAATTATTTTGGAGGATGATAGTGAAGATTAGAGTGCCCTTCTTTGAACAGAATAATATCACACGATTAAATTTGTGGTCCATTTTATACTAAGATTTCTCATGGATTTCAGAAAAGAATTATTAGCATTTTAAACTATATTTCAAAGAATTTGACTTTTACTAAAGGAATTGAAGGTTATAGAAAACAAAGCTGGACTTGTAGAGTTATAACTGAAATTAAATGAGATATATATAAACTAATTTTGGCACATAGTAGGTGCTCAGAATATTTTAGATCTCTGGATTATGGGAAATACAGGACTGTGGGCCTTTCTAGGAGTCAGTACTCTGGGAGTATAAGAATAGGTGGGTGCCTACAATGCCCATCAACCAAAAGTATTGAGACTTTCAAATGAATAATGAATAATAATAAATAAACAATAAGTGAAAAACAAAGGAATATAGCAGGTGCTTAAGACAAATGTGTTGAACAGATCAGAATCTCAATGAGGGTGAGGTAGACATAACTGCAGTGTTATTTATTTGACATTACATCAAGTCACTAAATGTAAAATATTTCATAAAATATGCAATGAGATTCTTCCTTAGTGGCTCAAGTTGGGCAATAAACCTTAAATATGTAAAATTAGGATCCTTAATAGTATAACTTAAGTGCTTTAGATGGTTCTTAATTAAACACTGGACGTGTCCATTTTTGTTCTTGCAGTCACTCACTCTAAGAAGTACTACACAGAGCAATGCAATAGAGGAGAGATTTGGTACACATATTTTATTCACATTAGTCCTGAAATGCTTCCTCAGTATATTCTCGTGCTTAATTTCTGGCTTGATTTTTACCACTCCCTCTATTTATAAGTAGATATATTTTTTGATATCACTTTACAAATATGAGGATATTTCCCAATATTTTTATTTCCAGAAACCAACAGTAAATAGTCTTCCTGAAGCCTCCTGGCACCTGAGTACACCACATCCTTTCTAGGCCACACTCCTCCTCATCCTCTGTTCCATAAGCAGTGTTTCCTTGGCCTGCTCACCAGTCCTGCAAAGAGAATTTAAAAAGTAAATGCTTAAGTTTTATCTAGCACATAGTTTTGAATAAATTTTCTAATTTCAGTTAGAAATGACATTTATAAAGAGAAAGGGATTTTTAACTGTAAGAAAAAAGAACACTTTTCAACTTCAAAAAGAGTTGAGAGAATTCTCAAAAGAAATGGATTTATTTGATTTTGTGACAAGAAAACACGAAAACTTAACAGCGAAAGAGAGAGATATCTTTGCTTCTATCCTTAGCATGACACATATCAGATATGGGAACAATCTATTCAATCAAGTTTACTATTAGACCAGCATGAGAAAAATAATGAAAGTCATAATGTCTACTGCTTTTACCTTACTAAGCTTGAGAATATTGATATTAATACATATTAATAATATAACTAACAATATTTCCTTATTTCATCTAGAAAGATAAAGGTTAAAGATTTCTGCAGTTTATATAATTGTCCCAATAGTATTTAAAAATAATGATTATAGTTCCCCAGTTAAAATTACCATCACATGAAACAAACTGTGTCCAGTTTGAAAATTAAGCTAGCTCTGTCAAGTGTTGATTGGTCTACTATGAATTTAGTTAGTGATAAGTAAGACAGATGGATTTGCTGTATCTGCTACTGCCATTGTAGGATTCTTTGGTAAGTTACTCTGAGTTATTATCTGTCTCTTTGAGAAAAGACAGATGGATTATGTACCACGTCAGGGTCTTGTCATTTGAATAGGTATAAAGTATGACAATTACTAATTTAAAATGTCTCAGAGCTTAAGACAGATATAATCATTCTTTCTATAAACTTTCCACATACAATTTTAAAGAGAGACATGAGTCACATTCTTTATGTGTCTGATATTTTCTTAGATGGGATAAACTCCAAAGTTTACTTGATGCAGAGAGACATATCTTAAATGTGATATTTTGAGGTTTAAGTAGAGTAGTGAAACATTTCTTGAATTTTTAAAGATTGCCATGTGGAAATCCCAAAAATAGAATCTAGCAGTGCATACCTAAGGAAATCTTATCATGTAGAACCAGTATGTATTTTGACTTTAATTCTTTATGTCTATTGTTTTCTAGTCCTGAGTCTAAACTAATTTTATCTAAAACTATTGGATTGATATCAACAGTTTTATGTTTCTACTTTTAGACATGGTAAATATATTTGGTATTTTAAAAAGGTATCAATTTCACCCTTGGACTTTTTTGCAAATATAATTTTGCAATCATAGAATCAGAAAGATTAAGGGGACTTTAGAGCTCAAATTAGTTGACCTAATTTAGCCACCCAATAAGAACTTTTTTTTCCACCATCCCTGCAAGACGGTCACTCATTTACTGCCTTTTGTTGTTGTTGTTGTTAGTGTTGCTGTTATAGAGGGCCTTATTCTGTCACCCAGGCTGGAGTGCAGTGACTCAATCATAGCTCAAAATCCTGGGCTCAAGTAATCCTCCTGCCTGGTTAATTTTTTAATTTTTTTGTAGAGACGGGGTCTTGCTCTGTTGCCCAGGCTGATCTCAAACTCCTTAACTCAAGCAATCTTCCTGCCTCACCCTCACAAAGTGCATGGATTACAGGCTCATTTTTTGCTTACATGCTGCCTAAGGTGACAATCTATTTCACTTTTGGACAGTATTGATACCTAGAAATTCCAGTTCATAAATGCCAAGTGCTCATCCCCAAAATGTACATTGCATCACAGCTAAACCATTTTATTCTTTCTTTTATATGACAACTCTTCAAAAATATTCATTCATTCATTCATTCACAAGTATACAACAAGTATATACTATGTCCCATAGGCAGAATTAGTTGAATAATACCTGTTCTCTACATGCAGGAACTTACATCTGTAGGAAGTAAATATATATGACGATGTTTTAAGTGTTCAATTTATGTAAATTATTCAATGACAACAAAGTGATTTATCATTATGTTACATTTTTCTCTCTTCTTTAGGCAGGTAGTATACAAATTCTTGATCTTGCATGTCTACTGCTAAATTTTTTAGCATGTACCCTAATAAATGTTATTAATTATCTTTATATTGTAGAATCACGGTAATTTCCAACTATAAGATTAATTTTATAAATTATGCACAAATATTATAACATAATAAACACAAACATATAGAAATTATGACATTCTCTTCCCAATCTAAAATCATCACCTTGCAGGAACTGAAAATGGCATTTCCTGAGATCTCATGCAAAATTATAAATATTTTAATTTGGTCATTTTTTTCTGTTCTTTTATAGATTTGCATCGCACAAGTGAGGCGTAGTGTGTGCTTCTGCCATTTTCTGCTGGCAAGTGTCATTGTGGATGTATTTGGTTTCCTGTGGTAGCTTCCTGATCATGACTATTAGTTGATTATAGTGATTTTATGAACATGCTGCTTGATCACTGAAGTGTAGCTTTCCTGGTGGCTCATTCCTGCAGCATAGTGTCTGGAGTCCTTCCTGAAAGATTAACGTAGAGTCAGTTTCTTCAGTCTTCCTAAGCTACTTATTATTCCAAAGGATCCCCTTTTATGCTAAAATTAGCTAGGATAGTTTTTTGCCCTATGGCTTAACCCCAAACAATAAATTGATGTGTTGATATTTTTCTTCCCAAAGATGATACATCTTAAGTTTGTTAAATCATTCAAGTGAAAGAATTTTATTTTATTTTATTTTTTAGGTACAAACATGGAGACTCATTTAAGAAGTATTTATTCAACACTTGTAAGTTTTGAAAGGGATTCAGTGAGAAAAGAACAGCACGTGAAAATTCCACTTATGGAATTACGTAAACTTCCATTCTAAGGGAGACATCTGTTTTTATGGGTAACCTGAGGATCCACAAGTCTGTCAGGCTTCTAGAAGCACCTTTTTCTTTAATATCCTTACCAGTTTACTCAAGAATCATCTATGCTATGGGAAGATAAACAAATTTCTCAAGATTTCTAAGGATCACTGGGTGGAAGGATGGGTGTATAGTTGGGCACATCAATCTCGCATACTCCTGTTTTCCCTAGTTACCTCTTTTGAAACACCTGCTCCTGCTGATATATTGATTGAATTTACAATTTTGCCTCTGATTATCCTCTCTTTCTACTCATTTACCCTTGCCTTTTAGTCCTCAAAGCATGACTCATAAGACAGTTGAGTAGAAAGTTTTACTGAAGGACTAAAGGTAACTAGGCATGATTGTAGCAACACAGGACAGAAAGCAACTTACTATTCAACCTTACATCCGTTGAGCTAACTTTCTCCAGTCAACTCAACTATAGGGAATTTCTTACCGGAAGTTGTTCACCTTGACCTTACGTCAAAACTTAATCTTGAAATTAATATTTTTGTATTTCAAAATATTAAGAGGATACAGGGGCACAAGTGTTTTTGTTACACAGATAGCTTTTGTAATGCTTGATTCAGGGCTACAAGTGTGCCCATCACCTGAACAGTGTTCGTTGTACCCATTAGGTAGGTTTTTGCCCCTCTTCTCCTCCCCCGTCCCCCCTGCTTGATTTCCAAAGACTTTTACTTCCCTCTGTGCACATGTGTGCCATTTGGTTAGTTCCAATTTATTAGAGAGTACACGTGGTGTTTGTTTCCCATTATTGAGATGCTTCACTTAGGATAATGGTTCAAGTGAATGAACTTTTTGAAAAATATGTTAATTATTTCATTTAACCATGATTCAGGGAGCACCTGTGAACCCGACACTGCATTAGCACTAGGAATGTGTCTCTGGACAACCTAGTAAAGATCTTGAATTTTAAATTCTAATAAGGACTTTGTAGGATATGATTTGACATATTTACAATCAAGTCTACTTACTTGTATACTTATGAAATTTTAAACACTATTTGACCTATTTTAAATTGTCCACTGAATAAATAGTTTCTTAAAATATCTTACTTAGCCTTTATTATATTGAGATTTATCCTTAACCTTTAGCCCTATTTTGAGACTAATCTTCTAAAATTATTACTCTGAAAAGACAAAATATAACTTCAGTGATGAATAATGAAAATACATATTCCAATCACTTAACAATTGTTAAAGAATTCATTAATGACATTTTAGGTAAATAAAATGGCTTTTTGGATAAATATAATATATAACACACTATAAGCCACCCAAAATACAACATTGTAACTAAAAAGTGCTTAAATACTTAAAAAAGTTAATAGGATATTTAGCATTTGTTAAAGACATATACAATGACTAGGTAATTCTGGTGATTATTTTCCTTGGTTTTATGAACTATATATAATTGTAAAATGCCTCCTCATTTTATAATGAAGAATAAGATAAAAATTAAATATTAAACTATGTCCTACCAATATTCCTTATGAATATACATGCAAAAATTCTCAACAAAATCCTAGCAAGCCTAATTCAGGTGCTTAACAAAACAAATAATCCATCACCACCAAGTGGGCTTCATCCCAGAGATGCAGGGATGGTTCAATATACACAAATCTTTATATGTAATTTCAGCACATAACTAGAAGTAAAAACAAAGACCATATGATCCTCTCAATAGATGCAGAAAAAGAATTTTATGATAAGAATTCTTAACAAAATAGGCATAGAACCATATAGCCATATATGACAAACCCACAGCCAACATCATAGTGAATGGGGAAAACTGAAAGCATTGCTGCTTAGACTTGGAACCAGTCAAGGTTGTCCTCTATCATCATTTCTATTCAACATAGTGCTGGAAGTACTAGCCAGAGCAATCAGACAGGAGAAGAAAATCAAGGGCATCAAAATGGGAGCAGAAGAGATCAAACTATTGCTCTTTGCTGATGATATAAACTTTTATCTAGAAAACCCCAAAGATTCTGCCATGAGACTAATGTAATTGATAAACAAATTCAGCAAAGTCTCAGGTTACAAAGTCAATGTACATAAATCCATAGCATTCATATCTACCAACAACTGTCAAACTGAGAACCAAATCAAAGAATCAATCCCCTTCACAATAGCAACAAAGAAAATAAAATACATAGGAATATATTTAATATATTTTAAGGAGGTGAAAGACCTCTACAGTAAGAACTACAAAACACTGAGGAAGGAAATAGCAGAGAATATAAACAGATGGAAAACCATACCATGCTCATGGATAGGCAGAATCAACATTGTTAAAATGTCTACACTACTCAAGGTAACCTACAGATTCAATGTAATCCCTATTAAAATATCAACATTATTTTTCACAAATCTAGAAAAAATAATTCTGTGCTTTGTATGGAACCAGAGAAGACCTGTATAGGAAAAGCAATCTTAAGCAAAAGAACAAATTGGGAGGCATCAATTTACCAAGCTTAAAGCTATACTACAAGGCTATAGTAACTGAAACAGCATGTAATTGGCACAAGAGACATAGACGAATGGAATTGAACTGAGAACCCAGTTATAAAACCATCCTCATATAGCCATCTAATATTTGACAAAGCAGACAAAAACATAAACTAGGGAAAAGAATCCTTATTCAATAAATTATGCTGGGAAAATTGAATAGCCATGTGTAGAAGACTGAAACAGGTTTCACACCTCTCACCTCTCACAAAAATTCACCTAAGATAACAGACTTAAACCTAAGGCATGAAACTATAGGAATTTTAGAAAAAAATGTTGGAAAAACTCTTATAGACATTGGCCTAGGCAAAGAATTTATGAAGAAGACCCCAAAGGCAATCACAGCAGCAATAAAAATAAATAAATGGGACCTGATCAAAGTAAAAAGCTTCTGCACAGCCAAGGGAACTATCACAAGAGCAAATAGACAGCCTAAACAATGGGAGAAAATACTTGCATCCTATACATCTATAAAGGGCTGATAACTAGAATATATATAGAACTCAGGAAAATCAGCAAGAAAAAGTCAAACAACCCCATTAAAAAGTGGGCAAAGGGGGCCGGGCGCGGTGGCTCACGCCTGTAATCCTAGCACTCTGGGAGGCCGAGGCGGGTGGATAGCTCAAGGTCAGGAGTTCGAAACCAGCCTGACCAAGAGCGAGACCCCGTCTCTAAAAAAAAAAAAAAAAAAAAAAAAGTGGGCAAAGGACATGAACAAAAACTTTTCAAAAGAAGACAGACTAAGCGCTAAGAAACAAGAAAAAATGTTCAACATCTGTAATCATCAGGGAAATGAAAATCAAAATCACAATGAGTTATCACTTAACTCCAGTGAGAATGACTTTTATTAAAAAGTCTCAAAACAATAAATGTTGGCATGGATACAGAGAGAGAGGAACACTCATGCACTGCTGGTGGGACTGCAAACTAGTACAACTGCTATGGAATGTAATATGGAGATACCTAAAAGAGTTAAAAGTAGAACTACCATTTGATCCAGCAATCCCATTACTGGGCATCTAGAGAAAAGAACAAAAAAATTATATTAAAAAAAGAGATCTGCACTACAATATTTATAGCAGCATGATTCACAGTTGCAAAGATGTGAAACAACCCAAGTGCCCATCAGTACATGAGTGGATTAATAAAATGTGGGGTGTGTGTGTGTGTGTGTGTATGTATGTATACCATGGAGTTATACTGAGCCACAAAAAACAACAGTGATCTAGCACCTCTGTGTTGTCCTGGATAGAGCTGAAGCCCATTCTACTAAGTGAAGTGTCACAATAATGGAAAAACAAGCTCCACATGTACATCAAGTTATATCACATCAAGGTGACATTAACTGATCAACAATTAAGAGCACATATAGTAATAACATTCACTGGGTGTCAAGCAGATAGGAATGGGGAGAAGGTGATCGGTATATACATACCTAATGTGTGTGGTGCGCACCGTCTGGGGGATGGCCATGCTCGAAGCTCTGACTCGCGGGGGGCAAGGACAATATAAAAACCTAAACATTTGTACCCCTGTAATATGCTGAAATAAAAAAATTAATAAAAAATATTGAAAGGGGGGGAAGATGTACTGTCTATTTTCTTCTAATGTCCATGAATGGAGAGAAGTTAAGAGAAACAAGGAACAAACATTGTGGGACAGCTAGCTTAGTCTACTTACCTAGGCATTATATAGATTAAAACAATCTATTTGTGAATAAGTAGAGGAAGAGAGTATAGTTGTTATTACTGATTGTAGAAAATGAATTATGATTGACTGATTTAATTTCTGTAACAAATTAGAACATGGAAGAAAGACAAAAGTAGAATTCTCATTAGGACTCAACTAAGATGTTACAAATTAAATCTTTGTACAAAGAAGAAATTAGTTTGAACTATTTATATTGTAATAAGATATCTGGGAAATCAAATTATATGAAAGGTCATATTATGCACTCTATAAAATGACATAATAATCTCTAATTACATATGACCAACACAATAGTATATTCTGTTTGAGATTAAAAACTAAACACAAATGTACATGTTTTTGAGTTTGCACATATAAAAAACTGGATTTAGGTTAGCAGATAAAGGATTTGTCTCACAGTAAAGCCAAAAATAAAAATCTTCCTGAAAAATATTCACTGATGGGTTTCATTGCCTAATGTGCAGAAGTTGTGTAACATTGTGTATTCTAGATATACACTTGGTAAATTGAATTTTCTCCCTAGACATTTAAAAATAAACACTAGATATTTAACAAAGATTTGATAAAGGCTGTCTTGATACCTTTTCTTTCCGTGAGCATTCCAGTGGAAAAGTGCAGGCACTGGCATCTAGAAGACATGAAAATGAATCCAGCTCTTTATATCACATGTGATCTTGTGTTTCAGCTTCCTTATCTAATTAAGGATGCTAATGATGGTACTCATTTACACATTTATTCCTCACAATTTTTGTAAGAATTAGATAGACCTATATAATAACTATATACCCTGTGTTATAATGAGGTTTAATAAATTCAATGGACCATTTTTGTGGTTATTGTTATATTTTCTATCCCTGATCATGCTTGGGAAACAAACAGAGTAATATCAAATGCCAATTGTAGAGATCCAGCCAGGATAACCTGGCAGTGATTTTGTTGATGTTATTCCCAAATGAAGGCTTAATCACTAGTAGTAAATTGAAAATGCAAATTACTGTCTCATCACAGCCTAAGAATTTCCCACACTTTACTAGAAGAAGGAGCATACAAATAGATGAAATAGGAAATAGGTAATGTAAGCAATAAGGGACTAATTTCTTTTTACTCTCCTAAGAGGTTGTCAGGTACTATAGAAAGAAAAGTAATATTGTAAAGGATGTAAAGACATAAAAATAAGACAATTCTTCATGAAGTCCTTTTGCTCCTCCACATTCTCCAAAGTGTGACAATCAATTGGCTATTTGAAGGCTGGGATAAAAGGAATGACATTTAATAAAGGAACATGAAACAATGGCTCCATTTTTGATTTGCAAGAGAGATGCTACATTTTAGCATCAGGTTCTTGGATGGTTGTGCCTTGTAAGAATAGATAACTTACTCTGCTACTAGAAATTTCTGATTTCCTTTGCTTGGTACAGACTTTTTTTTATTTGAAATATCATGATGTTATGCCAGAATAACCTTTTTTCTGAATATTTACTGGTAATGTCTGAAAGATTTAAAGCAGAGTCTCCAATCTGAGGCAAAGGATTTTGCAAAGTCTATTTAAGTGTCTATTTGCTTTTCTGAGGTTCTTATGGAGGCTGAAATTTATTTAAGAATAGACTCGTATGTTCTTTTATCATTTTGAGCCAAAATCCCACTCTTAAATATCCACAAGCACAGTTCTTATGCCACAACCAAGAAGAAGCAGACTTAGCAGTGTGGGTGCAATGAAAAGGGGTTGGCTTTTCGGCCTCTTTGCTCTCTAATCCAAATTACTCCCATAATTCATGGGGTGATAATGGGAAAATCACTTATCTCCTTCTCTCCCTTAGCTTCTTCATTTCTAAAATGAAGAAGTGAAATTATATGATCTTTAAGGTCTCTTTCATGCCTGTCTCTTGTGGATAAATACAAATTGCTGAGATATAGTTTTTGCTCTCCAGAGAAAGTAAAAAGGCCTCTGGTTTTAAAAAAAATTGTTAATTCTGTGCACAATGTCTCTCTTCATTATCCCTTGTATCTCAAAATATTTCTTGTGAATTCTTCATATGCTATACAGATGTATATTATTACAATGTTTCCAGTAAAAAGAAGTCTAATATTTGGTGTAATGGTTTGTTTCTTCTCCCTTTTGTATACAAACTGTCACAGGAAGTAAAAATAACCCCAACCCGTTAGAGCTTTGAGAAATTATTCATGAAAAGTAGAAAATTATGCTGCAATACAGATACCACTGTCAAAGAGGAACTGTTATTTATGGTAAGAATTTCAATTCTTAGACAGTGTATTTCCTGGATTTATTTGTCCATGTTTTTAAAAGGTTTGGAGATTTTTGTTCTGGAATAAGATCCAAAAGGCAAGGATATATTATGCATTCTGAGATCTTCAATTTAAACATTTTCTTGCATTTTCCAGTTCATTGGTTTTTCAAAAAAATGATTATATTGTGTGAAGTAGCCAGGGATAAATATTTGATATTTTTATTTTAAAAATGAAGTTTGAGATTCAGGGTCATACAGCTGAAAGTGACAGGCTTGAGACTTTTACCAAGTCCTAGGACTAGACAGCACTTATATGTTAAATAAATACTAGAAATCAATTTCAAGAATAAAAATAAAATTGATTCCCAAAAACTCACTTTTTGTGCCCATATAACCACACTTTCTTCTCTTGTGAGTTTACTTCTCTTCTATTATTTTTTCCCTGTAAAGAAATATTTTGAATCAATAATCTTATTAACTTATAATCGAGGGAGCCAAAAGAGAATGGAAGCATATAAAAAGACATAAGCCGCTATAAACATTTGAGTGCAGGTGTCTTTTTCATATAGTGACTTTTGTTCTTTTGGGTAGATGCCCAGTAATGGGATTTCTGGATCAAATGGTAGATCTACTTGCATCGCTTTAAGGTATCTCCATATTGCTTTTCACAGAGGCTGAACTAGTTTGCAGTCCCACTAGCAGTGTAGGAGAGTTCCTATCTCTCCGCATCCACGCCAACATTTATTGTTTGGGAACTTTCTGATAAAAGCTATTCTTACTGGAGATAAGTAATATCTCATTGCAGTTTTGATTTGCATTTCC
>VBSM01003204.1:46676649-46689679 GCA_008086735.1 Cheirogaleus medius | reverse complement strand
AAGGCCAATTTGAGCAGGCAGAAGAAAGAATCAGTGAACCTGAAAATAGGATAATAGAAATTACTGAAGCTGAGGAACATAAAGAGGAATCAAGAAAAATAAACAGAGCCTTAGGGACCTATGAGCTACCATCATTGAGATCAACATATGCACTGTGGGAATGCCAGAAGGAGAAAACAGAGAAGGAGAAGAGAGAAGATTTGAAGTTTTAGCCAAACTCTTCCTAAATTTGATGAAAGACATAAATGTAAACACACAAAAAGCTCAAAGAACTCTAAGTAGGATGAACCCCAAAAGGCCCATGCTACAACACATTATAATTAAGCTCAAGAACAAAAGACAAAAATAATTTTGAAAGTACCAAGGGGAAGTGACTTTCACATACAAGGGATAATCAATAAGATCATCAGCTGATTACTCATTAGAAACCTTGGAGGCCAGAGGCAGTAGGCAAATACAGTGGTCTCCTGGTATATGTGGGGGATTGGTTTCAGGACTCCTGCATATAGTAAATTTTGCACATACTCAACTCCCGTAGTTGGCCCTGTGGATCCCACACATATGAAAGGTCAGCACTTAATATATGCAAGTTTCATATCTTAAGAATACTGTATTTTCAATCCATATTTGGTTTAAAAAGTCCTCATATAAGTGGACCTGCACAGTTCAAACCTTTTGTTCAAGGACCAACTATATATTCAAAATGCTAAAAAAAAAACTGTCAACCAAATATCCTATCTCTAGCAAAACTCTTCTTTAAACATGAGAAATAAATTAAGACATTCTCAGATATACAAAAGCTTCAGGAGTTTGTTACCATTAGACCTATCTTGAAAGAATTGCTGAAGGAAGTCCTGCAGGTTAAAATGACACTAGACAGAAACTCAAAGCCATATGAAGAAATAATAAACTCAGTAAATGTAAATACATGAGTAATTATAAAGCTAGTATTATTGTAACGAAACTAGTATTAACAAATTGGTGTGTAAGTTCACTTTTTGTTTACTATGTGATTTAAGAGACTAAAATTAACTAATCCACTAATGAAAACAGAAATGCAGGAAATGAGGGAACAAAAAACTATAAGACATATGCCTGCCATAAGCAAAACAATGTGGTATGGGCATAAAGACAGATATACAGACAAATGAAATGGAGTCTGGAAATAAACCATTGCATAAGGGATCAAATTATTTTCACAAGCGTGCCAAGAATATTCAGTGGGGAAAAGGCAGTCTCTTTAACAAATGTTACTGGGAAAATAGAATGTCCACAAGCAGAAGAATAAAATCAGTCCCTTATATAACATCATATTCAAAAATTAACTCAAAGTGGATCCGTGACCTAAATACAAGGCCCAAAACTATGAAACATTGGGCAAAAGTTTCATGACATCAGATTTGGCAAATTGGTTATGACACTAAAGGCACAAGCAAAGAAAAAGAAAATAGATAAAATGGATTTTATGACAATTTTTAAAATTTATTCATCAAAAGACACTAACAGCAGAGTGAAGGGGCAACCTACAGAATGAAGGAAATATTTGCAAGTAACATATCTGATAAGGGACTAGCATCCAGAATATATAAAGAATAACAACAGAAAACAAATAACCCGATTTAAAATGGACATAGGACTTAAATAGACATTTCTCCAGAGAAAACGCACATACAGCCAATAGCATGTGAAAGATGCCCCACATCACTAATCATTAAGGAAATGCTAATTCGAGCTACAATGAGATATGACCTTACACCTATTAGGATAGCAACTATCAAAAAGAAGAGCAGAAAATAACATAAGCTGAAAATATTAGGCATTAATTAGCAAAGAGGTAGAGACATTGGAAATATTGTGCACTATTGGTAGGAGTGTAAAATAGTACAGTCACTGTGGAAAACAGCATGATAGCTCCTCAAAAGAGTAAACACATTAATATAATTACTACATGAACCAGCAATTCCACTTGTGTTATATATATGCAAAAGAATTGAAAATAGGACCTTCAGGAGATATTTGTACATCCATGGTCATAGTAGCAATATTCACGATAGCCAAAACATATAAACAACCCAAATGTCCATCATTAGCTGAATGGATAAATAAAATGTGATATATACGTACAACAGAATTTTATTCAGCCTTAAAAAAGGAGGAGATTCTGTCATATATTACAACATTGATGAACCTTGAGTACATTATGCTAAATAAAATAACCGAGTCACAAAACAGACAATATTGCATGATTTCACTTGTTTGAGGTTTATAGAGTAGAAAATAATCATCGAGTCAGAAATTAGAATTATGCTGGGAGAGGTTGGGAATGGGGAGTTATTATTTAACGGGCATAAAGTTTCAGTTTTGCAAGATGTAAGAGTTCTGTGAATTGATGAGGGTGATGGTTGCATAACAATATAAATGTACTTAATATCACTTAACTACATACTTAATGATGGTTCTGATAGTTGATTTTATGTTATGTGTATTTTATCACAATACAAAAGAAGTAAAAGTAACGTATTTTTCCAAATCAAAGTTTTAGCATCTTATTTTGTAGATACTGCCAATTTGATTCTAAAATTTATATGGAATAATAATAGGCCTAAATTAATCAACATGACAGTGAAGAATAAGGACAAAGTTGGACTGTATATATACACACACACAAATATATATATTAGTATATATCTCCTCCATGTGTGTATATTTTTAAGATATAACACATATATATGTATATATATATGTTTATATTTATAGTTTATATTATATGGTGCCACTGTGCCAGGTAATAGGGATAAAACAGTAAGACATGGCTCTGAATTTGAAGAATTCAAGTTTTATCCATGTAATGCTATAATTATGTAGAATATTGGGGCATAGAATAATGGCATGCTGGATTTGGTTGGATTGCTAAGTAATCTTCAGGGACTGCTTAAAGTTATCTACATGTCCCCTACCCTCAATACTTTGCCAGTAATTAAATTCAGATTAGCCTTGGAATCAAAAGGAAAGTCTATCCTTGTTTTTTCTTTTTTCTTTTCTGGAAAACATTTTCTTCTGAAAAAATGATTGACACACATAAGGCAGGGAAAAAAACAAAACAAAAGAAAAACTTTTTATTTCCATTCTTTCCTTCTAATTTAGAATATAGGTATGAGAAGTAATGATGTTTGAAGCTATTCAGCAATATTCCTGATACAGTCTTGGTACACAAAAGTTTAGAATTGGCACAGTGTTACTATGAAAATGAGGATTCACGAATGAGAGGTGAGGGGAATCATCAATGAAATTATGTAGCACCAGACATATTTTTATGCAATATAATTAGTCATATATTTTTTTCAAAGCACTGGTTAGTTGGTCTATCTCATATTTACAATGAATGTTACCTTACTTGACTTAAAGAGAATGAATTTGATTAATTTAAGACCTCATCTCTCTCTATTGGTGTTTGGTCCCATAATTAAATTATCATAATTAGAGTAGGACAATGCCTATGATTTTACATTATAAGATGATATGAAATAAAATTAGCTAATATTGATGAACCCATTAATGAAAATGAACTGAAACAAGACTAATTGTGAGCTGCTGTGTTAAAATGGCCAGAAGTTACAGAATTTATTTCCTGTAATATTGAGTGGGAGGTGTGTTTTGAGTTTATTTATTTGAACACTTCCTCTCCCCTTTTTATTTGTCTCTCTCTTTTTCTGTTTTCTTGATTAATCATCCATCCCATTATTAGTAGAGCAATGACCCTGCATGTCACCTCACTATGCAATATTGACACGGCCCAATGATTTGCAAATTAAGCAACCCTATGGAAATTTGTAACAGCTCTCAGAACAGCACAACTGTGATTTGAATCTCCTTTACTCAAAAGCATCTGATACCAGGATTAATTTTTAGCTTAAT
Organism: Cheirogaleus medius; assembly: GCA_008086735.1. Taxonomy (NCBI): domain Eukaryota; kingdom Metazoa; phylum Chordata; class Mammalia; order Primates; family Cheirogaleidae; genus Cheirogaleus; species Cheirogaleus medius. The sequence continues at coordinate 46,685,764 of VBSM01003204.1, read as the reverse complement.
CTTTTATATATTGCCTACAAGTCTACATTAAGCATATTTGTTTTAAAACCAAAATAATTAGACAGAAAATACTAATTTGGCCATACTTATCATTTTAATTTTTCTGCAATATAGATGCCAAATGATGATTTGCAAATTATTTCCATGTTTTAACCTCTTGGAATGGCCATACTCATGACTGGGCATGTATAATATCAGGCATGCTTGATAATGGACGGCCAGGATGCCAAGTAAGGAATCTATTTTCCAAACAGATGCCAATGCATTGTGTGCCACATATATTCACAATCGCCAAGCAGCCTTTCTAAATGATTTGTAATCCCTCGACAGATTATGTTTCTAATTTATAAGAAATTTGCTTAATAGCTATGGATATTCATCAAAATGTTCATTTTCAAGCATGAAATTAATTCAGAGATTACTTTGTGTAGTTCTAAGAGCATCCCCTTATTATTCACTGTATCCTGAGAACCAATGTGTTCATTTCCTAATCTTTGTTAATCTGTCACTTGTTAATGTTGAAGTAAAGAAGCAGTTGACATTGGCAAAAGCAGAATTAAAATGCTCATTTTTGAATATCCTATTTCTCTTCTTAGTTTATTAATTATGGAATAAACACCATTATTTCCATTCATTGTGTATAAAAGATGGTTTAAATCTTTTGTTTTTATATGTAGACAGTATCTTCCAAGGATTCACACAAATACTTTAAATAATAGAAAGTCACAGATTGCAACAGCAATATGTAGGTATGCTTTGTTTCCTTTTGATCACAGATCAACATTAAAGGAAACAAAGAATTTTGGACAAATTTGGAATGTCTAATCTTGGGGCAGGCACCTTTGAAATGACTATCTAAATATAGAATATTCCTAAAGGACATGTACATATTTTTTAAGTAAAAAACTGGAATATGAAAATCAGATAAAATTCAATACCTTATGCAAGGTTAAGAGACAGCAAAGACTGCTGGGTTAAGTATTAGTATATATGAAGGATTCTGTATGCATGGAATTTATACCAATTTGCATTAGATAATCTAATCTGGGAACATCATTTCCAACTATTTAGTTCTGATGAAATCCAATTTATCTATTTTGTTTCATTTTGTTGCTTGTGCTGTTCAGTCGTATTTAGGAAAACATTGCCAAATTCAAGATCTTAAAGATTTTCCCCTAAGTTTTCTTCTAAGAGATTTACATTATTAGCTCATGAATATAGGCACTGTATTCCCCCCTAATCTAGAGTTTCACTTTCTGTGGTTTCAGTTTCCCACAATGAACTGTGGTCCAAAAATAGGTGAGTATAGTACAATAAGAAATTTAAGAGACAGAAAGAGACCACATACACATAAATTTTATCACAGTATATTGTTAAAATTGTTCTATTATATTATTTGTTATTGTTTTTAATATCTTACTATGCCTTATTTATAAATTAAACTTTTTCATAGGTATGTATATATAGGAAAAATCACAGTATATATAAGTATAGGGTTCAGTACTATTCACGGTTTCAAGTGTCCACTGGGGGTCTTAGGAGGTATGTCGTTTAGATAAGAGGATGTGACTGTATTTGATCCATTTTGAATCGATTTTTGTATGTGGTGTAAAGGTCCTAATCTCATTCTTTTGAATGTGTATATTCAGTTTTCTTTTAATCATTTGTTGAAGAGACTGTTCTTTTCCCATTAAACGATCTTGGTACCCTTGTGGAAATTCAACTGACCAATGAATGATATTAAGAGTTTATTTCTGGACTCTCAATTCTATTCCATTGGTCTATATGTCTAACCTCTACCAGTACCACACTATTTTGACTACTATAAATTTGTAGCATATTTTGAAATCGAAATGTATGTATTCTTCAACTTATTTCTCTCTTTTTGTTTTCAATATTATTTTGCTTATTTGAGATGCTGTGAAATTTCATATGAATTTTTTGATAGGCTTTTCCATTTCTTCAAAAAATATCATTGAGATTTTGATAGAGATTGCATTGAAACTCTATAGTAGTTTGAGAATAGTGCAATCTTAACAGTATTAAGTCTTTCAATCCACGGACATGGGATGTTTCCCCACGTTCATGCATTTATATGCAGGGAAAATGTTGGTCTGTCATTTTCTTTTCTTGTAATGTTTTTGTGGCTGTCCTCAAAGAATGATTTAGGAAGTACTCCCTCACCTTCTGTTCTTTGAAAGAGTTTGAGAAGAGTGATGTTAATTTTTCTTTAAATGTTTGATATAATTCACCAGCAAAGCCATATGGTACTGAGCTTTTCTGTTCTGGAAGTTTCATGTTTGGTTTGGTTTGGTTTGCTTTCAGATTCTCTTCTCTTCTCTTGAGTGCCACAATTGTGGGACTAGTTGGGAGGCAAAATGGCATAAAAAGAAGAACACTAGCTTTGGAGTTCAAGCAAATCCAGGTTGCAAAGTTTGTGCCCTAACATACATTTTTTAAAAATTGATAAATAATAATTGTGAATATTTATAGGGTACAATATGATGTTTTGATAATGTGTGTATATGTGTGTGTGTATATATATATATAAAATGGATGATTAAATAAATCTAACTGACTGATCCATCACTTCACCTACTTATCATTTTTTGTGTGTGGTATGAACATTTAAAATCTACTCTCTTGGAAATTTAAAAAATATTTATTACATTATATTATACATATAATGTTGTACAATAGATCTGATCTCAAATGTTTTTCTCTTCTGTCTAACTGAAACCCTGCACCCTTTGTAAAGATATCCCCATTCCTTGTACCCCCAGCCTCGGGTAACCACCATTTTATTCTCTACTTCTTTGAGTTTGACTTTTTTCACTACTGATTCAATCCCCTTATTATAGTTCTGTTGAGATTTTCTACTTTTTCTTTAGTTAGTTTAGTAATTTATGTGTTTCTAGGAATTTTTTTTATTTTATTACTCAATTTGTTGATGTGACATTGTTCACAATATTCTCTTATATTAGTTTTATATCTATAAAGTATTAGTAATGTCTTCCTTTTCATCTCTAACTTTTGTAAATTGAGACTTCTTCATTTTTGGGTCAATTGAGTAAAGCTTTGTGAATTTTGTTAAAATTTTTAAACAACTCACTTGATTTTCTTGATTTTATCTATTTTTTAATCAATTTTATTTATCTCTATTTTCATATTTATTTCCTTCAGCCTTCTAACTTTAGATTTAAGTTGATCTTCTTTTTCAGCTTTGTTATGGTGTGTAGTTAGGTAATTGATTTTAGATCTTTTTAATGTAGGTGTTATAACAATAGATTTCGCTGACCACTGTTTTTTTTTTTTGTATCTCACACATTTTAGAATGTTGTATTTTTATTTATATTTTCATTTGTCTCAAGTTATTTCCTACTTTCCCTTGTGCTGTGGGTTGACTTGTATCCCCCTCCAAAAAATATTCATATGTAGAAGTTCTAACACTGAGAACCTCAGAATGTGACTATATTTGGAGATAGGGCCTTTAAAGAGGCCCTATTAAGTTAAAATGAGGCCCTAAGTGTGGGCCCTAATCCAAACTGACTGGTATCCTTGTAAGAAGAAGAGATTGAGACACAGAGGGAGACATCAGGAGAACAGTCACAAAAAGAAAACACACCAAGAAGGGACCATTTGTAATCTGAGAGAGGCCTCAGAAGAAACCAAACCTGCTGACACCTTGATCTTAGATTTCTAGACTCTAGAACTGCAAAAAAATAAGTTTCTGCTGTTTATGCCACCCAGTCTGTGGCATTTTGTTATGCCAACCTGTTGTGTTTGGGGGTCCAGTGGTCCTAGTTAACTAGCTTCTCCAGGTAGATTTTTTCCCTTTGGTCCAATTTGCATTAAAGATGAGCCTTAGGCACTGTCTGATGTTCAAACAGTTTGTTCTTACAAGATGGATAGCAAGAGCAGGCTGGTGTCATGGACCAGATACAATCAGGTGTCCAATGACCAACTGATCGAAAGAAACGCCATCTGGAGACCATTCTCGGAGTTAGAGGGATTCTTCCCCTTTTCTTTTATATGTATGCAGTCCAAGCTATATATCAGAAGTTTCTTTCTTAAAGGGAGTTTAAGCTATTCTTATATGCTTTGTTTCAAGGTGTATGAAAGTTGCATTTGTGCTGAAATGATCTTTTCTCCAGGAAAACCAGAGTTTTTAGGTCTTGTTGTTATAGAAACTGGGTAATTCCCAGACCAGGGTGCAAATCTCCAGGCAAGGTTGCATCATATCACCAAGTAACACATAATGTAGGCCCTGGGAGATGTTCGAGTAGGCCTCATGGCCATCATTAATCTTACAGCCACGATATGTCTCTTATGGTATACTACGCAGTTAACAAACTAACAATCCTTGTGATTTCTTCTTTGAACCATTGGATGTTTGATTGTGTATTGCTTAATTTCTGACATGTGTGAGTTTTCCAGTCCTTCTGTGATTGGTTTCTAATTTGATTCCATTGTGTTTGAAGAAAATTCTTTGTATAATGTCAATCTCTTTACATTTAAAATGATCTTTTTTTGATCATCTAACATATGGTCTATCCTGGGGAATGTTTCTGTTCACTTGAAAAAAATGCCTGTTCTGCTCTTGCTGAGTGGAGTGTTACACACACACACACACACACACACACATATATATATAATCTTTAAGGTCTAATTGATTTATAGTGCCACTCAAATCTCATGTTTCCTTATTGATTTTATGTCTAGTTGTTCTATTCATTTTTAAGTAAGATATTGAAATCACCAACCATTATTGTCAAACTATCTGTTTTTTCTTTCCATTCTGTCCATTTTTGTTACATATATTTTAGAGTCCTGTTGTTAGATGTGTATGTATATTTATAATTTTTATAGTGTCTTGATGGTTTTAATCTTTTATCAATAAATAATGCCCTTTTTGCATATTGTAACCCTTTTTTACTTAAAATTTATTTTATCTAATAACTATATGGCCACCTCAGATCTCTTTTGGTTATAATTTACATGGTACATCTTTTTCCATCTTTGTATTTTCAAGACTTTTTCTTTTTCTTTGTATCTAAAGTAAGTCTCTTTTATTGACAAAATATAGAAGGATCTTGGGTTTTTTTAATACAATCTGTCAATCTCTGTCCTTAATTTGAAAGTTTAGTCCATTTACATTTAAACTTACTTTAGCTATTTGTGTTCTGTATGTCTTACATGTTTTTGTTCCTATATTCCTCCATTATTCTTTTTGTATTTAGTTGAATTTTTTAGTGTATTATTTTGATTCCTTTCTTTTTTACTGTATATTTTAAAATTTATTTTCTTAGCAGTGATCTTGGCCGTTACAGCCAACATTTTAAAATTATGTTAACCTAATTTGTATAATACAAATTTAGTTTTAATAGCATACTAGTACTCCTTTCCTTTACAACTCTGTCCCTCAACCCTTATATTGTTTTTGTAACAGATTACATATCTTTACAGTAAGTACTCATTAACATATTAATAGATTTATAATTATTGTATAATATGTTTGCTTTTTAAGTCATACAGGGAAAAGGGGGAGTTACAAGCCCAAAGTACAAAATACTGGCTTATAGTTATTTATGTAATTAACTATACCAATGTACCATTTCTTCTTATGTCTTTGTTTACTATTTAGCATCCTATTGTCCTTTAATTTCATAATGAAGGACTGCCTTTCACATTTCTTGCAGGGACTTTTATCTTGTTTATCTGAAATGTCTTAATTTCTCTTTCATTCTTTAAGAATAATTTTGCCAGGTATTAAATTTTGGGATGACTGTTTTTTTTCATTTCCAGCATTAAAATATTCCATCCTACTGCCTTCTGGCTTCAGAGTTTCTGATATAATATCAGCTGTTAATCTTATGGAGGATCCCTTATACCTGATGAGTCAATTCTGTTTTGCTACTTTATGATTCTCTCCTTGTCTTGGGGTTTTGATACTTTGACTAAAATATGGATCTTTGAATTTATTCTGTTTGGAGTTTATTGAGCTTCTTGGAAGTATATTCATGACTTTCATCAATTTTGGGAAATTATTGGTCATTAATTCCCATGCACAGGGAATAATGCCTATGTTGGTATGCTTTCCTATGTGTAGAAAATCATATATATGTTGGTATTCTTGATGATGTCTCACACATCCCTCAGACACTGTTTATTTTTCTTTACTGTTTTCCTTCTGCTCAGGCTCTCTCCCTCCTTAGGGATTGCTATTGTTATTTGTTGAGAGCTGTACTCATACATTTGTATAGTGGCTTTCCAAACTATTTTTTCTGTTCTATTATCTGACTACTATCTCTGTAGTCAGCCTGTGACCTGACATAGATTTTCTTAAATATCTGGACTTTAAAAAAATGTGTGTTTATCTCTTTAAATCTTTGGATAGATGCCTTTGGGAAATTCAATGTGCCCAAGGGGTTTTAACAAAAGGCAAGTGGGCAAGTGTCTGCATTGGCTCCCTCAAGGGAAAATCACACTGAACAAAACTCACAATGCTAAATTTTGGAAAAAAGGAATTTACTTGTCCACCCTGACACCAGACAATATAGGAATGTAGGCTTAAATCCCCTGTTTGCTCAAGGGATGAGGAATGAGGAACAATAGCTGGTTCAAGCATGTTGCTTCCCTGTCAAAGTTTAGCAACCTCTTCCTTCATTAGGCACTCCCATTTGCTGTGTCTACTCAGATTCCAGAGTTCTGAAGTAGTTTATTCTGACAATTTTTTCCTAACTCATGGTTGTTTTGGTAGCAAGACCTAGAAATTCCTACTCTGCAATTTTCTGTGACATTCACAGTAAGGTTATTTCTAAGCAGTAATTTTGCAGAACACTCCTTTGTTACATTCTTAGATGACATATGAATTAGTGGAGAGGATATGGGATTCGAAATCTGAAAACTTTCACTTGAGCTTCATCCCCCTCAGAAAAAACTACTTCTCTGGCAAACTTTGTTAATTCTTAGAACATCTTTTCTTTATCTATCTATCTATCTATCTATCTATCTAGTGTTTGTCCTAACTAACTTGAATTTAATTGTAAGACAAATAAAAAATAGTTGAATAATAAAACAAAACGGTACTGACATGTACAGAATTATTTTAATGGCAACGCGAAGTGATTTTTAAATATTTTTAGGTCAAATTCTTAGAGTCTCATTATACAGAGGTGACATGAAGGGTACTCTTTCTTACAATTGAGATAAATGTTTGTGCCTGGTCTTTCTTGAAAAATGCAGAAGAAAAATCTAAAATATACATAGTATTAATATTAAAAATATCAAACAAAAAATAAAGGTTTTTTTTTGTTTTCCCTGGGTCTTTTTAAGCTATAAAATTTTACTCATGACAGTGTTTGTATAATTCATCATATGTTCACTCAAACAATTAGAAAGAAGTGTTTTTTTGTTTTTAGTTAATTCCCTCTCCATCTCCATCTTAACTATTTTAAGCTGTGTGTTATCCTCTACTTTGATATTTCTCTTTATCTCCTGACTCCAATTATAGCAATAACCTTTTTTGGAAAATGACTTTCAAAAGGATCGAGGTTCTTCACTAGTCTTAAAATTTATGGATAAGATAACTGAAAATATAAAATATTATGTATTAAGTATTGAGATCATGGTAATATCCTTGAGAATATGGAGATTATGTAACTGACTCAAGAGATAATCAGTTATTTCAACTCATGCCCCCTCTTTTCACTTATTATAGTGGTAAAATATCCATTAAGAAAAAAGTAAGTTAAAATAAAAGGTAATAGGAGGAAAGCATAAGGTATTCAGGGTAAACACTCCCCTATGCACGTTCAGGCAGTATTATACCTTTTAAAAATGACCCTAAGATTTTAAAACACAGATGTTTCTAATTTTAAAAATGAGGCAATCAAAACATCTTTCTTTTTGTTTTATTGTGTTCTCAACTATAAAGGGGTTGTAATTATAGTATATACTCTATTAAATAAAACATTCTATATTATCTTTCAGTAGAAACATAATAACTACCCAATTATTTATATATGATTTGACCTATGTTATGAATTAAATTTGAGTTATTAGGACTATCAGTAAGGTATACTCTCAACTAGTTTTTTACCATTGAATTAATTGCTTAAAACAATGGGCCAATAGGAACCGTATCAGGGAACACAACTGCTATCAGCCTAGGAATACTGAATCATGTAGTTAACTTTCTCTTTTAGTTTCTCATGTTGCATTTGCTTAAAGAAACCTTATTGTATTAAAAAGTCTTTAGGGGCAATATTTGTGTCTGATTTATTTCCTTTCTTCCTCCCTTCCTTCCTCCCTCCCTTCCTTCCTTCCTTCCTTCCTTCCTTCCTTCCTTCCTTCCTTCCTTCCTTCCTCACATAGCACCACTCATACAGTAAGTACAAAATAAATATTCATTAATTATAAATAAATTATATGATTAAATACTAAGTTATGGCATCTACTCCTCTCCTCAGCATAGCAATGTGGTAGCTACAGCAGATAAATAATAAATAATTAAGTGTATTTAGAGTTGTGTCAAATAAGGAACCCTACTTTTTGTGGTCTCATTGTCTTTTGCCTCATAGTTTATATCCCATCCAAGGCACCTCAGTAAAGAAAAACACATCTTCTCCAAATATTGGGTTTCTCCTCACTTGCAAATAGTCAACCAGAGGAAAAGGAACAACTAATAAGTCTTTAATAATTTAGGAACATATTGCTCTTGAATGCTGATCAGGAATTTTCTATTGCTTGGTACTAGGATACTATAATGTGGGTCTTGAGAAGAAAAACATCAAATTGAATTCTGAGTGTCTTGAGCAGAAGTATTTGAAAACTTTTTATTTCTTAAATACAAAATCTCTCAAGTCTCCTGGGTAGATTTGCTGCCACATTACATATGACTTGGTGCCAGAATTTCAAACAAGTAGTAAGCACCTATGTACTTCACTTATGTATAATTTATACCTATGTACTTTGTCATGTATATTACTTTTGATCATAAGTTGTTATTGCTAATAAAAGTCAGGCTTTTTAATGTATTAATACAGTAGTCCATGTTCTAATCTTCCTATTCTGTCTATGGTTCATTCTTCCTTTTTTTTTTGAATTTTTTTTA
>VBSM01003204.1:46628306-46674821 GCA_008086735.1 Cheirogaleus medius | reverse complement strand
TGCTTGATGGTTCTTGGCATATATGAATGCTTCTGATTTTTGTATATTGATTTTGTAACCTGAAAAGCCTGGAAAGCCTGTTTTTCCTGCCCCTCCCCTGCCAGGTGGGGGATATAGTCATGTGAGCCTAATCCTAGGCTGAGGTCAGGGCACAGCCCAGTGTCAAACTCTAAAAATGACACCTTGGACCTTGTGACTGAAAAGACTGAGGCCCTACTCAAGCAAGTAATGTGGGTGAGAAACTGTGGAAAATGCTGTCCATTCATGTCTCAGTCTCAACAGCAGCTTGCAAAAGGGTGATAGGGACCTTCCCAGGGGTGCATGAGAGTGTCTGGTCTCCTCTGTCCCTCCTTGGAGCTGTGCAATGGTTGTAGGCATGCCCACAGTTTCCTGGTATCTAGGTTTTCAGAATGGTACCTGGCTCAAGCTGTTCTAAGCTCAGATGCCTGTGGGATTCTGTGTTGAGTTCCTTTTCTGGAACAATGTCTTTGTGCAATCTCCAGGCCACTCCCTATGTTAACCTTGAGACCTGTGTAGGTCAGGAAATTCTCTTGTAGCCAAAATCATAAAAGCTCATCTTGTAGTATGGAGCCCTGGGGACTTCACTTTTACCATTTTCCCACATCTAGGAGCTTCTCTTAACTCTTAGCTTGTCACTGGCCAGGAAAGTTGTCCTGAATCCTCTCCTTATCCACTTTTGGTTCTCCCATTGTTTCCCTGGTATATCTCAGCATTCTGTCCTAGACAATCTGTTCAAAATGTGAGTATCTGCTTACTATTCTGGTTCCTTTCCATTGAAGAGGCACATACTAACTATGTCTAGTCAGCTATCTTGTTTGTAAAACTTTCTATTCGTTCCCAGCTGTGTATATTTGAGTTTGCATTTTTTTCTGAGAGCATTTGTTTTTCTGTTTGTTTGAATCTCATTGTTTTCCTTCTCTGCGCATCCTCTGATTTCAAATATATTACAGTAACAAGCAATGCTCCTGATCTACTTATTTGTGAAGCTAAAATAACTTGTATATAACTGAGGTCACAATTGACTTTAAATGTCATTTTAAACTATTTTTATGGTCTTGTTATCTAATATTTCTCCAGCATATGACATTGTTGACTACTCTCTCTTTGAAGCACTCACCTTTTTTGGCATTTGCAATGCTGTTCTATTTTGGGATTCCTCCACCTACTTGGAGTGCTCAATATTTATAGAGTCATGTTTCTTAAAGTTAGTGTTGTTATAGTCCCAACCAGAGATCTTTACTCTCTTCACTGCATTTATTCTTCCTGAGAATTGACATCTATTTGTACAGCTTCAACTACTACATTTGTATTAATGATTTTTAAAATTCATGTGTCCAAACCAAATCTTGATTTTGAGATACTTTATTAATTATATGACTTATTATCACTGTCTCAAGCTACTTGGCATACAAATACCTCAAACACAATCCAAAATTTCTATATCTATATCTGCATATCAAGCTATCTTCTATTTTCCTGTAACTTTTTCTTATTCTTTTAATAAGCATGTACATCATTCCATTTCCCTATCCAGTTTCTTATCAATGTAAATGACATCACCATCTGCAACTTTTCCAAGATAGATATATCAAAATTATCTGTGAGGCAGTCCTCTCTGCAAAATTCTTCAGCATCCAGTGACTTACTAATATTTAATAATTCTATTTACAAATATATCTGGGATCAGTTCTCTATTCTCCAAAATCATTCCCATTATCTTTGCCCCCCAATTCTCAAGTATTTAAAATAGATTTTAATGAGTGCCTTTGCATCTAAATCTAAATATCTAGATCAAAACACACACACACACACACACGCATCTCCTAACTGTGCCTGGAGAGAACCACTTATTATTTTAAAAATTCATGTTTTCTATAATTTCAAGCCTTTTTAGATTATGTAGAGAATTCTCTGATTCTTTTTCTCTCTGATTGCATTTTGTGCATTTACCTATTTTAAAAGCATTTTCTGCATCAAAATATTTTTTAATTCATTAATTCCTCTTTTTAGACAGTTCTTGTTTGTTTTCTCTGAACCTTGGTTTCTGTACTCATCTAGGTAGCCTTGAGTCGTAGAAGAAATGCCTCCTCTTTGGGAAAACAGTTAAACTAATAAAGTTTCTAGAAGAGTAGAGATTCTTTCTTTCTGGAATCAGGAAAAGCTTCTTTCACACCTATAGCTTAAGCTAATGAAAGCGGGCTAGGGAATCTGAGCATTTTTCACTACTAGCTCTATATTTCATGAAGGAAGAGAGAATGATGAGTTTTTTTAACTCTTGAATTTGTGGTATGTAACAACATATTGATAAACAATACTCAATAACTGTGTTAAACAAAGACATTGTAAGGACACCCATGCTTTTATCCCTTTCCCAGGAGAAGGTTTATTTGGACAAAATCATAGTAGTAGATATGTTACATTGCCATGCTTTCAATTGACTATAAATAAGGATCCATTAATAGTTATTACATGAGAGTTATTAAAATAGGAATAAAGAGAATATTTTCCATTAAGGGGAATTATTTTCTTCTGCAATTTTCTTCAAAATAAAGCACATTGCTAAATTAAAGAGTTAAAATTTAACCTTTATTTCAGGCTATTTTAAATGACCCATATTTTCATTTTCCCTGATGCCTGTGGTGGCCAGTGTTGTTGCATTCTCAGCTAACAACACATTGTAAAACTTCACATTATTGTAGAACAGTTGCTCTTTCAAGTAGTGGAAAACAATGTCATCCGAGGAAATGGTCTTGCTTCTGCTGGTGTGGTAAATATTACACTTTCCATTTTATGATGTTACAGAATACTTCTAATAGATTTAGCAAAATCTAAAATAGTAAGCACTTATTATGAAGGTAGATATTTATTCTGTTAGGCTGACCTTAAATAAAGATATTTGTGAAATATTTAGAACTGAAACTTAGTCTTTAATATACTTTTGTTAGTTGAGTTTTGACAAAAGTTAGATTTCACTTGTCCTGTTATTCTTAGTTTTATTGAATATCAATTTACAGTGTATTCACTAAATCACCTATGCAAGTAGACTCTTTTGAATTATTAGTAAAAACATGGAACTATGAGTACATATAAATTAAGGAGAAAGGAAGAAGAATAGACTATTATTTGCACATCTCTACATTGCATTTAAAACTAGCTTCTCTGATAAACCTGTAAAGCAACAAGAATCAAGATAAGGAAGATGATTTACGCAGCTGTTGCATCAGTGCCTTAATCACATTTATTCCTCATTTTACAGCATTCACATGTGGATAACATTGAAATTTACATGCTGCATTGTCAGTTTTTCTGTAGCTTTTCACATAATGAATATCCAATATGAATTGAAGACCTTTCCGAAAATGTAATTATTTTTTCTGCCAAATGATAGATGGAGTAGATAATATAGTTTCACAAACTTCAAGTGGTAGCTAAAATAGTAATGTAAAATTCTCTTAATTCATTTGTTTTGCTTGTTAATTCAGCAATTTATTACACACTTTCTTTTTTATTCTTTTTAAATTTCAGCATATCACAAGGATAAAAATGTTTAGGTTACAAATATTACCTTTGCCCCACCCGAGTCTGAGCTTCAAGGGTGCCCATCCCCCAGATGGGGCACACCACACCCATTAGGTGTATATGTATCCCTCCCCTCTGCCCTCCTCCCATCTACCTGACACCCGATGAATGTTATTACTATGTGTGCACTTAAGTGCTGATCAGTTAATACCAATTTGCTGGTGAATACATGTGGTGCTTCTTTTATTAACTTTGTTAAATAACTTCATTGAATCTAGTTTTTTGTTATCTGTATAATCAAGACAATGCTATTCAACCACATAGTTGCTATTATAGTTAAATGAAATTATAAACATGAGACACCAAGCAGAGTGCATTGCACATAGTGTATGCAAAAGGGTTGATAACTATTATCACGGTATTTTGAATATAATACTAAACTGAAAATCAGAATTTAGGGACTCTAGAACCTACTGTATAAAAACTCTGTCATTCTGTAATAGCCCTTTGGGCTTTAATATCCTCATCTGAATATTATGAAAGCTAGATTATATGTTCTCTGAATATCTATCTTTGTGACTGTAATGTTTTGTATGTCTTTAGAAAGTTATTAAAGTATATGATGTCTCCAAATTATACCAATATTTAAATTACCTAGGCAGATGCAAAATTGATATGTCACCACCAGCCTTTGAAAACAACCTCATAATTTGACATAGTCCTTTGAATTTCTCATCACAAGCAAGTGGGCAAAATATACAAATTCGCTATCACAGAATTTAAATCTAGTACCCTAATCCACTACTGGAGACCTTGTTCCTATCTTTTCTGCCTCTTTCTCAGTTTTATATAAAGAGCCAGTTATAGTTCTCTGCACATGTAATTGTTTAGTTAGTATCTACTGAATAGGAAAGTGAGTATCTTGACTTAATTAATTCCTTGATGAGATTTGGGCCACATTATGAATAACATGATCTATTGTAGACTAGTCAGAAATCCAAACCATATTTTATATTATGCTTTGCAGAAATGTGTTTCTATTTTCAAACAACTAACATGTTAGAAATATAACTTATTTTTAAACATAATGTAGGGTACATCTCAATAAGGGAATGAAACTGCTTTTAGAAAGTAGTGAGATTTTAACATCAGGTAATATAGTTTAGTGTTAATTTTGAATGCTATTTACTTATATAGTCTTTTGGCTATGCTAAGTATGGACAAATTTAATAAAAATAAAAATGGATATTCTAAAACTATTTGATGAAGAACATAGTTTGTTAAAATTGTGTTAAATCCTAGTCACAGTCTCAAGTGCAAATCTTAATATTGATATTGAGAGAAAACAAATAATATTTCTAAAATATTATTCCATACTGCACAAAACCTAATTGAGTTTATTAAAAATTAAGCCCAGAAAATTATTTACAATGAAATCATCTAAGTAATGTTAATAGGTATAGTACTGAAAACAAATGACCCATACTTGATTGGATATATCTAAAGAGCTTTATGAGAATTAGCAAAGTACATGAAGTAATACTTTCCAAGTTACAAATCTCAGATTATAAGAATATGGAATTTCTGAACCACTGGAAATTTGGTGTGACAAAAATGATTTAGGTACACCTGGGCACTGACTTTGCTTTCTTCCTTTGGTCCCTGAGTTTGGGAAAATCAAACAAAACAAAACAAAACAAGCAAACAGACAAAAGACAAATAAACTTAGAAAAAAGTTTCCTTAAAAAAAAAAAAGCATTTCCTTAAACAGCTGCATTGAGAATTTTAACATAGGTTCTAACAAAATGGTGATGAGAACTGCAAATAAAAGGTGGAAGCATAGCATAAATGCATGAAGTTACCTATTTTGAAGGTAAGAATGACAGAATTATTATCTTTAGATAGTCATCTAGGAAAGGAAAGCTGCACATGGTTATGACTCTGCCTGTGGAGCCACCTTTGTTCCATGAACTTTAATGACATTGCCAGAATAAATAGAAAACTTACAGCAAATGTGGTAGGTTTTTTGCAAACATGGTGGTTATAAATATTAACATCTCTTATATTTGTACATATGCCTCTTTGCAATGTGACCACGCTACTGTCCCAGTCAAGAGGTGGAGTCTATTTCTCCACCCCCTTGAATCTTTGTTGGCCTTGTGATTTGTTTGCTTTGACTAACAGAATATGGCAGATGTGACATTGTCCAAGAGGTATTGCAGCTTCTGCTTAACCTATCTTGATTTTCTAAAATTGAAATGAAAAGAAATTCACCCCAGGTGCTATGAAGATGAGAGATTTTACAGCAAGAGAGTCCCAGCTAGCATGACTGATAAACATGTGATGTCATCTTGGATCAACCATCCAAATGACTATAGACATGTGAACGACTGCAAGTGAAATCAGCAGAATGGCTCAACTGAACCCAGACCAAATGAGCAACCAACAAAATCATGAGCAAATACGTGGACATTGTTTTAAGTCCCTGTGTTTTGGGGTAGTTTGTTTGCAGGAGTAGATGACTGAGAGCTTGTTTGTATGTGTGTATATGCACAAGTGTGTGTGCATACAAGCCCATATATTAATACATATACTTAAGTGGTTTAAGTGTCAATAGATGAGTGGGAAGAAACATCAATTGAGTTTATTGGAAAAAACAAACAAGATATTACTAATTTACCACTCTCAAATTCAAATAAAATATTTTTCATTATGATTATTTGGATTCCAACATAAGTTTTTCTAATCGCAAGAGTCCTAATTGTATTTATATTTACAATTGCATACGCTAAGTGTATAATATGATGTGGTGAGTCTTAGCATTACATGCTGTTGTTATATTTGAAATAAATTCTTTTGAACTTCAAATGTAAAGAACATATTGAATATTCCCATAATATAAGCATCAGTGCTGAATGCCTGCCTTTTTTTTCTTTTTCAATATATGAAAGACTGTTAAAACTGTTGAGCAAAGTGATATATTATTTCTGAAGACATTCATTCATTGAATGGGTAAATAAATTATTCAAAACATAAGTATGGAAAGTATATTTAACCTGGTTGCCAAGTGAATAAACATTTAATTTTTTCCAGTGATAATTTTAAGGTATTCTTTATAGCCAAACAGATGTATTAAAGAAAAATAATAAAAGTAAAATGATCTTTACCAAACATATTTTAGTTGGAGGTCACCACTATAACAAAATTCAGAATACAAGTCAATGCCAGTGGCAGAATGAGGTTGAATGCATTGAACCTGATTTGTTGAAACCAAAACAAAACAGAAGAGATTAGAATGGGAGATATATATATATAAATTTTTTGTTCTAGTGCTTGATTATTCTTTCTCTGTTTGTAGTTCTGATCTTAATAAGATCTGTGCTGCCTTCAGTACAGGGTAAAAACAGAGACATTGCAGTGCAAGTTATCACCATTCACCTTGGATAGTCAGAAACTCTATTAGAGTGTTGTTAATTTAGTAGATATATGGTGAGCTCAGTCATTAGTGGAAATGTAAGAAATATCCCAGGGATCTGTTGAAGAGTTTAATGGAAAAATCCATTCTCCAGCTAAATACATATGTTATCCAACATAATCTGTTACTTTTGTTATCATAAATTAATTTTTCGAGTCAACTGGACATGAAATAAAGCCTGGTATCAATAATTCAATACTTAAGGGAATGAATCTTTTAACATCTAGTTACTATTAGACCTAATTCAAAGAAATCTCTTTAGACTAAAAACCTCTACATACATTTTTCTACAATGGAGGTGTGACACAACTATTTTATGGAATTTTGAACTATTAAATATTAAACTATGTTACTTTTATTAAACATCATGATATGATGACAGTGATAATAATAAAACTGTTGTCATTCTTTCTACTGCTAACTACTAGCAAGGGTTTTCATTATTGATTTTAATCCTGAAGTAAACCTAAGACATAGTTATTATTATTGTCCCCATTATATAGAAGGAACTGATTCTTAGCAAGGTTAAATAGCTGCCAACTTCAACTACCATGGCATCAGTTCTGAATTCAGAACCTGATATTTTGATTTAAAATCATTATATTTAATTGTTTTATCAAACTAAATGCTGAATATTTTCGGAATTAAGTGGTTTTTGTAGACCATTACTAAAATGTACCTGCAAAAGAAATGTAAATCTATTCCACCAAGACAGTAATTGGAAGGAAGGAATCTCACCACATAAATGAGTGTGTCACTATAGAATAAATAATTCAAAATATTTAGATAGAATTGAAATTGCAAAGCGTTGCCAAAGTAAAATGTCAAACTTAGTTATTTAAAAAAGATAAAAATAAGCATTGTGAAATTGTCCCTCATATTAGATAACCAAAAGCAAACATCCTGTGACAACATCCTGGGTCGTTGTGATATGGAATTTCTGTTTATAACGGGATTTTTTACGGAACCCAAAGGAATAACTATGGGAAAGGAGTCAATCTCACTGTTTCCATAGCAATCCATTATAACTGTGCTCTAGAGCAAAGTGCTGTCTCTAAGATAGAATGATGAGATATGATGAAGAGGGGTTAATGGATTTTCCACTTGGATCATTGCATCTCTCTTTTAAAACCAGGTACTAGGAATGCTTAATTTAATTAGCCTCATGCAAATTAGCAATCAAAACAAATATCATTCATTAACATTTTTATTCCCTTATTCAACATATTTTGAGCATGTAATCTATGCCAGGCCTTGTTTTACCACTGCAGATACAAAATAGAGACTGGCTGAATAGAAGGTGGAAAGTTAAAAAATATTTTCAAATTGGAATTAACCTGGGTCTATTCCAAAAGAGTGCCTGAGAGTATAATAGAAGTAATACATTAAAGATAGAACTCTTTGTATTTTGGAGAAACTTAATAAGTTGAGACTTGAACTTAGCCTTAGAGTTTCGGCAAGTAGAAAGGAAAAAATAAGCTACTTTACCAACAGGATTCATGCTCAAGAACAGTATAAGTAGGGGTGATAATTTTTTTGTTTGTTCTAAACTGTTTTTTGTTTTATTCTTTTTGATATAGCACAAATTTACATCATCTCATATATTTACATGTTTTTCTTTATAAAGTAGACCACTAATAAGATAATATATATGAGGAACTGCAAACCACAGTGTAAACTGGTAAATCTAAAAATTTAAATTTGAAATATAGGTTTTTTGTATCTTTTTTTTTCTTAGCCACATTCTTCCTTCTGGAAGATGAAATATAGTTTTTATCATGTTCTTTCAAAGCATTTTATAATTCAATTATTATTTTCAGGAAGTAAAAGTCACTTATGTCAGTGTACATTTCCACGAGTTTTGACAGACACAATTGTGTAACCAAACCACATTCAAGATAAAAAAGAATTAAGTCATATCAAAGAAATTCCATCCTGAGGCCCTTTTATTATATATGGATATAATTTCTCCATATACATGAGCAATCATTGGCAATGATTTATCTATTTCTGTTCATATAATTTGTCTTTTACAAAATATTATATAAATTGAATATTTGCTTTTGAATCATGCTTCCTCCATTTAGCATAATATATTTTAGAGTCATCCATATGTTACATGTATTAGTAGGATTTTTTTATTGGTAAGTAGTAGTCCATAGTATAATGTATTATAGATTGTATACCCATTAATCAGCTGAAGAACATTTGGATTATTTCTAGTCACTGACTATTATGAACAAAGCACTATAAGCATTTACATACAGGTTTTTGTGGATGGATAAGTTTTCATATCCTTTTGGTAAATAGCCAGGAGAGGGATTACTCAATCATATAATAAGCACCCATGTGAATAGCTAAGAAATTCCCAATATATTTTTCAAAGTGATTATATCATTTTGTATTGTACTAGGAATATATTAGAGTACAATTTACTTTGAATCCTTACCGGCATTTGGATATTTCATTGTGGTTGTAATTTACACTGCTCTGTAGACTAATGATATTGAGAATCTTTATATGTGCTTAGCAGCCACATATAACTACATTAGTGAAGTGGCTTTTCAAATATCTTGCCCCCTTTAAGTGATCTTATTATTTCTGGATTAAAGTTCTTTGTCAGAAGCATAAGTTGCAAATATATTCTCCCATATTTGCTCCCATGATATTTCCAGTGCCTTTTTACAGAGCATAATTTAAATTTCAAGAAGTCTAAATTATTAATTTTTTCTTTTATAAAAATATTTTCTTAGATACTACAGTATGCTTTTGGTATAGCATCTAAGAACTCTTTCCTCATATGATAAAAATGTTTCTTCTATATTTTCTTCTATAAGTTCTATATTTACATTTTTCATTTTATCTTAAATTTTGTTTAAGAGATATGGCATAAGTTTAATTTTTTACATATGGATGTTTAGATTTTCCGGCAATATTTCTTTTAAAAACTATGATTAATCTATTGAATTGCCAAAATTCAATTGACCATTTAGGTATTGGTGGAATTCTCCTATTCTGTCCCAGTGATCCATATGTTATTATTTTCTCCAATATCAAACTCTGTTGATTACTGTAGATTTATATTTAGTCTTTAAGTCTGATAGTTTAAGTCTTCCCATTCACACTTGTTTTTCCAAAATTTTTATAGCTATTCTAGTTCCTTAGTCTTTTTATGTAATTTTAAAAATGAGTTTGTCAGTATCTACCAAAAAAGGCCTACTAGGATTTTCCCTGGAATATACTGAATCTATATTTAAAATATTCAGAAAATTAACATTTTAAATACCATGTATTTCCTATTCCAAATACATGGTATAACTCTCCACTTACTTAAGTCCACTTTGATTTTCTTCCTTAGAGTCTGATGGTTTTAGGCATTATCCTGCATGTATTTTCTTAGCTTTAAAACTACAAGTTCAAGTTTTTTGGTGCTATTGTAATTAATACTGTCTTTATAAATTTAAAAAATGTCCAATTAGTCATTGCTAGTATATATAAAGGCTAGCCATTTGATTTTACTAACATTTTATATTGCCACATTTATCAACTCACTTATTACTTTTAAGATTATTTGGGATATTTCTTAGGATCTACTATGTGTATAATTTCTTTGTTTATGTTTGTAGTCAATTTTATTTCCTTTTTTCCAAATCTGTATGTCTTTTATTTCTTTTCCATGCCATATTGCACTAGCCATGACTTTTAGCATAGTTCTGAACAGAAGTTGTGAGCAGAGATTTTTTTTTCTTTTTTCTGTTTTTAGGGGGAAACATTCAATATTTTACCATTACATATGGTGCTTTCTATAAGTTTTGTGTGGATGCCTTTTATCAAGTTTGGTCCCTTTCTAATATTAGTGTGTTAAGAATTTTTAATCAAGAATGAATGTTGGATTTGTTGAATATTGTTTCTGCATCTGCTCAGATAAACATAATTTTTTAGTCTTCAATATTTTCATATAATGAATTACATTAATTGATTTTTGAATGTTAAATCACTTCACATGTATTTATCCTTGCTTTCCCAAGATAAATACCATTTGATACTGGTTTAGTAATCTTTTTATATGGTGCTGGTTTGAATTTGCTAATATTTTCTTGAAAAGAAATTTATCTATATAAATAAGAAATATTGGTATAAACTTCATTTTCTTGCAATCTCTTATCTAGTTTTAGTGTGCAGATTATATTGGTCTCATAAAAAGTTTTAGAAGCTTGACCCTCATCTTCTATTTTGTGGAAAGTGATTTGTGTAAAATAAATATTATTTCTTCTGTGCATAATTTTTGGAATTTTTATATGACATTATCTATGTCTGAAGTTTTCTTTGTTGCAATATTTTATTTTCAAATTTAATTTTTTCTAGATATAGTACTATCGTGTTTAATTCTACATAACTTTTAAAAATCTGCATCTTTTAAATACTTGTGCATTCATATAAGTTGTCTTATTTATGGACACAGATTTACTTGAGATATGCCTTTTTTAAAAAATTTATCTTGGGTCTACAGTGATGTTTTTCTTTTATTGCATTAGTATATTTGACTCTTTTTCTAACTCTCTGTTTATTTTTGTGGTCATTCCAGGAAGAGCTTTGTCAATTTTATTCATTTTTTTTTTCTGGAAACCAGATTTTTCTTCTATTGGTTTTCTCTATAGTTTTTCTTTTGTTGCATTTCATTGATTTTTATTCTTGTCCTTATTTTTTCTTCCTGCTTGCTTTGATATTAATTTATTCATATTCTTCTACTGTCTTAGGGTAGAATTAGATTCTTGATTTGAAACCTTTCTTCTTTTCTAATATATTGATGCAATGCTGCAATGGACTAGAATGTTGAAACTCTAATTCCCAATATGATAGTATTTGGAGATGGAGCCCTTGGGAGATAATTAGGCCAGGAAGGTTAAGCCTTCATGATACAATTAGTGCCCTTATATTTTGCCTGCCATGTGGGGATACAAGCAAGAAAATGGCCATCTGCAAACCAGGAAGAAGTTACTCATTAGAACTTGACCATGCTGACATGCTGATCTCTGACTTTCCAGCCTCCAGAACTAAGAGAAATTAACTTATATTGTTTCAGTCACCCAGGCTATGGCATTTTCATCATAGCAGCCCGTGCTGATTTACACAAATGCCATAAGTTTCCTTCTTGGTACTGCTTTGGTAACATACCACAAATTTTTATACAATGTGTTTTTATTTTGCTCAAATCAAATAATGTGTTATTTCTAAATGAAGTTAGAAATCTTGACCAATGCATTATTTGACTAATACATTATTTAGAAGACTGTTGTGTTTTTTTCAAACAATTTGTGATTTTCTAGATGTCATTATTCACTAATTTCTAGTTTAATTCAAGTATGATCGGACAATAGACTTTATATTATTTCAATATTGTAAACTGATTATGTAGAAATTTTTCCAGATTTATATATATTATGACAAACTGCTTTTGATATCTACAAGGCTGCATAAATTAGGAGCTGGTAAATGAACTTGGAACTTAGGAGAAAGGTGATAGAGATACATTCAAATTAGGACAAGTGGAGAGAGTTATAATAGGCTTAAAATACATGCTTAGGTGAATCCAATATGGAATCAAGAAGAGCTAAAGGAATTCTACCTTGGCCATTTTGGATAACAGAATTAGATTTATCTATCTATTTGAAATAATCAAAAAACTAGGAAAAAATTATCTTTAAAGTGGGCCTTATGAAACAAAACACAATGACCTAGAGAGATGGGAAACAAATAAGCTGAATACTATGGTTGCCACAGTTTTCTTCCCTAAAAGTGTTTTCAAACCACCATACAATGAGGGACCCTGGGCAGATGAAGCGGACACACTGAAATAGAATGAAACACCTGAGAGTCCATGAAAGAGAAATGAGCTAGAATTCACAGACCAGAGTAATAGAAAGGAGGCAACACAGAGATAAAACTTAAGAGATCTAAAGAGGGTTCTCCTAGAATATTAATATGAATATTGATCAGCAAATGCACATAGTGAGGAAAGTATCCATAGCTAAGAAGAAAATTACAAAAAAGGGTAAAAGGAAATAGTACCTGATTATTCATACAGAACTTTAAAAATTATCTTGTGTTTTTAAAGATTTCTATTTGTTTATTTCTATCAACTATTCTGGAAAATATCATAATTCACAGGACATTGAGAAAAATACATAGAAGGGAATGGTAGCTATGGTCCTGTCTCAAAAATCCTTAAAGTAAGAACTTATGGTGTAAAATAGTTTTCTAGTAATTTAATTGTGCTCTAGAACAAAGTTCAAAGATAAGTGTAGGAATACAAAATTATCCCACTCAACATGGTAAAATGTACAGTATTGGGCATCCAATCAAAAAGTGTCAGGTGTGTAAAGAAGTAAACTGATATGATCTATTATTGCAAGAAAAATCAATCAATTGACACCAACCCACAACCGACACAGGTATTATTATAGAATTAGCCAACAAGGATATTAAAATGAGATATTATAACTTGAAAATACATATATTAAAACATCTAAGGGTGAAAAGTACAATGTCTGAGAAGAAAAATAAACCAGATGAGATTAATAGCAGTTTAAATAATATAAAAGATTAGTGAAGTGAAATAATAGAAATATAAACTGTCTAAAAACTAAGAGAAAATAAAGAATATGTATATCTTTATATGTAAAATAGAAATATAATATACAACTGATATAATATATTAAAAATACACATACACACACACATGGAAATTAGTGAACCATGGAACAACTTCAGGCAACCTAATATAGCTGTAATTGGAGTCCCAAATTGGAGTTGGAGAGAATGGAGGAAAGTACTTACAGAAATAATGACTGCATTTTTCCAG
The DNA here is from genome assembly GCA_008086735.1 of Cheirogaleus medius. NCBI lineage: Eukaryota > Metazoa > Chordata > Mammalia > Primates > Cheirogaleidae > Cheirogaleus > Cheirogaleus medius. Next base: position 46,660,944 of record VBSM01003204.1, on the reverse strand, counting down.
ATCCAAGAAAATCAAAGAACCCAAAGCACAAAAATCATGAAAAACTATACCAAGAAATATCATAATCAAATTACCCCCGTGCATGTAGCTCAATTTAGAGACTTACTTCGAAATAATAGAGAACAGAAAGGAAAACACGTAGTAAGTATTCAGTGGAGAAACCTGGCTGATGAGAAAGGCACATAATCTCTGTGGTATTCTTCCCTAAAATTCATAAACTCATTCTATTCATGAGAAAATAACAGATATGTATACATTCATCAAAGTAACTTAGCAGTACTCTTCTAAAACATCAAAGTCATAAAAGGAAAAGAAAGACTTAGAAACTGTTAGAGGAGACTAAGGTGACATAATTCAAAGCAAAATGATATCTTAGCTGGTATCCTGAAAGAGAAAGAAAACATAAAAACAGTAAAACTGGAAAGTGTGGATAAGTTCTGTAGTTTAGTTAATAGTATTTCTCCAATGTTAATATCTTATGTTTGATAAGTATACTGCGGTTATGTGATTTAGAAGGGGATATGAATAGCCTTTGTATTATCCTTGCACATCTTCTTTAAATTCAAATTCATTTCAAAATGTAAAGTTAAACATACTATTTGCAAAAGAATAATCCAAGTAGATTTAAAACCTGATTAACTATGATTTTATATACTCTGTTTTCTCTTCAGATCATGTAACTCTTTCACCTTTTAACTATGATTTTTTAATGTCTTGTGACCCAAAAGACATCACAGATAGTTTTTGCTTGGAAAAATAATCTTAAATTATGATTTGAAAATATTTCAGTTTGTAGTTGCTTATATTCATTCTAGAAATAATACAACGTTTAAAAGTAGGTTATGTTGATATCTTCAAATTAGAAATATATGTCTTCAAACAATATGACACCATTATCCCGAGTACTATGTAAGTGTATGATACCTTGTGTGTAGGGCTGGCAGGTATACCTCTTATTTAAATGACTACACATAAAGCTTTTCAGATTCTGATGTTTTTATAAAATATTCAATATTTTATTTTCTACAAATGTTGTTATAAATGTGAATGATCCCACGTCTTTACCATTCCTGGCCCTACTTCAATGCAGCAGAGAAGAGAAATAGGCAATATTTTTGAAGAAAAACCAAGATTCTGGTAGTAGAAATAAGGAATGACCATTTTCCCAAATCTTTTTCTAAGCTAGGCCTATTAAATTGGAAACTGCGTATGGAAAAGAAATCAGAGCAATGAAGCAGTGATCTACCAGGATAGCTTCTCACTCAGCAAATACAAGATGCTCCTTAATGTCAACACACTATGTTTAATTGCTCTGTAGGAGACAGAATGAATTTTCTAATAACCAATTTTGCATTCTTATGAGGTGCTCTCACCATTTAGCATCCCCAGGTTTTCTGCTGTTTTCAGTTTACCACTCTGTTGTACTTTCAAAAGGATTGCCTGGGGCAATTAGCAGTCAAGTGAAGAGGGTGATGATGTGCACCTCATCTCAAGTTGTGGTTGACACTGAATAAATATTTCTGGTGCTATGTAATGATCATATTGCTGTGTTTTTAAAAAAAATAACCTGTAACAAAATCACAATCGCTCAGTGGGCCCACTTTCAAATGCTGCTGCAACCCCGAGGCACATTCTCAGAAAGGGAGAAGGAGAAATTTAAATATACTTACACAAAAAATAATCCTAAAAGACAAGGAGGGATTTGAATAAACCTGCAATGTCTGCGGTTAGGATGAGCATAACTCTGCCCTTTGCCCTTATCAGACAGCCACAGTGTCCTATTAATATTTTGGCCACTACACAAATTTAGTACCTAGGAACCGTCAGCAAGAATAAGCTATTTTGTTTTCTTTTTTTCCCTCTAATCTGTGCGGTACTTTGGGAAAATAATATAAATCAAGTGCCATAAGGCAATTAAAGACATTATAGTGATTTCTACCCAGTGAAATCTTATTTAGAGGCTGAACGTTGAAGTTGCACACTGCATACACCTCAGTCTTGAAAGATTGGCAGCTCCCTCTACTGTTTCTCTGGGTGAGGTGCGAGGAATCAAGACTCAACCCTTTGTGTAATTTCTTTTCCTGTGATGCTGGACTTTCACAGCTTGTCAATTAATGGCCTTCAAGCTGGCAAGCTCTCAAATCCTGGCTGACTTTCAGCAGCCTGATGGCACCTTTAGGACACCTGCTTTGAGGACTGATCCACTTCAAAAGAAAGCTTGATACTGCTATTAAAGCAAGGCATGTGAATCACACCCTTTCTTTGAAGCTTTCTATTTCTGTGTATATCCGTCTGGTCTGTTTACAACAGATGTAGGCTTCTGAAAAGCAGTCCTGCCTGGCAATAAAAATTTGTGGCTTCAGAATCTGATTTCTTTTACATTTTTTTTGCAGAAACTTTTTTTTAATAAGGCTTAGATCAGTTGGCATCTATTCTTCTAGACCTCATTCACATCAAGTGCAAAACCAATTTTTTTTCATTTTTTGTCCTGCTAGATACATTTCTTATAATATAGTCTTCATCTCTTTTAACCATGCTTTTGTTCTTGTGACTACAGAGAAAGGGGAAAGAAATAGGTGCTATAGTCCCTCTAAAGAGAATTTTCCAGAAACTTGTCTGCATTCATAATTCCTCTTATATATACTGAGAAGATCTTTTAAATAGCCTGGAAGAAAAGTATTCATTATACTATAGTGGTTCAACTATTTTAGCTTAAGAGATGAGGATGAAATAATCTGCTGCTTCTGCTAAAACATTTAGAAACAGAATTACTTTCTTTTATTCTTAAAATGAAATTCGGCACAAGAGTACAGATTTCTCTATTAGAAATTAATTTAAAACATATAAGAAAATGAAAAAAAAAACTAAACTTGACTGCATTCAGTATCTGTTCTTAGAAATAATAGCATTTATTTAAAAGAAGATACACATTTATTTTTGACACAGTTTTCCTATACTCAACTAAACGTGGTTACTACAACGTTTCGAATGCACTGTACTCTGACATTATTTTTTCTGGAAATTATCTCTGAAGCATGGCAATTGTAGGCCAAATATATGGTGCAAAGCAAAATCTACTTTTACTGAACAGTAATGACTCTATTCTTTGTGTATTTAATGAATTACTCTGTGTATAACGTGATAGTATTGTGCATCTTCTATGAGGAGATATTTGTTCCCACTACAATGAGATTAAATATAGAGAAAATTTCATGGACTGACAAATGTGTAAGAAAATATCCTTCTTTCTTCCCTCTACCTTTTTCAAAGTGGTGTAAGACACTGTTGGAAAAAACAATAAAACAAACATTGATGCTATATTTGACATGCTTACAATTTTGAAAAGAAGATGATGCGTACACAAATAAAGAAGTTATTAATAAAATGGTAAGAGCCTTACAAAAGTAGAGAGTTAGTGTTTAAAGAATTTGAAGCAAATGTCATTTAAGTAGAAACGAAAAATTCAAATTCTGGAACAGTTTACCTTGAGAAAATAAGTCTGTTTCTACATAGCAATAAAGCAATCTTGTCAATTAAGGAAAAAATAGTCAATTTTATCACATAGCCAGATTGCAGAATTTCTCATGCTGCTGTTCCTTAAAAGCTAGGTGGATCACTATCCACTGAGAATAATTCATAGATTTTACAGCCTAGAACCATGAAGATGAAATGAATAACATAATGATACTTACACTCCTATTATTTGATCATTCAACTATTCTTTATTCATTCAATAAAAATTATGAATAGAAAATATTTCTTGGCATATGAAAAGAAAATCTTGAAATCCATAATATTACGTTGATTGAAATGGACATAAAATAATCATAGTTTGAATTTTAAGAGAAATTTAACTTAGTCCTTAATCAAGGAGCATGATAAACATGAAGTTGGTATGGACCAATTTTATGATGTGCTTATTAAGATAACTGATGAGAACCAGTTTTGGGGTTCTATATGAAAAGGATCTCCATTGCCTGTAATATACTCTGTGTCATTATCTCAAATTTTATTGGACTAACTCAGCCCCATTCTAATATGATGCAGTATTACACCTAACATCTTATGCTATCATAGCATTCACTGAAGCATTGTCCAAAGCCATTTAGGATAGCAGCTGAACCGTGATGGGACGTTGAAATATTTTCTTGTCTGGTATCTAGCTCCTTGCTTGCAATGTTGAGATCCAATAACTCCACATTTCCATTTCAACCATGAACTTGTGCTATTGAAAAACAGGGAAAATAGATGTACACCTGTAGTTCTGAGACTGTGGATATGAAAAATTATGATCTAACTATGATCAGATATATAATTATGATCCACTGACATAGTTTTGTTGTATAAGTAAACACAAAATATGGTTCAAATACAATTCTTAATCCTGGACATCACCGATTCAGGTAATAATTGAGAAATATTTCACATCTATTGTTTTTAGACACATAGCTGCTTTGATATTGTCTATCTCTCTTTAAAACATCTTTACAATAATAAAAATATTTCTTATCTATAGTATAATATCTTCTAAATTTCTAAAAAGTTTAGATGTTCGGTATTGTTAAATGTAAAAAATAAATTACTCATTTATTACTAAATATTATAAAGAATTTTTGGTAGAAATAGATTGTTTTTAGAACTTCAGATGTTTTTTGTTATTTATATATGGATGATAGACACATCCTAAGCAATAGTTTAAGACTTTTTTTTACCTTTTTCAGATGTTAAAAAGTAGTTAACAGTCTTCTTAGCAGTATTTCCCAAAGAACAATGAACAGCCTTGCTATTATGCAGGGGTTGTTAGTTTCATAAAACATCCTCCTTTGTAGAAAGCTTTGTCATGAAATCTCAAAACACAAGTGTGCTTGGACACAATTACTTCTATATGCTCCTTTTCCACTGGTGGTTCATGAATTGTCTTTTACACTTCCATGTTTTGCTAGATTTTACAATGTAGAGTACTGTAGAAGGTACTACCAATCTGTGTGCTGGTTCATTGCAGAAGCAACTCCTGATCCAATTAAAGTAACATGTTACATTTCTAATGAAATTGATTGGAAATAGTGTCAGAACTCTCTAGTGTACCTACTGCTCTCTGGATCTCTGTCTTTCAATTGTAAATGACAATGCAATAAATGTTTACTATACATGAACATATTCTGAGATGATTTTTCATCTTTGAATCTTTGTGTCAAGAGTTTGAACTGCCTATCTTTGCTGTGTGAAAGTGTGATCACATGAATTACAAATTTCATACCACTTGACTGAAATGTCTACAGAGATTTTATACCACATCTCCCAAGATCAAAATGACACCTTTATATTATACTGAAAAGACAAAAATACTGCAGCTACTCACAGATATTCTTAGCAAGAATACCATGATAGTGATGATCATAGAATAACATGAAACAAACATGCCTGCCACTGTATTTGTATTCATAGATAAAAAAAATAAGTTTTATAGATCTGTAGCTTTTAAGACTTTTCTTTCACTGTAGTTTAGCTTCATTTAAACTTTTTTCTTAGAATATGTTTTTACTTAGTGATTTTTATCTGTTACATGCTTTATAGCTTAGCTTTATACAAACAGTAAATAATATTTTAGATGCCTTGACGAAACTGTCTACTGGTTAGGGCTTGAAAGTGGATTGGAATCAACTTCCTTCTTCATTAATATGTTGACTCACATATGTGATCTTAAAACCAAATATGTCTGTCTTATCTATAGATAAGGGTAAAATCAACTAAAAATCAGTTTGATTCATGGTCATTTATCATATTGGATTGAAAATGTAGCTCTGAATAATTGTTGTGGCAATTAGGCATGCTAAGATAAAATATAATACAACCGTAGTACCCTTGGGATTTTAAAACATGATCAAATTGAGGTTTTGCTTTCTGAAATGATTGTACTGGTAAGAAAAATTTCTAATAAATCAATACATTGCAGATAACCATGGGTGCTAAAACTGTCAACTTCATTGATTACCCAATGAAGAGTGATTATTCAAGAAGACAGTGTTTGGTTCTTTCTATTAGGCATATTTGTGAAGGAGTAAAACCATACTTGTGTGATTTGTCATCTCCTAGCTTATCATAATTGTTTATGTTCTTTTTAGAAGACAATTCTTGTTTCTACTCTGCATTAAATCACTGTTAAGGTCTGGGTTCAGGAGAGCAAACATGTATTAACTGTGCATTTAAGAGACTCAAATATTCTAAATTATATTTATATAATATAACATTTTATTAAATATGCATATATAACATATTATAATTATATTTAAGATAAAATAATTATTTTAAATAAAATTATAGTTTATAAACACCAAATGAGTATGCTCTACATATAACTATTTTTATTTCATAATCTATGGACTGTTTCTTAAATAGTATCGTGTTTTAACTTTCTTCAGACTGTCATGTGCTGGTGGCTCTGTTTACCAAACAATTGGATAATGCTCTTTTTTTCCGCCAGAAAAAATATATTGTAGGAAGCCTTCAGAGAGACACACTCACTCTACCTCTTAGCTCCATGATAAGCCCTTTGTTTTACTCCAGCCTAGTGGCTCTGGCTGTGAATGTACCCACAACAATGCACTTCTGCTGTGAGAAACCAGTGTGCAATTTTGATAATATTGGCATGCTATGGCACAGAACTGACGAATCCCTGAATTGTACATAACAGTCACATTTGCCACTCATTTCCTGGAGGAGATTAAATATGTATAGAGATAAATGTGAAAGACAAGAAGATACACCATTTTGATTTAAAACCTAAAAACATATGGTGAAGCCTCTGAACACTGTTTGGTTGAGTGGAACCTAAGAACGACAGGATTGAGACTTAAAGGACCTCTTCCTACTGCCTTTGGCCCAGGAGAGAGGAATGCAGAGGAAAAAATGAGAATTTATGAATATAAAATGGCAAGGTCTATTCCCATCTGGCAATAAATAACAGTCATAATATTTTTAAAAGCATTTACTCACAACTAATGGAGACGGAGCGCACTGTATGGGGGAAAGGCACACCACCAGCCCTGGTTTGGGAGAGGCAAAGGCATTATAGGTAACCAAAATGTTTGTATATATAAAATATTATTTTTTTCTCTAAAACTATTGCTTTTTACCTTCTTAATATTTTTGTACTTTTCTCTTTTTAGCTTAAATACCTTGTTGTGATTTGACTCTTTTACTAGATTTTCAGAAAATCAGCTTTTAGTTTCTTGAAGCTTTTTTGTTGGGAGTTTTTACATTTATCTTTCTTATTCTCACATAGTTTAATTGCTTTGTAATTAATATGGCCTGTAAATACTTGATTATTTAACACTTGCCAAGAAATTCTATGTTTCAATAAATGGTCCACTTATAAAAATTATATCTTCAAAGTTCAAATACAATGTACTATTTGTTTGATGGTGTGTATTATAGGTTCTATCAAGTCAAGTTTGATACTGATGGTTTTCAAAACTCCTTTGTCTTTGGTATGTTTTCATAAGTCTATACTATGCATTTCAGAAAGAAGTAAATTAAAAATCTATCACTATGATTGAGGGTCTGACAAATTGAATGATTGCCTACCGATTAATTGTAATTTTCTATTTCCATGACTTTGTAACCATAGGTCCTCCCATAGAGGCAGAGTGAACTTTCTTGACTCTTCACCTACATGACTTGTGATGTTAGCAAACATTGTATGAATAGGGGCTTGTAATGAGCTTCAACAATTGGGCTTGCCCCTTAACATTCAACCATCAATGAACAATGCTTCTTCCATGTATATAGCTGATAGATCTAGAATGATCTCTTGTAGAGATCATTAGAGTTGGCCATCTGCAGAATGCAAGCCCAGCTGTAATTGCAGCTTGTAACTGAGCTGCTCAACTGAATCTCACCATAATCAGCTGATGTCTGGCTAACCTACATCTGTGAGAGAAACAGGTGCTTATTGTTATATGCCACTGTGATTTTGTTCTTGGATTTTATGTAACATTACTGTGGTAATAGCTCCCTAATTTGAAGATTTGATTGTTTCTTCCATTTTAATTTTCAGCATTATACTCTTCTTTTTATTTAAATTTTTATTTTTATTTTATTTTATTTTTGAAAGACAGGGTCTTGCTCTGTTATCCAGATTGGAGTGCAGTGGCATGAACATAGGTCACTGTAGTCTGAAACTCCTGGCTTCACGTGATCCTCCTGCCTCGGTCTCTCAAAGTCATGGGATTACAGAGGTAAGCCCCCATGCCTGGTCATTATACTCATACTTTTAAAGTTCATGCTGCCTTCAGTTATGTAAATATTTATGTTATGATTTATTTTATAAATATATATTACATATGTGTTGCTTACCCTTTGTTTTTCAAAATTTGACATAATTATTCCTATACTGATTATATTTAGCTAGTTGTTGCATGACATATAATTGAACAAATTTCTTATTTATTTTGTTTAGGTATGTCTCTCATAAGCCATGTATATATATATAAACATTTTATCTTAGAATAGTTTAGATTTGTAGAAAAGTTGCAATGATAGCAAGGAAAGCACATATATACCCCACATCCAGTTTTCCCTATTGTTAACATCTTACATTAATTGACACATTTGTTACAACTAATGAATCAGTATTGATTCATTATTGTTAAGTCAAGCCCATAATTTATTCAGATGTTTGTGGGGGCTTTTTGTTTTTTGTGTGTGTTTTTTGGTTTTCACCTAATGTCATTTTCTTTTTTCAATCCAATCCAAATACTGTCACAAGCCTCCAAATGGAGGTTTTTGCAAGTTCTTGGTGTTAGTCAGGAAAAGAATTTTAGCACACACCATGTAAACCAAGCAAGAGAAAGCTTTATTCAAAGTGAAAGTACACTCTCAGGGAGGAGAGCAGGCAGGCTAGAAAGAGAGCAGCTGCACTGAGAGGAAGTGGTTTTGATCTTTTATAGTCCTACTAACTGAGGGGAGAAATACTCAAGGCCATGATTGGGTAGTAATTCCTAGAATTGTGTTTTCTCTCATTTGCATACTTCATATGGTTGTTTTGGAACTGTCATGGTGATTTCAAGGGTGGAAAAATTTTAAAACCAGAGTGTAAATGTTATTGTAATTACCCAAAGTTCATATAAGGTGGCAGAGATAGCTGACAAACTAGTTGAAGCTGATTCTTCTCTGTGGTTATCAGCCCCTATAGTTAGCCTCTGCTTAAGAGTTGTTTATTCTAATACCTGCACCTGATATTCAAGCCCTTGCATCTAGTCCCAGCCTTGTCTCCTAGTCTCTTACTATGACAATACCACATGCTATTTTTTTGGTCAAATGTCCTTAGTCTTCTCTTTGCTGGGACAGTTTCTCAGACTTCCCTTACTTTTGAAGACCTAGATTTTTGAGGAATACTTAATTGGTATTTTGTAGAATTACCTACAATTTGGACTTGTCTGATAATTGTTTTCATAATTTTATTGGAGAGTCAGGTTTTGGGAAAGAGACCACAGAGGTTAAGCATTGTTATTATATTATATTAAGGGTGAGTGCTATTAACATGACTTATCATTAATTGTGTTAAGCTTGATCACAATGCTGAGGAAGTGTTTGTCTAGTCTCTCCACTGTGGAGTTATACTCCAACACCCAACCCACCATTTCCTTACTGTACTTTTTGGAAGGAAATTACAATTCATAGCCCATATTTAATGAATAGGGAGTTATACTATCTTAGTTTCTTATTGCTGTTGTACAAATTGCCTCCAATTTTAATGGCTCAAAACAAAATAAATTTATTATCTTCATAAGATAAGATGAACATTCAAAAAAGAGGGTGGAAGAGAGAGTCAATGTTGTGATCTTCTTGGGGTGGGCAAAAGAGTGATCACATCTCTTCCTTGGTTTGCATCTGTGGAGATAAACTTGTAATCGACATTAAAACATTTATTTAGGCTACAGTCCTAAGGTTATAATTGACATGCCCTAATTTAATAGGAGCTGTATATTATGAAGAGTTTTTTTGTTTGTTTGTTTTTTGTTGTTTTTTTTATTTATCTATTATTTTTTAAAATTTTTTTTTAAATTTTTTTTCCTTTTATTTCATCATATAATGGAGGTACAAATATTTTTAGGGTTACATACATTGCCCCCACTGCCCCTGTCCCCCCACATGCCAGAACTTCAAGCGAGTCCAATCCCCAGGTGACGCGCACGGCTCACATTATGTAACTCTACACTTCCTCCCCCCTCCCACCTGCCCTCCATCCAACAAAAGATTTTTTTATGTAGATTTACAGAGCACCAAATAGAACTTCACAAGAATACTCTCAACTGCCTCACTGCTCACCTCCTTCACTCCCCTTTTCCCTGTGTACCCCCTTTTCCCTTCAAACATGAAATTCTCAACCACTTCTATGGATAGCCCAGTCTGCAAGAGGTACTTTGTGGGCTGTGCTTTTCCTGGCACATCCTCAAAAGGCTTAATAAACCTCAATTGAGTGTGAAAAAAAAATAAATAAATTTATTATCTTATAATTCTGCAGATCAGAAGTCAGAATAAGTTTAATGGGGCTAAAATAAAAGTGTCCATAGAGATAAGTTCCTTTAGAAGGCTCTAGGGAAGAACCCATGTTCAAATCCAGTGGCATAGCCTCTTGAAATTTCTCTCTCTCTCTCTCTCTCTTACTCCTGCTTCCTTTGTCATATCTCCTTCTCTGAGCCACCATCCTGCTTCCACATTTCTCTTATAATGACCTTCAGAATTACATTGGGCCCACTCAGATAATCCAAAATTATCTCCCAATCTCAAGATCCTTAATATAATCACATATGCAAGTATCTTTTGACATGTAAGATAACATATTCAAAGCTTCCTGCATGTAAGATGGGGACATCTTGGAGAGGAAAGGTAAGCATTACCTACTACACATATTGTCTACCACACATACATTTATATTATTATATTTGCATAAATTTAATTTTTATACAAAAATATTTTCAATTCAATTTTTTAAAATATATTTTGTATATATTTAAGGTATACAAAATGATGTTATAAAATACATATAGATTGTAAAATAGTCACTATAGTGAAGCAAATTAACTTGTTCATCATCTCACATAGCTCTTCATTTTTTTGTGGCAAGAACAGATAAAATCCTGAATGAAATACAATATTATTAATTATGGTCTTCATGGTATACATTAGATCTCTAGACTTGTTCATCCTACATATCTGCTTTGTATTCTTTGATCTACTCTTCTCCATTTTCCAACCACTACTGATAACCACTGTTTTATTCTCTATCTTTGTATATTATATGCTTTTTTAAAGTAAGATCATGAAATATATTCCTTTCTGTGTCTGGCTTATTTCACCTAGTATAATGTCCTTCAGGTTCATCTATGATGTGCAAAATGGCTGGATCTTCTTTTGTAAGGCTAAAAAAATTCCATTTCATATATATATATGTGGGTGTGTATATATATATTTATGTTTATATATATACCACCATTTATTTATTTCTTTATTCATCTGTCCACTGATGAACACTTAGGTGGTTTCCATATCACATCTTCCAAACATATCTTGCTTTAATTACTCAGTAACTATCTTCCACTTTTACATCTCATTGTTTAGAGTTTTAATTTTGCTATTTTGCTGAACATGGAATAAATTTGGTATTATTTTTATATTCAATAAGTGGTAAAATTTTTTGGAATAGTATGTCAGTTTCAGAAGTATTGTGATTGTATTTTATTCTTTCCTATTTAGGTGAAATTTTATACTTGCTAAAAATATTTTTAACAGCCTATTGTGTCAGAGTCTGGGACTAAAATACTCTTGTCTTTTCTATCATGTCATTATTTTGCATTCATATTTTCATGAAAGTTGTATATAAATTTGAAGTTGGCTTTTATTTCCACTATTATTTTGAAATTTTTTTGGATTGTTGACTTAGTGTTCATAAGTAATCTGATGTCAACTAAGTTATATTTAATTTATAGGCAATTTGCTTTTCTCTTTGATACCTTTGAGAAATAATGTCTCTGGTTTCCTTGTTTTTTTGTATCTTCAGTATAAAGTTTCCTGTACTGGGTTTGTTTAGGTTTATTTTTTTTAATTATTAGAGTGAACATTTGATTTGAGAACACAAGGCCTTAAAAACTGAAGATTTCTTGGACATTACATTTTCACATATTGCTTTTAATATATTCTTTCTGATATTTTATTCTAGAAATGCTATAAAACATATATTGTAATCAATTTATCCTCTCTGCCAGATGTTCTTTTATTTTATTTAAATGTTGTCAATGGTTTTACATAAATTTCTCAGAACTGTCTTTTAAAACATACTTGTTTAAGCTAGAGTTTACCTCCTATATTGAATTTTTACAACTATGTTTACCACATCTAAGATTTTTTGATAATTCCTTAAGTTGTTTTTAATTTTTATCTTTTTTATTACACAATTTATTTAATTTTTGAGAGAATCATATCATCTTTCATTTCAAACATTTGGATTATACAATGTATTATATATTGTTTGGCATATTTTTCAATGAAATCATTCCTGTGGGTTATCTTGGCTGTTTTTGTGTCATTTGTTTCCATTTGTTTTGGAATTTTTCATTTTCTTTGTAATTTAGAGGGGTAGACTTTCTATGTGTCTTTTAAAAATCTCTTTTGTTTTTCCCATGAAGTCAACCCTCACTAACTACAGATATTTTTCTTTTTTAAAAATTTTAATGGTTATGAATACATAATAGTTGTACATATTTATGATTTACATGTAGCATTTTGATATAAGCATACAATGTATAATGATCAAATGAGGGTAATTGAGATATCCATCACCTCAAATATCTATCATCTTTTTGGTTAGAAACATTCAAAATCCACTCCTTTAGTTATTTTGAAACATACAATAAATGGTTGTTAATGATATTATCATCTCCTGGTCCCTAAAACCCACTCTAGAATTGGATATCATAATGACAATTTGGATTTCATGGGATAGCTAGATTTATCAGGAAGCAATATCTGTATCTTTCTAGTCCTCTAGAACAAAAGTTGCTATAAGTCACAGTCCCAGATAGCAATCTTAGGAGTATTTTATCTGGCCTCCTTTTCAAGGCCAAAAAAAAAAAAAAAAAAAAAAAAAAAAAAAAAAGGAGCCATAAATACAGTCATTTGGTTTAGCTGGTGAGCTTGGCTCCAGTTCCCCTTATCGAGGGGACCAATTTATACCCCCTCTACCTCTACTCTAGTTGACTCTGCTACCTAACAGAGGAGAACTGTATTCCAGAATGCTTGATGCCTTCAGATGTGCTCATTGATTTGCATGTATTTTCAATTTCTCATCTATGGAGAAGTCATATCATGCTTTTGGAGGTAGCTAAGATATTCTTTATTGCTTCTCCTTTTAGTTTCTTTACATTTGCCTACCTTATAGAGCTGAGAGGACACAAATAAATAATGTCTTGCCCAGTGTAGTAGGCAGAATTTTGACCCCAGATCTCTACCACCTCTTATCCCCAGTATTGCACTCATGAGTATGCTAAATTACATGGCAAAAGGGATTATTTAGATGTAATAAAGGTTACTTGTCAATTTATACTAAAATTAGAAAATTACCCTGGATTATCTGTATGGGCCTAACATAATTAGATGAGCACTTAAAACAGAGTTATCTTCCAGCTCAGGGCAGAATAAAAAGCTAGAGAGATGTGGTAGAAGGGGAAGTCAAAGAGATTTGAAGCACAAGAAGAATTTGGCTTTCAAGATGGAGAGGGCTACAAGGCAAGGAATGCAGTTAGCATTTAGAAGGTGAGAAGGAATTCCAGCTGATAGGGAGTCCTACAACCTATGGAGCTGAATTCAGTGGATAAATGGGAAGAACTGGAAGCAGATTCTCTCTCAGATATTCCAGTTAAAAACCCAAGCTAGCTGACACCTTGATTTAGGCCTTGTAAAACCCTGCGCACAGTTTTATCTAGCTGAGTCCATCTAAACTTCTAATCTGTAGCATCTTAAGATGAGAAATGTCAATTGTTTTAAGCCACTTTTATGGTAATTTGTTACAGAAGCTACACAAAACTAATACACTTAGATATATGTTTCCAACTTTTAGGAATGAAATAATCATTTCATATGATATATCTGTATTTTGTAACTAAATAGTAAGTATGTTAAGGGATGTTTTTCCTTCTCATGTTGATATAGCTCTACCACATGTATTTTGGAATTTAAATTATGTATTTCAAATTTAAACCAAAAGCATTTTAAGAATGCTTTTGAAGATATTTGATACTTTTGGATTTGTTTCCTTCTTTTCTCTCAGGTGTATTTTTTGCTACATTTTATATTATATATTTGATCAGAATTTTTAACTATAATTTTAATCTATAAATTAATAATTTATTCATGTTTTGGGGGATTGGTAAATGTCTATTTTGTTATTCATAAATTTTGAGGACTTAAAAGTATACATATTTAGTATTTTCAGAATGTGACATATGTCAATTGTGTTAACCAGCAGTAATTAAATACTTCATATGTTTATTTTTTACTGTGTGATATTGCATAGAGTAAGAGGTGTTTTTAAGTTCCATATTACAACCACGTTCATACTGTTGTCTCTCAGAATTCTTAGGCTATGCTTAATGGATTTTTGAGGCTATCTTAATGACTCATGATACTTACATCTTTACTTTGGATTATATTTTTATCACTATTAAGTGTCTTTTTGTTTTCATTAATACATTTCACCTTGAATCCAATTTTGTCTTATAATAATTTCTTACTTCTTACCTTCTCATTTCGCATTTGCTTTTCTACCTTCTCTATTTTCTTGTTAAATTTCTAAAAACTCATTGATGTGGCTTGAGAAAGAGGTACTAATAGTAGAAGAGACATGGGAAGTTTCAGCCACTGGTTGTGTGTTTTGCTTGACCTTCTGGACCTGATTGGGCCCAGACTCACTTATTCCATTTCAATTTCATAAAATAATTCTACTGTTGATATCTAACTTTATTATTTATTTAATCAAATAACATAACAGTTCACGATGGACACCTTGATGTCCTAGGATTATGTGTTTGGTGTCAACTAGCTCCCGGTTTTGGGCAGAAGCAGATTTTGAATTGAGAATAAATTATTAGAAATGTCCTCCAAAATTTCTAGTTGCTATTTTTCTAATTTCTCTATTGGATCTTGACTGAGACTCTACCTAGCATCTATGTTTGATAATAATGCTTACTGATAGCACCCAATCTTCTGTGTCATGCTGCCCAAGTGAGAGAAGAACTTATATTATAGCCTAGACCTGCTGCAGAGCCCTTTGTTTTGCCTCATGCATTACTGAAAATAGTCAGCCTTCTAGGATACATAATAAATGAATATGAGCAACATGCACAAATGTGATATATATGGTCTCCAACTTTCTAAAACATCATCTCAAACATCTGGCTTTTTTGCAGTATATGGTATAAATTTCACCTCACCTTAGAAAAATATACAAATATCCCTAAAACCACTGGATCCCTAGAACTTTTACACTATAGAAAGCTAGAAACTTTTAGGATATGTCTTTCTGTCTGCAATATGTTTTGCCAAGGCATCTAGATTGCTCCTTCCTGTTCACCAGGAGCAATTAGCAAACATAAATACTATAATGCACAACTATGTATTTTGTGAAATATTAAGATGTTCAAGGACTCTCCCATAATATTATCACAAAGAGAAGAGTTACCTTAACCACTAGTTAAGGCAATGAAGGTAATATGTTGCTTTCTCCATGTAAAGACAAGCTACTTCTGATTATTTTTCTGATATTAATAAGAATTAAAACATAATTTAGGTCAATAGCTGAATATAGCTGCATATTAGGTACTAGTGGTTACATTAATTTGTTAGAATAAGATGACTTCATCTGGAACTACAGCTGAGATTGGCACAAAAATGTGATTACACTTCCAATAACTTATAATTATTATCCATCTGTTTTTTGCACTGGCCAAAACATGATTCTAGTGGGAATATGATAGGCATGAATCAACACCCTCATGTCTCTCTTTAATGTTTGTAATTCTCCTAGAGATGTGATATTGCTGTTGTCTTATTTTCTTGGCAAAAGGCAGTTAGTTCAAGGGATTTCCACTTACTTCTATGTACTATGACAGTCCTGATTCCACATATCAGGAAACCCATTAGGGATTATCTCAGTTTTTAAGTATAACTATTCCCACAACACAATGGGAGTACCAGGGGAGCAAGTATAGGATGGGTATGTGGTCACATTGTATTCACTCTGATGCAGACTGATGCAAGACTTCTTATGTAGCCTGAGATGCGTAAGCTCCCATTATGATTGATAGTGCATAGTGATATTTTGGTTTCCAGGTATTATTGTCAAACCTGAGCCAATTTTTAGTTATTGTGAATATGCTTCCAAAAATATCCATGTGCAAGTTTTTATGTAAATATATATTTTCATTCCTTTGACATAAATACTTAAAAGTAGAAATGGGACATACATTAAAATTACATTTAATTTTTTAAGAAACTGTCAAATCATTTCCCAATGTGGCTACATTATTTTACATTCCCACCAGCAATGTACAAGTGTTCCAAATTCTCCACATCCCTACCAATATTGGTTATTTTCAGAAAACAAAAGCCATCATAGAGAGTGTGAAGTGATATCTCATTGTAACTTTGATTTACATTTTATTAATGACTAATGATTTCAAGAGCCATTAAATATGCTTATCAGTCATTTTTATATCTTCTTTGGAGAAATGTCTATCGAATATTTTCCATTTTTTTTGCGACAGAGTCTCACTCTGTTGCCTGGGCTAGAGTGCCGTGGCGTCAGCCTACCTCATAGTAACCTCAAACTCCTGGGCTCAAGCAATCCTTCTGCCTCAGCCTCCCAAGTAGCTGGGACTACGGGCATGCACCACCATGCCCGGCTAAATTTTTCTATATATTTCAGTTGGCCAATTAATTTCTTTCTATTTTTAGTAGAGATGAGGTCTCACTCTTGCTCAGGCTGGTTTCGAACTCCTGAGCTCAAATGATCCGCCCACCTCCGCCTCCCAGAGTGCTAGGATTACAGGTGTGAGTCACCGTGCCTGGCCCCTATTTTCCCATTTTTAAATTGAATTGTTTGTTTTTGAATTGTAAGCACTCATCACAATATTTCCAACTTGTAGGAAATCAATGATAGGAAAAATTTAGAGTATTTACAAGATAATAGCTTATCAGAACAAAATGTTTTCATATAAATGAAACCTAAAAGTGAAGCTATAAAGTTTCAAGTGGCTCATTTGTTAGCCACATGATCAAAAACATTCACTAATGAAGAGTGTGTGTGATTGCAGCAGCCAATACTGTGTGATTGAAGTAGCCAAAGAAGTATGTCCAGAGAAAATAAACTTGTTTAAGAATATGATATTTTCAGTAAGAATATGATATTTTCAGTAAGAATATGATATTTTCAGCAAGAATAGTTGAAGGAGTTAAAACATTTGTAACAACATCAATAGTCAATTAAAAAACAAATCAATTGATTTTGCATTGTTTGAATCAGATTTTTAAGAATAGCAAGATGTAAATGATACTGCTCAGTTATTTATTCAAGGGATCAATGCTCAGTATGAAGTGACTGAAAAACTAGATAACCAGTCTCTATGAATAGTCTGCATGGAATAATTACAGATCAAAATATTTTAGAAGTTGTTGAGGAAATGCAAATTTAGTTCAACCTGAAGTGTAATCTGCTAAGAAGTGTTGAAACTTATGATAGTAAAAATATGTGTTGGGAAGAAAAAATGCTTACCTGGACAAATTTACAAAGATTATGAAAATTCATATTTTTAAGTGCCATGACATTCATTGTGTTATTTTTCAGCAGGTACTTTGAAGAGGAAAGTATTTTACTCTAGCATGTGGCACTAGACCAGTAGCATCAATGGTCAATGTCATTTACGATTGTGAACTTAATAATTGTCGGTTCCATAAGTTTTTGTCATAATAGAATCTTAATGAACCAACTAGCCCTACACTATAGGATTTTTATGTCTTAGCAATTATATACTTTTGTTTCAATTTTTAGAGCTCAAAGCCATGATGGAAATTCTTCTGACTGTGAAGAATCATCCTCAACCACTATTATTGAGCACTGAATATTTTTGAAAATTAGCTTTTGCCTCATGATAATGTTTCTTAGTGAATTTAATATAAAAACACAAAGCAAAACAGTGTTTATGTATGAAATATATACAGTGACAAAGTAGTTTTGACAGTGACTAATGTTGTTTAAATCACAAGTAATGTCAAACTTAATATACTTCTCATGCTATCAAAAGTTAAAATAAGGAGCAAGATCTCTACAAAAAAAAATACAGCAAATATGTATTCAACATTCAAATTACATTCCAGCAACATTTTTCAGACCTCAATGCTAGTGCAAATGAAATTTCCATATTTCACAATCCATTTAACTTTGTAATTGAGGAGCTTCCACCTAACCTTCATTTGGAAGTGATTGATCTGCAATGTGATGTATGCTAAAAGGTACATATCAAGAGAAGAATTTAATATAATTCTGTAAATGTCTATGAAATGATAAATATGCTCAATTACAACCATATGCTCACAGATATCAGAATTTAACAACATTTATCTATGAGAAAAGACATATTCAAATATGACATGCATAAAATCAGATTACAGATCAGCATTAACAGATGAAGTTTCACAATAGATTTTTAATAATAAAAAAACACTAACTTTGAACCCAAATGAAGAAAAATATCTCTCCAAACAATTCCATTCTCCTAGTTAGTGACATGTATTACAAAAATATTGTATACAATTTTAATTTACATATCTTAAATTTTATCAATTAAAATTTATTGATTTTTTTCCTTCTTGTTATATAAGCATCTACATGTTATTGATTTGCCTTTTAGCACAATAATCCTAAATTGTTAATTATTTGGCCCTTTGCAGAAAATGTTTGCTTATCTCTGATACACAGTATGCTACTTTTTGTGTAAGAAAAAAGGAGAAATAAGAGAATGTATATTTATCTGAAGTTTTGAACAAAAAGAAACACAGAAAAGGTAATGTAGAGATTAATGAAACTGGGTACATTTAGGGTGTGGGTAGAAGTGGGATGGAAAATATCTTGGGAATTAGAGATGGTAACACTTCCCTGAATATATCTTTTTACACAGTTCTTACATTTTGATTCATTTTAATGTTTCACATTCTCATTAATAGACAAATGAATGAATTGATAGATAGTTAAATACAATCCACAAGGAGGGCATGAAAATCTCCAAAATTGAATATAGACTCAAATGACGCAAACAGTAAATAGTAATGTGACTACAGTGAAGAAACCTGGTACTCACTACCTAAACCAAACGATCATAGTTAAACATTGCCAGTAATGGGATTAATTAACAGTATGTATCTCCTGATTTGATGCAGAGACAAATCCAGCCATCCCTCCTTGTGGTATTTTTGCCAGAAATATATAACTATCATTTAATCATGAAGAAACATCAGACAAACCAAATTGAGGGAAGTTTTACAAAATGTGTAGTTTGTCCTCTTCGGAAACAGCAATCTCATGAAATATAAAGAAAAGTTCAAGATCATTTCTGTGCTAAAGGTGTATAAAGGGACATGCTGATAACTGAATATAATGAGTGATCACAGATTTTTTATTGCCAAGACATTATTTTTCCAATTTGTAAACTATGAGTAAGATTTACAAATTAGATAATAGTATTATTGTTCAATGCTAATTTTCTAGTTTTGCTAGATATCTTATAAGGGAATTCCTTAATTAGGAAACACAATGAAATACATAAGAGTAAAAAATGAATATTTTCTCTATCATTGCAGTAAAATCATTTGATAAAAGGCACAAAAGTTGAAAATAAAAACATAAAATAATTTACTAAATGATTTTCTAAATAACCACCCAAAAAGCTAAGTTATAAAGAAAAAGAAAATTAAGAATTTGATGGATATAACATGAAAACACAAATGTTGACACTTGAATTTGCTAGTCAAAAAAGTAAAAAATCAAATGATACATTTATTAACAAGTTACATTTTAATATTTTAACAAATGAAGTGTTAAATCTTTATTGAAAACAATATAAAAATTTGGGCAACACCTGTAATAATAATAATAAACTAAATAAAAATACATTTATTCTATATTAGTATAAAAATGTATTATAGCTGAAGATTTTTACTAAATTATATAAATATTATGCAATTCTACTCAAAATCCCAGTAGATTTTTTTATAGACACAAGGAAGCCACATCACAGGAATATTCTTATCCCCCGGACATCCTGTGACTCTTTGTTTATTTTATTAAAGACTGATTTCACAGTTTGGTGGATCTAATAGGTCAGGTCTAAATCATGATATCACACCCTATCTACTATATTTTAGCTATCATAATTAGTGCCTGTATATTCAATATCTATACATAGAATTGAGGATTCCTCTAAAGTAGAAAGAACATCTAACGCACAACTACGTTTTCAACTACATCTGACATTGTAGGCTAATTTTGTAATCTATAAAATATTTGGATAGTAATGCAATATTCACAAAATACAAATTGTACATCTGATACTTAGTTTTGGGGATTTATGGATACAAATGAAAATGAATATTTCTGATCTGGAGAAGTTTTCAAAAGAGAAAAACAAGGTGATTAAAATGTAAAAATAAAAATTTTGATTCTAGAAGTTAATCGTTTTAATGTAAACATCTATACAGTACAGTAGTACCCAGGAGAAGAAGCATTAGATCTGTTTGGTACCACTAGAGAAAGTGTTCCTTATAAGATAGCAACTAAGTTAATAGTTGATGAATAAACCAAAATTTTCCAAACAGAAAAGGAGTAGGGGAAATGAGAGTGCTTGTAGATCCAGGTTTATATAATATATTCCACTACACCAAGCCATAAGCTTAGATTTTTTTCTGAATTTTTTTTCCTATCAGCTTCTCAACTAGAAATATTGCTGACCAAGTTGTGCAGGCTCAAAACATTTGAATATCAACTTTATAATTCATGATAGGAGTGCTATTAACAATGTAGGTCACCTTACAGCTGTCAGTTTTAACTATTTTCCCTTGCAGCCTAGTTTCCAAACTCATCTGCCTCTCTACAGCTACAAGAGGGCATGTGCTGTCAACATGTGAATTAACAAATATTAAAATTGCATAATTTTTGAAATCACCTTATTAAATTTTGGAGTTTTCACTTTTTTTCTGGCAAAGTCTTGCCTTATGTATCTAATTTTACTTCCCATTCAGGTGTCTTTTCATTTTATTGACCTTAAATTAAATCTTTATGTAGCTTTGTAAATGTATTTAAGGAAAAACATACACTGAGTTTTCTTTATAGGCCCTAAAAAGTTAGTTTAAAGTATACTATTATTTATAACTATTGACTATTTGGTTTTAGGTAAAATTTTTAAATAAGAATGTCAGGGGAATATTTTCCTAGAGTAAACACTGATTACAGTATATTTAATTTGGTAGATACAGTAATTCCCCCTTATTGGTGGTTTTGCTTTCTGTGATTTCAGTTACCTGTGATCAGAATATAATGAATACAGTACAATGATGATATAATGAATACAATAAGATATTTTGAGAGAGAGAATGATACCACATTCACATAACTTTTATTACAGTATATTGTCACGATTTATTTTATTTTATTATGAGCTATTGTTGTTAATCTCTTACCATGCCTCCTTTTTACATTAAACTTTATCATAGGCACGTATATATAGGGAAAAAAACACAATATTTATAGGGTTTGGTACTATCCATGGTACTAGGCGTCCACTGAGACTCTTGGAACATATCCCCTGTTGATAAGGAGGGGAGGGGACTACTGTATATAGGTTTTACTATTAATAAAGGTCATTTAAATTCAGACAATATATATATGCAGATCTCTCTGCTCGAAATATTTCTCTCCTTTTCTATCTCATCCAGCTGGCTAATACTCTGCCATTTAAGGGCTCAGTTTAAAAGTCACTATTATAATAGTTACCTAACTCACCATTACCAACAATCCCTTCCACTTCCAGGGTTGGTAGATCCTCTTCCTATTTGTTTGCTTTGTTTACTTCATATTCTTTATTCACACTTCCCGCAGCTCAATGTAAAACTTACTCAAGCAAGCATTTGTTTACTACGTGTCTCCAATGTAGACTGTAAGTCCTGTGAGAGAAGGAGTCAATTCCCCTTTTTATCTTATTCAATGCCTCACGTAGTATTTGATTCTCAGTAAATGTTTTTTGAACAAATATCAAATAAATTGAAAAAATCATTTGAGAAGACCTAAGCAAGACCCTTTCTGAACTATTTGAGGGATTGCCAGACAAATAACAGGTGCAGATATAACTAATTAGATTCATGTATTACTAATTATGGTGAGGATAACAATGCACATCCTTCTTTGTTCATTAATCCAGCCTCATAATGGGGCCTGTACAATCTTCTAATAGGTGAATTAGAGTCTCAGACCTCTTTCTGCTTTTCTTCCTTTTCCCTATCCTGCATGATGTGTTTGTCTCATAATGATTCTTTCCAGTTGAATAAAAGGATTCTCTGACTTTAAGTTTATTTTTTTTTAATTTTCCTCTAAGACTACAAATTAAAAGATGCAGAAAATACAATATTTTTAAATTATATTTTTCTATAATTTATCTAAATTTCTGTTTATTATTATCTTCTTACCCTAATGCCCTTATTATTTTAAGTATAGAAACATTGTCTCAGCCAACATAACGATTCAGCAAATCTCTTCTGCTCAGAGCTAGATACAGGTGCTTACAAACACATGTATAGGTACATCTATATTGGATCATCATCAGTCCATGCTGGCTTCTGCTGCTCATCTTCTCTGGAATTCCAGTTTTGGTCCATGTGAGTGTTACTGTAGCATCTCTTTCCTTCCTCAAAGGCTACTTTGAATCTCGTC
The DNA here is from genome assembly GCA_008086735.1 of Cheirogaleus medius. Taxonomy (NCBI): domain Eukaryota; kingdom Metazoa; phylum Chordata; class Mammalia; order Primates; family Cheirogaleidae; genus Cheirogaleus; species Cheirogaleus medius. The sequence continues at coordinate 46,637,915 of VBSM01003204.1, read as the reverse complement.
TTCACAGTACATTTTCTGGAACATTCTATATGGCACAGGCAATAATCTAATGATACTGCACCATGAGGGCTTTAGAACAACTCCATTAATCAGGCTATAGGGATCTCATTTCTCTGAGATGCCAACACATAATAATTCATTGCTTCCTTCCTGACTCATTATTCCCCTATAGTTCATCTTACTGCAAGAGTTGGTTGGCCTATTTTAGAGGTTTTAGGTTTTTTGGTTTTTGTTTTGTTTTGTTTTGTTTTCTTAAAATACTGAGTAATCTTTTGGACTGAACCTTGGAAATTCAAGAGGTTTTTTCTCTCTTTTTTTTAATTGTTCACTTACCATCATATATATTTCTGGTAGCAATAAATATCTTGGAGAACAATAGACATTTGGGAGAAAAGTCAACAGGAAGAGAAAATATCAGGGGATAACTGCTTAATATTTCCAAATACTATGCCACCATTAATATTGTAATGTGAATGCTTATTAAACTTAGAAAAATATAGCCATGCTTAGTACTGAGGCTGGTACTGCTATTGCACTGCCTCTGCTTCATCTTGGTGATTATATCATGTTATCTTATGCTGGGTTTGGTTTCTTACCTTTACCATATTTGTTAACTTATTCCACATTTGCTTTGTACAATATTGATTTACATTGGCCAACTCTTCTAAGAGTGGCTTAGCTTCCATTCATACTATAGGTAGACAGGCCACTATTGTCTTTTGGATTTCATAAATACACTAAAAATAGCTTGTTTTATCATTGAGTCCCTTTACATTGACCAAGATAGCTCATGACAAGTACTGACCTCACACTTCTCAAGATTTCTCATTTTAATGACACCCTTTAGTCCTGACAGGATGATCCTGAGAGCTCTGATTTCAGCATTTGGTATAGAGGCTGATCTGTGCTCCTCCTAGATTTGATATAGAAAGAAAACCTTAGGAACAGATTGCTTTTAGGAAAATCATATTCTCTGTGCAAACAATATATCTTTTACTCAATGAATTTTAGTGTTTTGCCTTTTAAACTTTCCATTTATCAGAGTTCACTGGTAATAAATTTCCATCTTAAACATATCAAAGACTATATACGGTTAGAAACAAAAAAAGACAATGAAGCCTCACAATACTTTGAATGCCTAAATATCTCCCAGCTAACTGCCAGGGTTATGCTAAAAAATGAAAACTCTAAAAGCACCCATGACCTTCCTGTCTCTCTCCCTGTCTCCTCACTCTTTCTACTTCAGTTAAAACATGGCTGCATTGTCACACTCCCCAAATGACATCCATGTTGCAGGATTAAGATACCAGCACTTCCCTCCCCTCAGCATGTCATTTGGTAGATAGGTGGCTACTTTTCACTACTTTTCTTGAAACTGTACAGATTGCTGGTTCCTGATTATTAACAAATGCTTGCCTTTATTTACAAAAAAAATCATTCATAGTATCAGAATCACTTCTAGTGATCATTTAAATAGAAATTTGTTTCTGGAGAATTCAAATTTTAAGGCTAAGACATAGGAATGAATTCAAGAAAATTTGAAGATTTCTTATTATATAAATACCATAAGGTTTTCCAGAGATTGTATTTACTCAATGCTAATATAGCTCTAGGTGGTGTTTTTACAACACGTGAAGAATTTTTCTCTCCACTCTCAGCATTTTTCAAGTTCAATTTGAATCCTCCAATTAGAAAGAAAAAAATCAGGTGTATATAAAATACAAAGCAAAGGACTTTTTAAAAAGTGCAAATGTATTTACATAGAGTTTGAATATGTCTATATAGTAAATATTCAACAAAGTTGAGAAATATATACAATGTATATACAAGCAAAGGATTTAACTTTGCAAGTGTTTTTACAAATAATTTTTAAAGAAACAAACAAAAAAAGAAGAGTAAAAAAATGGACAAAATATTTCCCAGGAAACAATGTAAACAAATGTAAAGAGAAATCTCATGAGATGTAAACCCCACCATGAAGTAAGTAAAAAAAAAAAAAAATTTAAAAAATAAAACACTATTTTTATTTTGGAGTATAATGTGGCAGGGTCTGTTAAAATTAAAATACACGAACACTTAGTTTCAATAATTTCAAGGCTGGGAAATTACAACAGATATATTTATATAGTATGCAAAGATAAATCCAATACCTTTTGAAAGTGTAAAGATTAGAAACATCCTAAATGTCCATCAGTTAAGATCTATTAAGTAAATAATGAATCACGTTTATGGGCTGTAGGCTACTTGAGGATAATATAACATTCTTGCACATTGCTGAATTACTAGTGGGAAGTAGATGTGGGCACTTGATAACTGTTTCTTGGATTACCAAATGATTAGATCATAAAATTGATTTAATATACCTGTGTAAGTTTAATCAAATACATTTTGAGCAATTAGGGAATATAAAACATTGTATCAAGTGTATGAGATGTAAATAATAATAGTAGATATAGTATTTATTCTTATTGACCTTAAAAAATCATGACCTAAAGATTGTAATGTTAATTTACATAATAATTATCAAAATCAAATAGCATCTATCCTTCATGGGATCAACTAGGACAAGAGGTGCTAAGCAGATATTACATTGTAAATATATTTTCAATAAACACTTATGAGTGAGTCATTCTATTAGTTTTCTATTTCTGAAAAACAAATTAACACAAACTTGGAAACATAAAATAACATCCATTTATTATCTACAAGTCCTGTAGGTCAGAAGCCAGGGAAGACTGTCATGTGTTCTCTGCTTAGGTCTCAAAAGGCCATAATCAATGTGTCATATGGGTTAGGCTTTTATATGGATGCTCAGGGGACATATTAGCTTTCAAGGTCATTTGGTTTTTGCAGAATTTAGCCGTTTGTATTTGGATGACTAAAATTCCTATTTCCTGCTGGATGTCAGCTAGGGGCTCCTCTCTGTCTCCAAAAGCCACCCATCTTCTCCATATTCAAAGACAGGTAGAGTATTTCTTTTGCTTTTAATTTCTCTGACCTCCTTTTCAGCACTGTCACCACTATTGCTAAAGGGTTTATGTGAATAGATTAGGTCCACCCAAACAGTTTTCCTTTTGACTAAAGGTTGACTATTGGTTAAAGTAAACCAATTAATAACTTTAAAGTAACTTTAAAATCATCTCCAAAATTTCATTTTGTCTTGTCACCTGGCATAATCAGGGAGTGATCTCACATCATATTCCTCGTCATCTGGATTAGGGTTAGAAATTCTGGGGAGACATTTTAGGATTCTGCCATAGTAATATACAGGAGTCCCCCCTCATCCATGGGGATGTTCCAAGCCCCCCAGTGGATGCCTAAAATGGTAGATAATACCAAACCCCATATATACTATGTTTTTCCCTATACATACACACATACTCAGGATAAAGTTTTATTTATAAATTAAGCACAGTAAGAGATTAACAGTAACTACTAATAAAATACAATTGTTATAACAATATACTGTAAAAAATGTTATGTGAATGTTCTCTCTCCCTCTCTATCTCCACATCTTATCATACTGTACTCATCTAATTTCAGACCATGGTTGACATGGTAACTGAAATCATAGAAAGCAAAACAGCAGATTTGGGGGATTACTGTTTTACCCCACAGGCCTATGCTAATGTTGGTGTACCTTGGAAATTTATGTTGGGAATTGAGAATTTTAGATGATAAAGTTTGTACTATATAAAAAACAAAGTATTTTTCAAATAGAGATTATAGGAAGTAATCAATTTGTTTCAGAAATCCCTTCCTATTTAATTAAAAGAAAAACTCAGGAAGTAAAAAGAAAATTATTTAAGTTTCAATTTATACTCATATAATTAAACTTTCTAAATGGTATTAAAAGCACATTGGTTACAATATAATTTATGGTTTCATTTATTATGTTTTTCATTCATATTTCTTTAAAGGTTGAAATAAATACTGTAAAATTCCAATATATGAAGAAGTTTCATTCTCCTTTTCTTTAGGTAAATCAACATTAATTTTGAGGTATCTTGAAAAATTTACCAACTTCTCAATAATGAAAATTTTCATAGTATGAAAAATCTTTTCTTACTGTTTCTGAAATCCACAGACATTGGTAAAAGCTTTGTGACTTTGTGAAAAGCCTCAGCTTCTTCACCTCTAAAATTGGGCTTATGGAACTCATCTCATATAATTGTGGAGTGATTTAAAATGTGCTTAGTACATAGAAAATGGTCATCAAATATTAGCTTTATTATTTTTTTATTTTATTATTTTTCAGCCTAGTAAGTGGTAAGAATTGAAGGCAAAACAATCTTAAAAAGAAAAATAATATTGGAAGAGTCATACTTTCTTATTTCAGAAGTTACTATCAAACTACAGTAATCAAAATAGTATGGTACTAGCATAAGGATAGATAGCTATACCAAAGAAATAGAATTGAGACCCCAGAAATATGCCCATTCTACTATGTCAATTGATTTTTGACAAAGGTTCTCAGAACATTCAATGGGGAACAAATAGTCTCTTCAAATAGTGATGGGATAACTGTATATTAACATGAAAAAGAATAAAATTGGACCCCTATCTCATATGATATGTAAAAATTAATGCAAAATGGATCAAATATCTAAATGTGAGAACTATAAACTACACAATTCTTAGAAGAAAACAAGAAAAAATCTTCAACCTTAGATTTGACAATAGATTCTTAGATATGACAACAGAAGCATAAGCAACCAAAGAAAAAACAAATAAGTTGAACTTCATCAAAATTTAAAACTTCCATGCATCAAAGGACACTGTTAAGAAAGTGAAAATGCAGCATACAGAATGGGGATAATATTTGTAAATCATTTATCTGATAAGGGTCAAGTACTAAGAAAATATATTAAAATCTTTTAGAACTCAAAAAAAAACCCCACAAAAATAAAATTTAATGGGGGGAGAATACAGTAAATTGCAGCAGTTTCTGACATGATGTCAATATCATATGGAAGAAAAATGACTGCCATTTTGAGACAGGGAATTGGCAGGCACTGCTTTGGGCATTGCTTTGGGCATTGCTTAATTGGATAAGCATTGTTTAAGTGAGACAGGAAGTCTGAAACAAGACTTCAAACTATTCTGATCAAAGCAAGATGGAGGCAGGACAAGTTCCAACTGTTTAGAACCAAGATGGCAGAGAAATCCACTGATTCTTGACCTTGCCAGCTTCATTATACTCTCATTTTGATAAAATGACCATTAAAATTTCTAGAGACACCTTTCAGTCCCATTATATACCTGATGACATAACATTTCTCATTTGACAATATTTAGCCAAAAGGAGGTTGTCACCCTAATTCCAGGAAAACATTGCCATTTTCCAAGAAATAACATGAATATGCCTTCCCTTATTTAGCCTATAATGTTGCTTAAGTAAATGGGATAAGGGAGCCATGGGGCTGGTTCTCTACTGCAGGCAGAGCTAGCCTCTACTCTGTCTGTGGAGTAAACTTTCTTTTTCTAATTTATTTTTTATTTTGCTTTATTTTTAAATTTTTATTTTATTCATTTAAAAAATTATTTCAAAATATTAAGGGGTACAAATGTTCTTGTTACATGGTTAGATTTATAGTGCTTTAGTCAGGTCTATAAATGTGCTGTCACCTGGATATTTTTCATTGTACTTGTTATATAGGTTTATACGTCTCTCTTCTTCCCCCTACCCCCTTTCTTGATTTCCAATGATATTTACTTCTTTCTGTGCCCATGTGTGTGTGCCTATTAATTATTTCCAATTTATTAGGGAGTACATGTGGTATTTGTTTTTCCATTCTTTAGATACTTCACTTAGGAGGTTGGTCTCCAGTTCTATACAAATTGCTGTGAAAGACATTAATTAATTCCTTTTTATGACTGGGTAGTACTCCTTGGTATATATGCATGACATTTTGTTAATCCACTCATTAATTCATGGGCAATTGGGTTGATTCCACATTTGTGATTTTGAATTGTGATAAAATAAACATTTGAGTGCACATGTCTTTTTGATAAAATAATTTTTTTTCCATTGGTTAAATACTGAATAGTGGGATTCCTGGATGAAATGGCAGGTCTATTTTTAGTTCTTTGAGAAATCTCCATATTGTTTTCTATAGAGGTTGTATTAATTTGCAGTCCCACCAAGAGCAACACCATTTATTGAATAAAGCTTCTTTTCCCCAATGTGTGTGTTGTCTATTTTGTTGAAAATCAGTTGATTGTAGGTAGATGGTTTTATATATGGGTCCTCTGCTCTGGTTCATTGGTCTATATTTCTATTTTTGTACCAATAACATGCTGTTTTGGTTATTATAACCTTGTAATATAGTTTGAAGTCTGGTAATCAGATGTTTCCAGATTTGTTCTTTTTGCTTAAGATTGCCTTGGCTATTTGGGCTCTTTTCTGGTTCCAGACAAATGGCACAATTATTTTTTCTAGATCTGTGAAATGTAACATTGACATTTTGATGGAGATTGTGTTACATCCATAAATCACTTTGGGCAGTATGGACATTTTAAAAATGTTGATTCTAGTGATTCATGAGCATGTAATATTTTTTCATTTCTTTGTGTCATATATGATTTTTTTCATGAGTGCTTATAGTTCTCCTTTTGAAGATCTAAGTATTTTATTTTCTCTCTAGCTATTGTGAATGGTATTGAGTCTTTAATTTGACCCTCAGCTTGACTGTTATTGGTACATAGAAATGTTACTGATTTGCACGTTAATTTTGAAACTGAAGGTTTTGCTGAATTTATTTATCAATTCCAGTAGTCTCCTGGTGGAGGCTTTGGAATTTTCTAGACACAAGATCATATTGTCTGGGAAAAGCAATAGTTTGTCCTCATTTTTCCTGATTTAGACACCCTTTATTTCTTTGTCTTGTCTGATTGCTCTGGCTAGGACTTCCAGAATTATGTTGAATAGAAGTGGTGACAGTGGGCACCCTTGTCTTATTGTAGTTCTAAGGGGGAATGCTTTCAACTCTTCCCCATTCAATAGGATGTTGGCTGTGGGTTTGTCATGCCTGGCTTTTATAATTTTGAGATATGTTCCTCCTATGCCTATATCTTGAGGAATTTTGTCATGAAATGTGGCTGGAGTTTGTCAAATGCTTTTTCTGTATCTATTGAGATGATCATATGATTTTTGTTTTTACTTTATGTAGTGATTCACATTTTTTAAATGTACATATGTTGAACCATCTTTGCATCTCTGGAATGAAGTCAAAGATTGTTTTTTTGAAATGCTGTTGAATTCAGTTTGCTAATATTTGAGAGTTTTTGCATCTATATCCCTAAAGGTTATTGGTCTATAGTTTTCCTTTTTTGTTTTGTACTTTCCTAACTTTGGTATCAAGGTGATATTGGCTTCATAGAATGAGTTGGGGAGGATTTCCTCCTTCTCGATATTATGGAATATTTTCTACAATATGGGTAATAGCTCTTCTTTATAAGTCTGGTGGAATTCAGCTATGAATCCATCTGGTTTGAGGCTTTTTTTTGCTGGAAGATTTTTTATTACTGCTTCAATTTCATTGCTCATAAATTTTGCTTTCACTTTACACGTGGACTCACTCCTGAATACTTTCTTGTGGAAAGCCAAGTACCCACTTTGATTTCAAGTGATTCCCAGCATTGGGGGAGTCACTTTTCTGTGTTGGCCTTAGAAAAACAACAATTGCTGTTTCCCAACAATATAGTGAATGATGAAGTTCAAAATATTAAATTATTTCATTTATTAAACTCATATATTCTTTATTCTATGACAGACTGTTTTGTGAGCTTTAAAAACCTTAATTCATCTAAGTTGCATAGCAACTCTATTAAGTAGATAAGGAAACTGAGGAACAAGAAATTATGAAACAGTCCCTGTTCATGTTCCCAGTGGAAAAGCCAGGATTTAATCCTAGGCTTTCACTCTTTCAGGAATCCAAAACTTTGACTGAAAAGCCATTTACACCTTAATTTTGAGTATTAGAAAATAATAAAAATCTTATGTCATTAAAGATACCTTGATAATTAGGAGTCATAGATGGATTTCAGAAATATTGCATTAAGTTAGGAAATTGCTATTTCAAATAATGTGGTATTTCCAATTAGCCACAAGTACTAAGTGATAAATCCTGGATATAATTGTGAAATTTTCTAATTTCAATGTCAATAATATACTTTTTTCCTATATGAAGTTCAATATTTTTAAGTTATAGATAACTATTCACAGCATAATTCTATAAAATATAATATTAAATATCATTTCATAATAATTATTGCCAACAATTACTTGAGAACAGCTCAAACAAGGGAAATTACAAGCTTTTTATGTTATCTCCAGACTCACATTGCCAGTTTTCTACTTTATATTTTCCTGTGTTGTCCCAAATATTCTTAAATATAAGCATGTTATAAATTGGATTTCTGATCTTCACCTCCCCAGAACTGATCTTTTTTCAGTAGTATTCTTTGTCTATCACTCTCTACCTTAATCACCTAGTCACTATTTTTTTCAAAGCTCCTATGCACTAATAACAAGAATAGGCTTAATAAAATGTTTGCAACTTCTAAAATTATTAATAATTCAACACTAAATCACTTATGATAATTCATGAAACCTTGGTACATACATTAATAGAAGCTAAAACTATGTCACACATTGAAAAATTGAAGAAAAAAAACTCTTTCAAGTAACCACTGGGAGTGTCAAAATTTAATTGAATAATATTTAGAAAATAGTGCTCACTTTGGCAGCACATACACTAAAAATATTTAGAAAATAGTAATGCATATACTACGTATATATTATTGTGTAAGTGGACATGAAAATACCAGTCCAATCTAAGTACCTAGTTTATTGTAAAAAAAATAAGAAAAAGTCCAATCTAAGTACCTAGTTTATTGTAAAAAACAATAAGAAAAAGGTATTAAAAGGTATAAAATTAGAAAGAAAAAAGTAAATCTGTCCTTCTTGTTAAATGGCTTAATAATTGCATAGAGTATTATAAAAACCTGTAAAAATGTTAAAGCTAATAATTGCATTTTATAATTTTGAAGAATATAAGATCAATATAACAAACAAATGAACAATTATAAAATTAAATTTAAAAGTACCAGAAAACAAAACAAAAATCCTCAAGGATAAGTTCAACAAAAGTATAAAAGAATTTTAAACTAAGACTTCAAAGCATTATCAAGATAAATGCAAGAGGACCTAAGTAAATAAATGGTCATCAATTTGAAAACCACTATTTAGTTGTTCATTCTTTCCCTTTGATCTTTATATTCAATAAAATTCCAGAAAAAAAGACTATTAGGCTTTTTGGGGAAGAAATTTACAAATTTATTCTAAATTTTATATGAAAATGCAAATCATCTAAAATAGCCAAAATGATCTTAGAAAAGAACAATGTTGGCGGACCAACATTTACTATAATAGTACAGTGAGTAAGACAGTGTACTTTTGGTATAAAAATGAACAAATTATTCATTAGGATATGATTGCCTGATCAGAAATAGAGCTGCTTATATACAAGCAATGATTTTTCACCAAGGTACCTGTCATGGCCCATTTGCAGGATGGGGGATGGACATATAACACAAAGAGACACA
>VBSM01003204.1:46583106-46620716 GCA_008086735.1 Cheirogaleus medius | reverse complement strand
AGAGAAATGGCTAGAAAACATGACCTACTGCAGTAATTGGAAAGCCTGAAGTTATGTAAAGGGTTAAAAAATAACACTTACAAACTTGATTTTCCTGGGGTCTGAATTACTAAAATGGGAAAACAGAATACAGAAAACAGAATAGAAAAAAATATGTGCAATAAAAATGAAATATACAATTTTGTTCACCACAGAAATCAGACCAATAATAAACAAACATTCCTTGAAATGCAGGCTTTGTCATTCAGACATCAAAAATCTCTATACCAAGTGGCAAGTTCTTTAAAAGAAATTAAAGCAAATCCTAAATAGAGAGTACTATTCAATTTAAATAAATTTACAAGACACTACGATTCCTCACACAAAATTAATATGGTGCAGAACAACACCAAATTACCATTCTGCCCTCATGCTTTGCCTGAGAAGTACATTACTGGTAGGAGGACAGGTTTCAGACAATATCAGAGAAATGTATAGAGCAAATGTGCGTGCAAAATTTCCAGTTGTGCTTGTTTAATTAGATGCTGGTAACAGCAGCAAACAATAGTAGAGAAGGTCTGGAAACAGAGTGTTAATGAGATTCAAACAAATCAGATATCACTGTTGGACTGCAGATAAAAGACAAGCCCCAGTATATCCGCATTTTAATCAGCCTGATCACAGTTTTGATGAATGTGCCAAAGGGACTGTTCTTTGCTCTGTTTTCACGGTAAGTTGAAGGCAACAAAAGGAGCAGTTTTGATTCTCACACTTCCTGACAGATGAGTCATATGGGATTAATGCTGGAATTCATTAAAACTAGAATTCTAGCTAGGGATCATATTTCACTTGATATATACATTACCATTTTATAAATGAGATACTTAGGAACCTGGTTAGCTAATTAACTAATTTTGGCACTTAAGCAGGACCTGACTATATACCCATGATATGAGTTAACATATATGCATTCGTGAACACATAAATAACACAATGCATGCTACTTTTCCTAGGAAAATAATCTGAACCATACACAAAAAAATTTTGCTGCCATTAAATAAAAACTAGAGCTCCCAAATAGGGATTCTTTCCATTATTTAATCCTGCATTATCCAAATCTCTAGAATTATAAAGTATTTCAGGAATAAAAATTATTTTATTAGGTAAATAAAAACTAGTGAACTATCTACCAAAGATGACTCTCCAACTAAATACTCACCACTTAACATTAGAATTTAATCTATCTGGATATTGCCTGTTAATCTTTTACTGAATCTCAGATGTATAGAACATGTGACATTATAGTGCAAATATAATAGAAAATGAGAACAACTTGAAATTATAGATCTTGAAAAAAATGTAAGAGTTTATGAAGTTGATGAAATTGTTGGAGAACTGCTCAAATTCGCTATGAGACTTTGACAATGGACTCTTTTTGAGAATTAAAATAGATGTCAACTGAAGAAGTTGGTTTTGCAACAATGATTAATACTTCAAAAGAGAATGGCTTGAAGATCAAAGGATTTCAGAGTCCTGAAAAATTGGTAAATCTCCTGAATATTTTTTTCTAAATAAAAAAAAAATTTTTGGACATGCTATAGAATCTGAAGATGAAGTAAGAACTACTTTATCACACCACCATGTAATACTTTTAGAAAAAAAATTGATCAATAAATAATACTGGATTTATATTTAATTTTCCTAATTATTAGATTATATGCATAATTATAAATTAAATTTTTTGCTCAACACAAGCAAAATAATTTTTACAAATTTTAATATTTTAAGGATAAAATTACAAATCATTTTTTTCATAATTTACTCTTAATTTACACACTCCCATCTGTGAATGCAATATAAGTTTAAATCGTTGTGTGAACTTATCTGATTGACTTCTTTAGGATAAAATGTCAATCATTTTGCTAGGTTGGGCATTAATAAGACCTAGCTGTACTATAGAAGTTCACAGTTTACTGGAAAAGACATTCATGACAAAAATGAAAGCATTTCATTGTGAAAATCAGAATAAAATTTGTAAACTTAAATGTGAAATATAAATAAATAATTTGGTACCTTGGGTCATAGAAGACCACATAGCTCCTAGTTGACAGACAACAGGATTAAGTTGTATTCTTGAGTACTTGTCTATACTTTTCTTAATTATGACAATTCATTTTACATATTTATGAGTATATGTATTTATATATTAATTTATATTTCTGTCATATTTTGTTTGTTTTTTCTCTCTTAACATATATAATTTATCTCTAACAATATTATTCCACAACATTAAATAAGCTTGGAGAATTTAAAGGATATCATAATTGCAAATGTGAAAAATTCTGGGAACAAAAATTATGTGAAAATTGTGAGAAACTATGCACTTGGTTTGAGAATGACAAAGGATGAACATATAAAAATTTTAAAACTTTTAGATATAGACAGCTATTTGAAAATATAATGTGAAGTTTTGAAAAATCTTACTTTTTAAGGCAGAAGTAGGACCTTATAACAAAAGTCCCTGTGGTTTAATGGTTAGCCTAATTAAAAAGAATGGGATCCCACTTTATAATTGCTGATATAGCTTGATTCCTATTGGATGAATGGACCACATTCTAGACTGCATTAGTCTTCTTGGGCTGCCATAACAAAATTGTACAGACTAGATTGTTTAAACAACAGAAATTTATTTCTCACAGTTCTGGAGGCTAGGAAGATGAAAATCTCTGGCTAATTTGTTTTCTTGTGAAGGCTCTCTTTCTGATTACCTTTATACTGTGTCCTTCCATGGGGACAGAAAGTGAAAAAGTTCTTTTCCTTTCTTCCTCTTCTTATATGGCCACCAATCCTATCAGATTAGGGGCCCATCCTAATGACATTATTTAAACATAATTACTTCTTAAAAGCCCCATCCCCAAACACAGTTACTTTGGAAACAGGGCTTCAGTGTATGAATTTTGGTGGACACAATTCAGTCTATAACATAAAGTCATCTGATACCTTTCTATAGTCTTCAGCTTCTGTGATAAATGAATTTAGTGGAAGGTTGGGGAATGGTTATCCATAAGTTCGAAAGTGATCTGGTGAAGCCCTGAGACTATAAGAAAAAAAATCTATGGCCTATCCAACTCTTGAGTGATATCCCTTGTCTAAGGCACAGGATGCCAATTGGGAATGAGCATGATCTTTTTTTCATTAATACCTGTGTGGCTCTAGATACTGAACTTGGGATGTCTCCCACAATAGCAGTCATGGCACCGACTGATTTATTAACAGCAACAGCAATAGAATGATGGGTCTCCAATAAGCTGGACTCAAGGACAAAGAGGGAACATCTGGAGAAAACATTAGGCATCCAGACATTCACAGAATAATAAAACACTTCTCCTTTGGGGGATGGTGAACACATCCTAAAACAAAACAAGCAAAAACAATAAAAAAAGTAAGAAAGAAGATGGCTAGAAGGCAGGATAAACATGTAGTTAAAGGTTTTATGGAATGCTGCGTCTAAGCCCAGAGCTGGTTTTATTCATTCAATCACTCAAATTGGGCCCCATGTTTAGAAGGGATCTATGCTTGATTTACTGTTCTGCTGCTTCTATCTTAAATTCATTATCATTTTCAATAAGAGTCCCATAATTTTCATTTTTCAGTAGGCCCTGCAACGGTGTATCTGGTCCTGCCTAAACCAAAATTATTGTGTTCTCACAGAAGTCAATGCTCTAAGTAAAACAGTGATAATTCTTAAGAATCACAAAGGAAAGAATTAACAACCTAAAGTTTATGCTGGAAAATACTGCAATAATTCCCTTACATTCTTAAATATAGTCTTTTCCACATGGGTAAAAATGAGAATGTTGTCAAAGTTCTCATTCCTTTCCAAGAAGAGGTAGAGTAAGGTCTGTAGTTCTCAAAAATACACAGGCAAATCTTCTAATTAACTTGAGAAATTCCTTGGTTTCCCAATATATCTGAAGTAGAGATTCCAAAACTTTTGGTTCCAGGACCTGTTTATATTCTTAATGAATATAATTATAAACATCTCTTAAAATAGTTTTTGTTTCTGTGGGTTATATCTATACATATTGCTCTATAATAACTTAAATTGAGAAAAATGTATAAATTAATAATATATACTTATTCATTCATGTGAAATAAATATATATTGGGTGTTAACAAAAATAACATTTTTAAAAAGAGATTATATTTTTCAAAACAAAAATGGGAGTTTGGCCTGGTGCTATAAGGTGTTGGGAGTTGAAAAGAGCATCATTCACATCCTTACAACAAGAACAAGAGCTGGAGCATATTGAAATTTCAAATTCACATTTCTCGTGAACCTATGACAGAGCAAAGCAACCAACCAGCCCCAAATCTAAGCAGAGGCAGCTGCCTGCAGGAAGAAAGGAGATATGAGTACTTACTGGGGTAGATACAACCAGACGCCTGTTAAAAAAAGTTTCAGCTAGAATACTTGATGAATGAATGAAAGCAGAATGCAAGCTAGTAGGAAAGGGTATGTATTCCCTAGAAGCTATGGAAATTGGAGGGATAGCTACCAACTTGCAGGTTCTTTATCAGTGAAAACCACTGGGTATAGCCCTTCAAAAGTGTTTGTTGTGTTTCTTGTAGGGACCTGGTGGAGGGGAAGAGCAGGAAGGGCACAGATCTCTGCTTGGACTTGTTTCACCATCTACACTATAGCAGAGAAAAGTGAGCCAGTTGGAGGAAGGGCTACAAACACCATTGCCCAAGGGCATTAGTGAAAATTCAATGTAGCTAGGGGAAAGAAAATAAGACAAAACAGTATTTCTGGGGAAGGGGAAATTGTGGGTCCACAGCTACAGTGTGAGAGAGAAGGAAGACTATAAATGCCACACCCACAGACACCAAAGGCTGCTGAAGATCTAGGTTTATTCAGAATAGTAAAAACAACTTATTCAACCTCCTTAACCACCACTACTCTATGTCACCAAGCTGACATGTGTCCAGTAATAAGTAGCTTAATTAGCTGCTGGAAGAGGGGCTGAAAAGAAAGAAACATAAGCAAAGAGGTCGAACTGAAATGCCAGAGCTAACAGTGATGGTATAACAGACATTGTTCTGGCAAACCAACCCCTAACAACAGGTGTGGCCACAAGAATTTGAAGTGTATGGCACACCAAAGATAAAAACAGCTGCAGGAATTTGACATGTCTGCTGCATGGAGGTTAAACACAGCAACAGTAAATCTCAAACCACCCCAAAGTTTAACAATGATTAATAGATTAACTAAAATGCCAGCACTAATGAAAGCAAAGCCCCAGCAAAAGAAAGACATGCCCATTCCAGGTATAAAATATATTTCCCTCAGTTTCTATTATCTTATTCCACTTTACAAAAAATTGTGAAACATATTAAAATCAAAACCAAATTAAACCCCCAAATTGTGAAACATATCGAAAGCAAACAGAAATATGCACATTACCAAGACACAAAACAATCATCGGTACCAGATTCAGATATGAAAGATGTTGGAATTATCTGAAAAATAACTATAATTAACTTGTTAAAATATCTAATGGAAAACATGGACTACATGCAAAATCAGATGAAAGATGGAAACAATAGGAAAACATCAGATATGCATGCTAGAAATAAAAGCCAAACTAATCAGGGTGATTAGTGTCTTTGATGGGCTCTTCTGAAGACTAAAAACATCTACAGAATTAGAAAACACGGAAATAAGTCATTTGAAAATTTAGAGAAAACAATTAAACTGAAACACAAAGGGGAAAAAAAGTTTGAAAAAAACACAAAGAACAGAGCATCTGAGAGCTGTGACACATCAGTCTAACACAGATGCTATAGCGTGACTGTTTCTACCCAAAATTCACATGTTGAAATGCTAACTCTCAAGGTAATGGTATTAGGAGGTGGGGTGTGGGGAGGTAATTAGGCCTTGGTCAGGGGTCTTATATCATCAGAGGTTTCTTGTCCTTTTTGCAGCTGATCCATTTTCTTGGAAGTATTCACTTCTATGCTGTTGTAGGATGGAGGTCCTCGTTATCTTGATGGCTGTTGATCAGGGGCTAAACTCAGCTCCTTGGCGATGCCCACCATTCCTTGCCTCATGGTCCTCTCCACAACAGTGTAGCTTGTCCTTCAAGAACAGCAAAAGAATGTCTCTGCTACTTTGAATCCCTGGCATCTACACTTAGATTTAAAGGGCTCATGTGGTTAGTTTAGTTCCACCCAGATAATCTCCCTCTTGGTTAATTCAAAGACATGATTAGTAAACTGAATTACTTCTATAATATTCTAATTTATGTACCATGGAACATAATCCCTAGAATGATAACCTAACATAGTCACAGGTTCCACCAACACTCAATTATGCATTGAGTGTACTCCATGTGGTGGGAATCAAAAAGTCGCATTTGTTAGTATGTGTACCGACCTCATCAGAGTTTTTAAGTATTGGAATGCTATCAAGCTAAGCTGGAGGAAAACGTTTTCCCAAATTCTGATTTTACCTTGAAAGTTCAAATTTTATTTTTAGAAATAAATGCTGCTGGTTGGCTTACTGAAGTAGCAGACCCATTTTGTTCTTCTGTAAGAAAATACCTGACAAGTACCAAGTCTGCCTAGCCTGTCAGATACCTTTCAGGTACAGTCATTCACTGCTTAATGACATTTTGGTCAACAATAGAATGCATATGAGAATGTAGTCCCATAAATTCATAATGAAGCTGGAAAATAGTAACTTCTTGATGATCCTGACCCTGTGCAGGCCTAGGCGAATGTGTGTGTGTCTTAGTTTTTAACAAAATTGTTTAAAAAGAAAAAAACAGAAGAAAGCTTTTAGAATAAGGATATAAAGAAAGAAAATATTTTTGTACAACTGTATGTGTTTGTGTTTTAAGCTAAATGTTATTACAAAAAAGTCAAAAAGTTAAAAAAATTAAAAGTTTACAAAGTAAAACGTTATAGTAAGCTAAGATTAATTTATTATTTAAAAATGTTTGCATAAATTTAATGAAGCCTAAGTACACAGTGTTTGTAAAGTCTATCATAGTGTATATTAATAGTAATGTTCTAGGACTTCACATTAACTCACCGCTCACTCACAAACTCACCCAGAACAACTTCCAGTCCTGCAAACTCCATTCATAATAAGTTCTCTATAAGGTGTACCATTTTTTATCTTTCTACCATATTTTTGCCATACCTTTTCTATGTTTAGATACACAAACACCATTGTGTTACAATTGTCTACGGTATTCAGTAGAGATTTGTAAGCTAGGAGCGGTGGGCTATACCATATAGCCTGGGTGTTTAGTAGTCTTTACCATCTAGGTTTGTGTAAATATACTCTAAAGATTTGCACAATGACAAAATTGCCTAACAAGCATTTCTCAGAACGTATGCTGTCATTAATGATATGTGACTGTAAATGATGTTCCAAGAACTAGAGGCTATTTTGGCTTGCAACTCCAACAATCACACAGATGCTGTTTCCTCTGACAGCAGTCATTCTTCAGTGTGTAGTATAAGTGCTAAATGTGTACATCCTATGTTGTCACACAATATAAATATATAGAACACATGTACATATTTACACATATATTCTTGTGTTGAGATTTAATAATAATGTATTTTAGTACTTCATCAAGAAAATTCTTACTGTTTTATCAAGCTTTTTTTTTTCTTGTGAGTACATGACAGTGAAAAGTACAGTGACTAATAACACAGTTGAGTGCACTTCGTGATTCATACTAAGGTGGCAGCATCTTTATCGTCTAATGCTTTTGCAATATCAGTACATATTTCAACGCAGGGAAAATTCCAAGAATGCCTTAATATTGTTATGAGTATAATTTTTAACTTTCAGAGCCCCTGGAAAGATTTTAGAAACTCATAGTACTGTGAACCATATATTCATAACCAGTGCTTAGTTTCATGAACAAATTACATGTGAGCAGGACTTGCCCACTGGAGAAATAATTTCCTGTTTCTAAATTAACCCTCTGAAGATAGAGTGACCATATATCATAGTTTGTCTGGGATATAACTTGTTCATATCTGTTAACCCGCTATAATGTTGACAATGACCTTTTTACTCTTAAAGTGTCCTGCTATGGAAAATGAATTATATGCTTATCTTATCATCTATAGTAGACTTGACTTATGTGACTATAAACATGATATAAAATAATATTCTCCAGCTGAGATACTAGAGAGTGCCATCCACAAGTCATTGCCCTTTACTAAAAAAAAATGTGTATACATATTTCCAAGTAAAAATTTACATTGAATTAGACCAGAAGATGAGGATGTATTCCAACTGTAGTCTCAGATTATTGTATGGATGCTGCATAATTTTCAGGGTCTGAAACTTTATGTATGTGCTGTACATTATTTGGAAACTGAATAAACTTTGAAAGTAAATATTTTTTAAAATATCATAATTCATCATTTTAAGGATATGGTTTCATTTTTGTATTGTTAAACAAAATATTGCCAATGGTACTACTTGCCATTGATTGGAGAACATATCCAGTTTTCAGAGGTGTTAAAAGGTGGATAAATATCTGTCTTAAAATTGATGAAAAGCAGTATAATATCACTGTTCTGCATAAAAACAAATTAACAAAATGCTAATATTGAATATCAACATTATATTCTCTTTATAAATACTCTCATATTAATGTTAAATGTACATCGGTGCTTCAACTATCCTGTGGAGGATATCATAATATGTTCTCTGGGATCATAATTTAATGAATCAAGATGCTGTGCAATATATCTTTCAAATGTTTACCATTTTTAGATTTTATGTGTTTATAAGTTTTAAATTCTTTTGTGTGTATCATAATTTCTGATTTTGAATTTTGTAGAGATGCTTTAATCATAATTGTTTCATTCATTTATTCAGCATCTTACTGATTTATAGTGAAAGTGTTACAGTGCCAGAACCTTTCCCAAAGGTAAATACCCATGTGATTTATTAATATGTGTTTAATAACAATTAATAACATTAAATTAATGTGTTATTAAACACATATTCTATAGTTAGGCACAAAATTGAAATAAATCTGTAATAATGGATTTGAGGAAAGTTCATTTTAAACAACTTAGTATCTTTTCTTAATTTAAATTACATGAAATACAGTTGGCTTTCAAGCCTGAAGTTAAGTTGGCATTTAACACATATATGAAGAAAAGACATTATAAAGTCTAAAGAGTCTATAGCTAAATTTGGTTGGAAATTTGAAAGAGATGCCTTATCTTTTCTTGAGCTATGATCTTATCTGTATAATTCTTACCTGAATCATTCTCATGGGTACATGAAATCTAAAAATAGAAATATTTCCGTTAGGCTGTCCTCAGTCTTCAGATTTTCTGAATTTATATTTTAAATTTATAATTCTATCATTAAATGTAATTTAAACTTTGTAAAAAGAGCACATATATTTAAGGAAATAAATCTTGTCCTAATTCTCACTTATAATGTCTCTAACTTACATAATTCTAAAATTAAAAACTTTAAGATTGTTACAGCTTATTTTTCTTATTTTAAATGAAACAAACAACACAAAAAAGACACAATATGGATCTGAAATATATAAACATATATAATCATATATATATCTATTTACCTATATATGTCTGAATTATTATAAATTATTTTTTAATATTATCTTTAAAATAAGTTTTTTACATTATTTGGAAGAAAATGTTTCAGTTATGGCACACATTTACTTTCCTGGCTATTTTAAAACAGTGGTTAATGACTTCAAGTGTATTCATAAGAAAAAACAACATATTTATATAGTCTCTGGAGAAAAGTAAATTGGCCACACATTCATCAAAATTCCTCCCATCAAGAGGTTGGGTCTATGTTACCACATCTTCAATATGAGTGAGCTTCTATCTGCTTTGACATGGTTTGAGTAATTGCATGTCAGTTTCTAGGCCCAAATCTTAATTGACTGGCAGCTTCCAGTTCTTGGCTTTTGAAACACTTGTTCATAGGACACAGAGACCATGCACTGAGGAAACCCAAGAGTCCTGTGGAGAAGCCTAATTGGAAAGAAATAAATATCCCTAGTTGATAAACCTGGTGGAGCTCCCAGAAAAAAGGTGTCAGTAGTGAGAGTAGGGCATTTTGAAAGAGAATCCTCCAGCCCAGTGTGGTACCATCTCAGCTTATGCCTCATAAATCTCAAATGAACTATCCCCAAGAAGCCCTGCCCAATTTGTAGACTTGTGAAAAGCAACAATAAAAAAAAATTATTATTGTTCTGTTAAGTGACTAATTATAGGGGAATTTCATACACAAAAATAGATAATAGTACAATTTCCATTTTATCACTTAAAATTTAACAATTATCCTGAAATCAAATTGAAAATAACACATGAATTTATTTTCTTATAATTTGCCTACTAATTATTTTGTAAGAAAACAGAGAGATAATAAAAATATACACATGTATTTATGATATTTTAGATACCTGATCTTATTAGAAATGTCTTGTTGTTTGTGAATTGTTTGGAAACACTATTTTTTTAAGTGACACGGGCATAATCGTTATAGCAATGCATTACCCATTATTTGATTTACTCAAAAGCATTATTCGATTTATTCTTCTATAACTCACATCTACATATTTGAAGACCAGGTAAAGGCATAGCTTTAAAAATAGAAAATAATCAGTTCTATTCTCAAAACAAAAGTAACAATACTTGAATTGAAATGGATTAGAAATGTATTACATATGTAGCCTTCTATTCCTACCAGCCTTATATAAAATTATCTAAAATATTTAGTTATATGAGTTATAACCAGATATGATAATTGAAAAAGGCGAATCAGAGCCAGTCCATACCTTCCAGTTCCTTAGAATTGACTATAAATGACAGACATTGAAAAACAAAAAATACAATATAGCAAGATATGGGATATAATAAATACAAAGAGAACCAAACCAAGAACCATTGTAATAAAACTGCTCAAAAGCAATGCTAAAGAGAAAATCTTTCCCCCCAGCTTCTTTGAGGTATAATTGGCAAGTAATATTGTATACACTCAAGGCATACATGATGCTTTGATATATGTTATATATTCTGCAATGATTACCATTTAAATTACCATTTAAAGAATGAAAGAGGAAATTGTAAATGAGTACTAAAGAATACTACACATCTGTTTAAAAAATTAGATGAATTTGCTTGACATGACAGTTATCAACAAGACAGAATAATTGTTATAAATAAATATATATAAATATATTTTATATCTATATATATGAGCAAGACAATCAAAAAGCTGATAACACTGTTCAGATAATCAACAATAAGACACTAAAAATGAGCAATATATAATTTATATGTATTCATGATGAATGTAAATGCATAAAAATATTTATACAAAACTGATAAAAACATTACCCTTTTGGAGCTATCTTGGATTGGGGCAGCGGCCAAGGGGAACTGTAATGCTGCTTAAGTTCGAACTATTTTTACAATGAGAATGTTAACATTTACTATGTATACCTAAAAACGATTTTCAAAATTATACATGAATGTGCTTTGTAAAGAGTGAGCAAAACATATGACAAAACAAATGACAAACAAATATCAGAATGTGCCACAAGTTCTATGAGTCAGTACAGGGATCTGCAAGAACGAACATATCAAAGCTAGAACATGGGAAAACTAGTGAAAGATTTATTAATGATGCTATCTAAGTATCCTAACAATAACAACAACAACAAGAAAGGTGTCATGAATGCAGAGACACTTATCCTGGAGAAGCAGTGTTTGTTCTAAAGAGGATATTTATGCTCAAGAGACCTCCAGTCCTTCCACAATGAGAGTACATTTAAAAGAAATTTCCTTTTAATATCTTCTTCCATGGTAGAGAAGAAATTATTGACTCATTGGAACTAACATTGATTGATTACACACAATATTCCAGGTATTGCACTACACAAAGAGATTCAAAATATGTGATGTATCTCTAATTGCTATGAAAAAATAAGAAAATATTTTGATTGAATTACTCTGATTTTCCCATTATTATAAAACCCACACTGATATGATTGCTTAAAACTTATTGCCCTGTACCTTCATCAAGACTGCTTCATGGATATTCCAGCCATTTAACACAACCTTTTTCCATGAATTCATGACATATAGATATATTCTTTCCTTCTCTATTTGCTCAGGGGATAGTATGATGCTATTCTAGAACTCTGACTGGACTGAGGGAAAGTCTCTAAACAAAATTATTTTAGCTTCTGTGCTTAGGGATCATATCTTTAATATTTCACTGGGTCTTAAAATAGAAGATCAAAGTGAAAATCAGTGAAGCTTACCCAAATGTCAGAATTGGTTGTACTTTTAGTTAACAAGAGAAAATTTAAAGACTTGCATGATGTTATCACCAGGATAGTAATTTAAATGTCAATTATGACTGTACTCATTATCAAACAAAAATGAATTATCTTAAAAATCATATATAATCTGAATGCCTTTCATAAAGTTCATACATAAAGAGATCACATATTTATAATGTTTCAGAAATATCAATATTTTTGTGTATGCATATTACATGTGCATTTTACAGCATATAACCAGAAATTCACTTGACTTCCTTTTCAAATTAAAATTTAGCACATGTTTAATTTATATAGAATAGTGGCCTCTACAGGGATAAGAAAGCAGCAGTACTGATTTCTACTGTACTATGAGAGAATCTAAAGTGTGTGTTTAACTTTTCGTGTGTCAAGTGAAGCACACAGGCCACTATGAGGAGAATAAGATGAATAGCATTAGTCTCAGAAAGTACTCTGTTAATCATTTAATTAACAAACCTGAAAAATAATAAAACTGATTTTTTTCCCCAAACATCCAAACATGGTGATTAAAGACCTGTTTACTTTGGTTAGCAAGGATTCTCTTCAATTTAGATTTTTATAATTTGTCATAATCCAGAATGAGGGTGGGATTTCAAGAACATTACAAGTAAAATAACAGTAAAAGTGATATCCAGGTGATTTCTAAACAAATAAACTCCACCAAAAGCAATAAACATATAATAATTAATGCGTTCCAAGTAAGATAGTAGAATTTATTTAAGGCAAAAGACCAATATATCTTTCTGAGTCTCATCCTCAAAACAGGAGTAATTTAACAATGCTATTATATTGCCATATAATAATTTATATATAATCAATATATAGTTTCCTCTTTAGTGCATATATAAATAATATGTATTTTAGATTTAAATAAGAATATGGAAGTCAGAGGTGAAAAATAATATGATTGCATTTTTAAAGAGATTGGATGTATTAGAATAGAGACTTTAATGTTTACAAATATATATTAAAATCACATTTAACATACCAATAATTAATGGTTGCTTCTGAAGAAGTAAACCACATGAAAGGAATTCAGAAGTTCCTGAATAAAGTGGTTGCTAAGATAAATTCCTGAAAGGAAAACAAAACAAACATGCCATTAAAATAGGAATCTCTCTTCAACAAGTTATATGCTCAGTGAAACAGAAAATAAAATTAAAATTCTTACTTAAAAAAAGAAAAAGTTCAAAATAAGTTAATGATGTATAAATCATGGTCTAGTCTTTACTTGGATAAAAGAAAATAAATGGCAAAAGTAATGATTAACAGCATTTTAAAGAGGGCAATACAAGCCCAGTAAAGGTGTGAGTTTAATAGGATGAAAGCTTTGGAAATACAGACAAAGTATTAATAACTGGGGAAACTATTGGGGATTTATAGTATGAGTGTTGCAATGGCTGAGAAGGAAATCAGTGTACACATTTTTAAATGCATTATTGTTTTTGGTCATTAGTGTATTTGTCCACAATTAATTTTTTCCCAACAAAGTAAATGATACCCTGATAACTCACCTCACCTTCATTAACATATCTTTAGAAACTTAGCAGCAATTCTCTTCTTTCTCAGCCAAAACATTTTGAAACTCACTGCTTTTTGTGTGGAAAGCACTTTATCCATATTTGGTCATTAATAAAACTATTGGTATGGGAAAAGTAAGTGTAAATTGTAAAGAAAAAAGATTATATATTTGTTCACTTCTTATAAACTTGCACACCTCCCACATAGCAAAATGGATACCCATTACAATATTAAGAAAATTATTACTATTACTAATTTATCCATTAGAAGATTTGTCCATATCTAGAGATTACTCTAATGAAGGAAAATCCATGCTTTCATTCAAAGCTCAACTTGCAAATAGAAGAAACTAAGCTTGAATTGATGTAGCTAGAGTTCCAGTTAAGAGCATGACCCAAACACACTGCTATTACATTTTAATTGAAAAAGTCCAATCACATAGATTTTTCAAAGGTTAAAATGTCTTTACTGAAAAATTAGTCTTCATATTTTCTATAGCTTCTTTAATATATGTGTTGACGTTTAATAAAAACATAATTGAGAAATTACTTACTCTTTACAGCAGAAATTCTTTGACCCTGTTATGGGCAATAAAAGCAATGAGATTTGAGAATTTCACTGAACAGTTTTATAGCAGTAGACAAAGCAGTTTCATTACCACAGGCTGAATTTTCTCTTGTGAGTCTTAGGAAATTCTTCTACTGTCCTTATTGCAGTCAATTCATTATTTTAACCGTTTTTCCTCTGAAGTCATGTTGTTTCATTGAGTACCTTGGTTTGTCCTGACTCTCAAGGCTCCCTTTAACCTAAAAGTTATTCTGATGGGTCTAAGACAGGAATTCCTCTCAAAATCAATTTGAAAGCTGCAAATATATTTAGTGTAGTATTTGGAATAAATATTACTTTGAGTTGAAACACCCATCCCCGAAGGGCAAAAACTAATATAGTCCAAGCAATATGCTGTTGGCAGATCTTAAATAAGCTCTATCCTCTCACGGGTTGAGAGGCAGATTGCTTGTGCTTCATGAGAGAGCCCAGCTTCTTATATCAGGAAAATAAAGGATGAGCTTCTGTCCTGAAGGACCATTTCACAAATATTGGTATTTTTATAGTGTATCTCGTTTATTTGTTGTAATAAAACACATTTATTTTTACAATGTTTCACAAGTTTAACATAGTGATCAGATTTTCTCTTGCTCAAGCACATTGCCCAAGGCAAATATCCGCATTTCTGGTGACATCTTGTTTTGGGTTATGAATTGCATCCAATGTCTGAGAAAGGTTCACAGCAAGTAATTTGATCACAGACTCTTCCTCCAAGATGAGTTACTTCTAAAGTCGTTTGTCCTCTTTCAGTAATTTACTCATTGTGATCTGAGATTATTTTAAAATTTCAATTACATTATATATGAATTTATAAAAAGTTGTTTAGTCCACAACAGAATCCAAATCCAAACCCAAACCCACCTCTTATTTGGTAGAAATGTTTAACAAATGTGGGTTATGAGCAATTGCACATATTTTAAATCCTTTGTGTCTTGATTCTCCTTATTTATAAAATAATTAGGTTGATTTAAATCATTATCAACCAGTCTGATGTTGTTTCTGATCATCTGTGGTTCTCTGATCCTATTATCAAGCAATTTTGTCAGTTTTCTATGTAATACCCTTCATGACAGTTTCTTAAACTTAACTTTTGTTTCCAGCAAAGAATAAATACTTCCCTTTTTTGTCTAAGAAAATTTAAAAAATGGAGACAACTACAAAGAATAATACAACTAACTACATGTTCCATCACTGCACGATGGATTTACCTCAAACATTTTCATAAATTGCTTTGTGTCTTTTTGAAAATAAAAAATAGAAGTAAAAATAATTACAGATTCAGTTGAAATTCTCTTTACCCACGCTCCTTAGATCCCTTTCCTTCCAATGAAAAATACCATGAAAAACTTTATGCATGTTTTTCCAATTTGTAATTTATATGTGTATGACCAAACATGTTTTTCATAAGCAATATATAGAATCACTTTATGTGTTTTAATTTTTGTTATAAATCACATTATTCTCTTTGAATTAATCAGCATCTTTTCCTCACCAACATTCTGTTTTGAATATCTATCCACATTGAAAATAAAGACCTAGTTCATACTTTTAAATCCTTGCATGATTCTCTTTTGTTTAAAAACTTTTATTGATAGATACTTAAATTGTTTGCTGACTTTAAGTGTCAAAAAAAATTTCCTGCAACAAACACCCTTGTAATTTTCCCTTTGCCAAAGAAACTTGCAAGAGATTTTGAGTGTCAGGTTGGGTGAATTTTCAATTTTTACTATCATGAATTTTAGTATACTTGCAATTTTCTATTTTAAAGGGCTATGTCCCAAATTAAGAATTGTTTTTATTTAACTAAGTCTATTGTAGTGAATTGCCCCTTCAATTTCTTAAACATCTTAAGACAATTTAACATAATTTATTTTTTTGCTAAAATGGTAATGTATTTTTCCACATTAAAAAAATGTAATGAGGTATCTTGATGTTTGCTGCCCATGTTTCACTTACTTTTAAAGATTAAGTAATACACTCTGTGCACAATATAATTATTTATTTACAATTGGATACAAAGCAAAATCTAACAATAACAAGTTCTCCACTCAATTTCCTCTACTGTAGATTTCAAAAAAACGTTGTTATTCTAAGCAAAAACAACAAGATTTTATATCTTAATATTAAACTTCATTAATAATTTGAGACATCATTTTTAATAAATGAGCTAAGCAAGCTTTTCTCAGGAAAAATTCATAAATAAAATCTTTGCCTCAAAAGATGATTTTATACCTCTTATATAAGTTGCAATTTTTTTATATATACTTGAATTACTGGTATATTAACTTTTTACAGCTTCAAACACTGTTCCATAATACCAAAATATTATTAACAGCAATATGACTTTCTCTAAAATATAATAAAGGTTTACTTAGCATAAATTATTATTAAAAGAAAAATGCAGTCTGAGACCAGCCAAGTTAGGAAAGGAAAATAAATGGAGATTATGTAATTTTAAATATAATATTATCTTATATAAATATAATATTACAGTTTGTATATATTGTATATAAAGAAACAAAAGACTAGGCGCAATGGCTCAAGTCTGTAATCCTAGAACTTTGGGAAACTGAGGTAGGAAGATTGCTTGAGGCCAGGAATTGGAGACCATCTTGGGCAACATAATGAAACCCTGTTTCTACAAAAAATTTAAAAATTAGCCAGGCATGGTGGCACACTTTGGGAGGCTGAGGCAGGAGGTTTGTTGAGCCCATTAATTCAAGGCTGCAGTGAGCCATATTGAGGCTACTTAACTCCAGCCTGGGTGAAAGAATGAGACTCTGTCTCTAAAGAAAATAAATAAAATTTTAAAAAGAAAAAATGTCACAGGGTTCAAACCCCAAATTTACTAGTCCTGTTAACCAATCTGTTTTTAAGAAATCTTTAAATTTTATCTGATACAGATAATATATCTGCTGTTATCCTGTATTTTCTGGCTGCACATCACAATATCTCTTGCCCTAAGGTGGGCATTACTTTTTATTAATATATTAATGCTATATTAAGAAATAAAAATATGAGTCATTTTTAATGAACCTATAATCTGATTGAAAAATTATAGATTGGTTCGCAGTGGATTTAAAGTTAAAAAAAGGATCCCTTTCCAATCAGTTGGAGCACACTGGATTGAAAGAGATTATATGTGTTCACACACACACACACACACACACATATTGATAACATGGTAAAAATCATTCAATATCTAAAATAACAGTATATTATAATAACAAAACTTGGCAAGGATTATAATATTTGATTAGAAAGGAGATAAAATTGACTTTTTCAAACTTAGACATCTGTGGAAAAATATTTGAGCCTCTTAATAATTACTAATTAATTATTAATTATAGTTTTATTTGTTATATGTTGCTTAACATTTCTCATTTGAAAAGAATATTGATATAATTTTTGAATTATTTATAATATGTAATTTTAAATCTGTATTTCCTCAATTGAGAAAACAAAAGCAAATGATCAAAAGAAGCTGTTTATTTATAAAACATAAATGGATTATCACCAATGTGCCTAAGCCATATCTCTGACTTGAAGGAGATCACAAAATACATTTGGAGGCAATTACATGAAAACCACTTACAAAGAATTATAAGATACATGTATGTAGATAGTTTACATTAAACACACACGTGCACAGGCACACAAGAGTCCTTTTCTGTATGAAAGGTGTAGACAATGATGGTGATTAGAGACCTCAGGTGAAGGTGTGAATAGATGAGGAAATGAATGAATGTGTACATGTGTGTGTTCATGTGTGTGTTTGTTGGTGGAAAAACAAATGAGGAGGACAGGGCAAGAGAGATAAATGAACAGCAGGTACAAGGCAAAGCCACAGTATCCAGTGTGGGAAGGAATTCCGCGTAGAGTAGTGTTGATGAAAAGAAGAATCAGGTAGGATGATAGAAAACTCTGTGGCTAGATTAAAAGTTAAGGACTAAAAATTACATTCGATTAAATGAGCACATAAGTTAGAACTGCTACATAATTTAGACTAGGTGGTTGCTTTCAATTTTATATTTCTGCTTATTTTAAAACTGTATTTCTTCTTTTTTTCTTTTTAATTTTTTTAATTCAGGATATTATAGGGGTACAAACATTTTGGTTACATGTAGTGCGTTTGCCTCACCCAAGCCATGGCTACAAGTGTGTTCTTCCCTTCCTTATACAGTGTGTTCCGCTTCCATTAGTTATGGATTTACCCTCCACACACCCCACACCTGACTGGTATCCAGTGAGTATTACTACCTTGTGAACACCATAGTGTTGATCAGTCAGTACCAATTTGATGGCGAGTACATGTGGTACTTGTTTTTACATCCTTGTGATACCTCCCTTCGAAAGATGGGCTCAATCTCTATCCGGGATAATATAAGAGGTGCTAGTTCACCATTGGTTTTTATAGTTGAGTAGTATTCTTCTTTTAACATTGGATGTGTACCATGGCTATCTTAAAATATTCTGCCATTCTGTAACTATTTTGTCCTCATTTTTCCATTTATGAAATGAGGCAAAATAGTATATATTTTAAAAGTTTCTTGGAACAGAATCAATGAGTTTATACATGCAAAAAAGGTAAAATTGCCCACAGCACACATTCAGCACTTAATAAGTAAATAGAATATGAATAGAATTGGAAACACTAGATGGATATAAAATAAAATATTGATAGTGTTTATCTCTGTATGATATTGTTTTTATTGTTATTACAATTTCATACCTTTTGGTGTTTTATATTTTCTGATTTTTATCTACCGTGAACATTGTGCTATGTCCATCAGAAAGATTTTTTGAAGTTATACTAATCTTTTTATCATTAAGCATTTTCCCTTTAATAGGATTTAATAAAAGCTATGCCAGGAAATAGAGTCCAGGAAAGCTTTAGGGTTGAATTGGCAATTTTTTAAAATATATATTGATACACAGTTGGGATCCTACCTCCATATTTTCAACATTTTATTCTGTGTACTTTTCCAGAAATCTAGCCAATGTTGTGGGAAAATGTTATGTGAGATTTCTTTTTTCTTTTCTTATAATTGCTTCCTCTACCTTGAACCTTTTGGCCTTATATTGTTGTCGTTGTTATAGTTTTCATTGTTGTTTGATTTTCTGTTTGGTTTGTTTTTCCCCAGGTTAGAAATCTGATCAGACTTTTGTGATATTTATGAAAGAGAAAGAAATGATGCATCTGGTTAGAATTCTGGTGTGTTTTCTAAATAAAAAAAAATTTAATGATGGTGGATGAGAAATGGCAGAATCATAGGCTGTCATCCAAATAATTTAGTCCCATGAGCAATGGTTAGAATACTGATGATGAAACTGGTGGATTGGTGACCACAGAGAATATTGGAGGAAGAGTTTGAAGTCTGATTGTCTCTTTACATATTATTAATTCCTCCTTAGGATTCTCTTCATGACAATTCAATACACCGTGCTGCAAATTAATCCCATCTCTCCTTTCTGTTGCTAGGCATGAAAGTGGGTAAAAAATTTAAAATTCAAAATCCCAACTGACTCACTTTTGAACACTTCCTTCCACCTTCTAAGCTATTAAAATACAGCCCGTTGACCTGTGTAGGATGCTAGTGGAACAAGTAATCTGAATTAAATTTCAATACTATTTTCTAACACACACAAAGACAGACACACACACACTATCTTTCCCCAGCAACTGTCTATGGGAAGAAATCCTATGTACAATTCTAGCCAAATGTATTTCTGTGGCATCTTCCAGGGAAAAGCCTTAATTTTTCTAGAATCTGAAGTTCTTATATGTGGCATCTGAACAGATTTTGATTATTTATTTATTACAGATAAAAGAGAGAAAGTGAAAGATTAAACCTTTTGGGAGAGAGTTGGCTGTATGTTGTCACTTTGAAGTTGAGGGTTCTTCTAAATTTAGCTTGTTATTCTTAGAGTTTTAAATCAATAGCAACTTCCTTTCAACAAAATTGTTTTCCTCTCTACACTGTGTATGGTTAGACACAGGTGAATGATTGTTTTTGAATAACTATTGATGAAATCAACAAAAGATCTTACTAAAATGTTATGGAGATTCTTTATAAATCAAGCAGGATAAGAAATCAAAAGCAAAAGAATTATTGTATTTCTTTATCTAGAAAGGGAAATAAAAGTAGCAATATCTAAGTCTGTCTTAAGAAAGTTCTATGTCTATATTGCATAAAATTTATAAACCATTTTAAAAATCAATTCATTATTTTTATAGAATAAAACATGTTTCATGAATTTTTCATTCTATGTTCTTTTGCATGATATACATGTTTTTTTGTACTTGCCAGTCTTTTATAGGCCATACAATATACATTAAATTTGCCCTACTTTCTTTGCTGGTGTAAAGAAATTCTAGCCTAGAAAACACTTCTTAGGAATTTTTCCATGCATAACCCCAATCTAATCCAATAATATATTCATTTTTCTTTCTTGACTTTCATTTGTTTACTATAATGAATTTCAATGATTACCTTCACCTGTTTTAAAACTTCTTGGTTCTCTCCACTATATGTGTACTTTATGAGCAGTCTCCAAAAATGTAGGGATGGGAAAGGTAGATGAAAAGTTAGGCAATGTAGTAATAATAAGCATGGGTACAGGGAACTCCACAGATACTCTGGATCCCCCCAAAATAACACCAGCCCTAATTTAAACATGTATATCTTTATACTTGGGCACATTCTAACACACACACACCTCATACACATGCAGCAAGGGCAGGTAGAAACTACTTGGAAAACATATGACTTAGAATTCTTTTGTTTTTGAAAGTATGGTTGCATAAAATTTGTACAAGAATTGCACTGAAACACAAATGTGAAAATCATGTAAAGTTGAACAGTTCATTCAATGGGATGTCCATTCCTTTCAGATGAGAGAGAAAGAAAGAAACAAATTCTTTGCTTCTCTCTTTGGCTTGCAGATGACCACTTTCTTATTATGTCCTCACATGGTGTTTTTTCTGTGCACGAGCATCCCTGGTGTCTTTCTTTGCACGTCTTAATCCGTTCTCATAAGAGACACTAGTCAGATTAGAGTACAGCCCATCCTACGGCCTAATTTTAATTTAATTACCACTTTGAAGACCCTGTCTTCAAATATAGTCACATCCTAAAGCAATGGAGCTAGAGCTTCAACATATGAATATGAGGGAAAAAATTCAGTTCATAATAATATTAACTTATATAGAATTTCAAAACAAAATTATTTGTTATTTTAAAAATAGGATTTTCAAATAAGAGTTTATAAATTCA
The DNA here is from genome assembly GCA_008086735.1 of Cheirogaleus medius. Classification (NCBI taxonomy): domain Eukaryota; kingdom Metazoa; phylum Chordata; class Mammalia; order Primates; family Cheirogaleidae; genus Cheirogaleus; species Cheirogaleus medius. The sequence goes on along the minus strand of VBSM01003204.1, from coordinate 46,598,929 downwards.
TAGAGAAGTTAAGGAATAAGCATAGTGTATCAATTTCTACTTGAAAACTCAAATAAGAGTTTTAAAATACAACACCAAAAGCGTAATACATAAAGAAAAAGATTGATAAATTGAATGCTATTAAAATTAAAATCTTCTCTGTGAAAGACTGTTAAGAACATTGAAAGACATGCCACAGACTGAGAGAAAATATCACAAAACAAATACCTGATAAAGAACTTGAATCCAAAATATACAAATAACTTAAAATTCAACAACAGGAAATCAATAAACTGAATTAAAACATTGGCAAAAATCTGTACAGACACCTCAGCAAAGAAAGTAAACATCATAAAAAAGCATACGGAAAAAATGCTCAATATCATTTATCATTGGGGAATTGCAAATAAGAATAATAATACAATACTACTGACACAATAGTTCCTAAGTTTTTAAACAAGATAAAAACTTATGTCTTTACATAAGGTACCATATTCATAATTTCCCCAAACTGAAAACAACCAAGAGGTTTTAAAATAACTGAATGAATTAATGCATTGTAGTGAATGAATTAATGCATTGTATTAAATGCATACAATGAAATATTAATATTATGTAACAATAAAGAGAAATGAGCTATCAAGCTGTGAAAGACATGGAGAAACCTTAAATATATGTGGATAGGTGAAAAAAACTAGTCTGAAAAGGCTACGTACTGTATGATTACATTTATATGACAATATAAAAAAGGTGAAACTACAGGCTCAATTAAAGTACAAGTAATTGGTAGAGGTTTAGGGGATTGCTTAAAACACAAAGGATGAATATGAAATGGGCAGGTTGAGCACAGAGGATTTTTGGAATGGAAAACTGTTCACAATACTGTGACATGAACACATAAAATTATTCATTTTTCAAAACCTATAGAACTTTACAACACAGAGTTAACTTTGATAAATATAATTTTTAAATAAATCCTTTAGGAGTTGACAGGTTCACGGGAAAGAATTCAAACAGTGACAAGAGATTCTTGCTATATTACAATTACATGAAACTGAAGGGGGTGAGGAGGGAAGTGCTGATCTAGGAAACTTTAAAAGTGAATGGAATATGTAAAAATAGAAGCCAAAGAAACAGCACATAAATACTGTAGTTTATAAAGTTGTTTCCCATGGTAGGCAGGGTATGTGTTGAAAATACTTCTATACGTATGTACAGGATTGAACAATTAAGTAAATGGATGGCAGTAGGTGGAAGCCAGAATTCTCACTATTAGAGTGGAAATCTATAGATCAGCCAGGGGACGAGGTAGAATAAATCATGTGGTAATGTAGTAGAGTGGGAGAACTCAGAAAGAACTCATCTGGAACTTAATATAGCTGTAGAAGGTTGCATACAGAAATATTTATAGATAGCAGTATGAACTGTTTAGTATAAATACATATATTTCTTTGCTTTGTCAGCTAATATGTCTTAAAAGAAATGATACCTCAGTAGTACTGAACATACTTAGCACTCAGATCTTGGTTTTTAATGCCATTCTTCAGTAAAAGGAACCAGGGCACTTTGGACAAATGGCTGATACTAGGATTAGGGCAGAAAATATACAAAATAAGCCCACAGCATCTTATAGTGGCAGAAAGTAAAAATGTGCTGAATACACACACATACACCCCACCCACACACACACACACCACTCAAAGGTGCACATGAGTCAACTAAAAGTGCCCTCTATTATCAAAGCTGAAACAATTAGAGCAAGAAAATAAGGAAAGTAATATAGAGAAAAATCTATGAGTCCATGCTGTTATAAAAATTGATTGAATAAATTTATAAATGGAGGAAAAGAAACAAATCTCCCACGCAGAAAAAGTTCAAATAATGTATGTAGATACTGTGTCCGCAAAGAGGGAGAACATCACTCCTTACTCACTACATCTGTGATACACACAGAGACTTCCTTCCAAAGAATACAATATAGAATGGTGAGAAAAGAGTAATTTTACACTGGAAAATCTTAAAAATACTGCTTCAGCCAGGTGATCAAGGTCAACATCACCAGTGATAAAAAATGTTGATAACATGTACCCTAGATGTGATGTGTTGAAAATGGCACTTTACCTATATGGCCTTTCTCTCCAAAGCCAATAATCCATTGTAATCATGAGAAAAAGATCAATCAAATTCCATTAGAGGGGTGTCCTACAATGCGCTTAATCAGTACCCCTCAAAACTCTCCAGCTCATGGGAACAAAGAACATCTGAGAAATCATCACAACCAAGATGAGGCTAAGACACGACATCTAAATGTAACGTGGTAAACTGGAGGAGATCCTAGAACAGAAAAGGTCATTATGTAAAAACTAAGGAAATATGAATAAAGTATAAACTTGATTTAATAATGATATATCAATATTGGCTCATTAATTATTATAAATACAGCATACTAATTCAAGATGTTAATGGGGAAACTGTTGGTGGTGTAAGGGAAACTCTGTACTATATGCAAAAGTTTCTTAAATCTAAAACAGTTCTAAAAGATAAAGTCTATTAAAAAGTGGAAAAACAGCTATGTTGTCATAATTTTGACTAAACATAAATGAATACAAGATTTAAAAAACAAAAACAATAACATCAATTAGTCTAAGTATAGCTAAAACAATGTGAATTGATTGAATTAAAATACCAGTATGGGGGAATTTTATTAGGCAAAGCACAAATAAAATGGCATCAATCATAAAATATTAAGAATATGCAAGGCAGAATGTTAGGCATAATCTACTTAGTAGTATAGTATAAGTTTATTTAAATAAAACAAGTTTAGAATTAAACAAATACATGCACATATATCACAATTTTGCCAGCAGTTAAAAAAAGAAGCAAAGCAAAATTGTAAAATTGTACAAATAAAATAATAGTTTAGAAGAGTTTATATGGCTACATATATAGGTATAAGGCAGAGATATTGTGAGTTTGGTCCCAGACCACAAAAATAAAGTGAGTATTACAATAAAGTGAGTTGTAGGAATTTTTTGGTTTTCTGATGCATATAAAAGTTATGTTTTCATTATACTGTAGTTTATTAAGTGCGCAATAGCGCTATGTCTGAAAAAAAATGTACCTACCTTAATTTAAAAAATATTTTGTTACTAAAAAATGCTGATGATCATCTGAGCCTTCAGCAAGTTATGCTCTTTTTGCTGGTGGAGGGTCTTACCTTTATGTTTTTGGCCGCTAATTGATCAGAGTCACCACTGAAGGTTGCTGAAGGTTGGGGTGGCATAACAATTCCTTAAAATAAGACAGCAATGAAGAGTGACACATTGATTGACATTTTCTTTCACAAAAAAATTTCTTTTAGCATGAGATGCTGTTTGATAACATTTTATCCACAGTAGAACTGTTTTCAAAATTGGAATTAATCTTCTCAAACGCTGCCACTGTTTTGTGAACTAAGTTTATGGAATATTCTAAATCCTTTGTTGTCATTTCAACTATAGTCACAACATCTTCATCAGGAGTCAGTTCCATCAAAAAAAAAGTTTTTCATTGCTCATCTGTAAGAAGCGACTACACATCCACTCAATTTTTATCACAAAATTACAGCAATTCCATTGCATCTTCAAGCTCTGCTTCTAATTCTAATTCTCTTGCAATTTCCATCATATTTGCAGTTACTTACTTCACTGAAGTCTTGAACCCCTCCAAATCTTCCATGAGGGTTGGAATCAACTTCTTCCAAACTCTTTTTAATGTTGATATTTTCATCTCCTCCCATGAATCATGAATATTCTAAATGGCATCTAGGATGGTGAATCCTTTCCAGAAGGTTTCCAAAGGTTGATTTACTTTGCCCAGATCCATCAGAGGAATCACTATTTATCCAGCTATTTCTTTACAAAATGTATTTCTCAAATAATAAAACCTAATAATTGAAATCACTCTTTGATCTATGGGCTGCAGAACTGATGTCATGTTAGCAGTCATGAAAACAATATTCATTTTTTCATATACCTCCATCATACCTCTTGCATGACCAGGTACCACATCACATATACAGCTAGATACCTGAATATAAATCTAACCAACAGAACTCTAGTTAATAGTATGCATATTAACTAATAAAATAAGAAATTATGTGTACATCTCTTTTGTTCCTTGGAATATTCTTTGCTACATTTTTATATCATTCTTAATTTTCTATATTGTACATATGACATAAGTGTAGTTAAAATAAAACAATATTTATTAATATTATTTTATTTAGTACTTATTTAGTATTAAATAAATTTAATACAAATTGAATCATGAACCTAAAACTAAGAATTAAAATAATAAACTTTCTGCAAGAAAATATAAAAGAAAAATGTTTCCTTCCATTAATCAAATGTTTCTTCATTGACATTAAAACACAAACCATGACAAGACATTGAATCAAACTTCATTTTTCAAAATATGTTTTCAAGAAAAGGAAAAGAGAAGCCAAAAACAAAGGGGTAGTATTTATAAAATATACATTTGTAAAATCTTAGAATACAAATAACTGAAATTAGAATACCCAAAATATTTTTAAAATATAGTTTATTTTTAGTGCACTTTTAATTTCCTAGTAGAATTAAGCGGAAAGTACAGAGAGATTCTATACATCTCCTGCTACCACATGTGCGCAACTTCCCCGACTATCAAAATTATGCACTATTGTAGTAAATAAATTTGTTATAATTGATGAAACTGCATTGACAAAATATTATCACTTAAAGCCCATAGTTTACCTTATAATTCATTTTTGCTATACATTCTTTGGGATTTGTCAAATGTATAATATCATGTATTCATTATTATAATATCATACCGAATAGTTTTACTGCCCTAAGAATCCTCTCTGCTCTGAGAATAGGCGAAAACTTTTGAACATATATTTTACTAATGAAGATACAGAAAGAAAAATAAGCAGATTAAAGGTGGTCAACCTCATTAGACATCAGGAAAATGAAAATTAAAAGTACATTGAGGACGGAGATACCACTATGTACCTACCAGAATGGCTACAATTATAATGGAGGCCAATTCCAAATGGTTGTAATAATATAAAACAACTGGATCTCTTATACACTGAAGGTAAGTGTGCAAAATTGTATAGCACTTTGGAAATCACTTTGACAGTTTCTTAAGATGTGCACTTTTCATATGAGCCAGTAATTACACTCAACAATAGTGATCCAAGACAAATGGAAATAAATTTCCATACAAAAGTCTTATACTAGAAAGTTATAGCAGGGTTATTAATAGATTAAAATCTGGAAACAGCTTATATGTCATCAACTGCTGAATAAATTAATCATTTTTAATATATTCGTACAATGGCATTTCACCCCAAAATAAAAAGAAACAAACTCTGATGTTTGCAAAAATATGCATGAATTTCAAAATTGTTAAGTAAAAGAAATAAGACATAAAAACTACACATTGTATGAGTCCAACAATGTGAAAGTCTAGAAAAATCAAATCTATAGTGACAAGAAGTTTAGTTTTTGTCAAAAGTTGATTTCATTGTATACTTAAAATTGATTAATTGTATTTTATCTAAGTTATATCTCAGTAAAAATAGCAAATTAGCATCCATTACAATTTAATTTTTTAATTGACCAGGAGAGTCCTCATAAGATATATATATCTGTATATATATATATACACACACATATATATGTATTCATATATATGTTTAATTAACAAATACTTATGGTGTGCATCTCATATGCTAGTGATTGGTGTACATTGGTAAATAAAATTATGAGCAATATTATAACAGTTTTCATGCAATTTTAAATCTGGTTCAGACTAGTCAATAAGTAGCATAAAAATTATTACTAGCTGTGCTCTGAACAAAATATACAGGCTGTTCCATCTTCCAGGCCAGCATATAGGACCTTAGAAGTGATCAGTCCAGCCTAAGAAAAACTAAAAAGCTGAAAAAACTGAAAAAAATCAACAAGTCTTCTTAGATCCCTCAGAGAAGTGAGGTCATAGGGCAAACCCTGGCCTCCAATATTGGAAACACAGGGCAGCAGATACAGATGCACAACTTATCAGGGCAGAAATCCAGGAGAATAATCCACTGAGGAAATCAGCACTGGCCTAGGGAACTCTGAACTGTAATTGATGAATTCTTGGAGGCTCTATGTAGAAAAGTCTGAGAGTTCAACTCTCCAGGTGGACCCAGTCATAGAGTGATGACTATGATATTTCAAGTTTTATCTCTTGTAGCTCTGCCATGTTCTCACAGTTAATATTGAAGAAAAGTCCCCTTGTGCTTCCCACGGGGTAGCGGGAGTGGGGAGAAAGAATGATTTTTAACTATGCCAGAGCATTCTGTTCTAAAAAAAGCTGCCCTCAGGAGAAACTATCTAACTTGATAACTATCTAACTTGCTGGAGTTTTATCAGAGCCTGACAGACATGGAAGAAAGGAAATATACAACTCCAGACCCCTCTAGCCATTTATTTCCAAATGAAGCGGGAGTTAAAAACTGAGAAGCAATGGTGACATTCACAGTCCAGGGACACAGACTCACCAAAAAGCCTCATTATTAGACTAGAACACTTCTCCTCTTCCTACACCTTACCACCATATCACGAAAAGCCTATTGACCATATGTAGTTTCTTTCACTCAGCACACCATATGCATCTTTCAACCAAAAACAACAAGGCATATTAAAAACAAACAAACAACAAGAAAAAAAACCCACGCAATTTGAAGAGACTGAACAAACATTAGAACCACGGTCAGAGTTGGCAGGAATGTTGGAATTATCACAGCAAGAATCTGAAAACCATGACAAGGGCTTTAATGGAAGAGAGTACAGACCATGGAAGAACAGACAGATAATGTAAGTGGAAAGATAAAAATTCTGAGAAAGAATCAAAAGAAATGCCAGAGATCAAAAGCATTGTATCAGAAATGAAGAATTCCTTTGATGGGCTCAATAGTAGAGTTGACATGGCTGAGGAAAGAATATCTGTGCTTGAGGATGTGACTATAGGATCTTCCAAAACTGAAAAAGAAAAAGAAGAAAGACTCAAACAACAAACCAGTGAATACTATCGAAGGACTAAGTACCAACTAGGAAATGGACAAAATATGCATAATGAGAATAGCAGAAAGAGAAAGAGAGGAAGGAACAAAAGGAATATTTGAAACAACAAAGGCTTAAAATTTCCCTAGATTAATGTCACACACCAAACCACAGATTCAGGAAGCTCAGAGAACACCAAGACAGAAAAATGACTAAAGAACTACACTTAAGCATATTATATTCATACTTGGGAAAAATAAAAGATTAAAAAAAAATTGAAAGAAGCCATCGGGAGGCATCTTATTTATAGAGGAGCAAAGGTAAGACGTACATCTGACTACTCCTCAGAAACCATGCAAACAAGAAAAGAATACATTGAAATATTAAAAATTTTGAGAGAAAGAAACCCACCACCTGGCAAAATTCTCGTATACAAGTGAAAAAGGAATAAAGAATTTCTCAGACAAACAAAAATTGGGAGAATTATTTTTTTTTGCTATGCCTCCCTGGCAAGAAATATTAAAAGAAGAAAAATGATGTAGGACAGAAATCTGGATCTACATAGAGAAAGGAAGGGCACCAAAGAAAGAATACTATAGGGTTCACAGAGCGTCCGGGTTGGTGAATCAGACATGTGCATGAAGGGCTACATAGCTCAACTGCGTAGGGAGAGAAGTACCTACACTCAGGACCCTTTCAGACCTCATTCTGTGTACCTCGCCATCTGTTTGTTCACTTGTAGTATGTATAATATCCTTTATAATAAACTGGTAGATAGAAATATAATGTTTCTCTGAGTTTTGTAAACCATTATAACAAATTATCAAAGCTGAGGAAAGGCATGTGTGAACACCTAATTTATAGCCAAGTTGGACAGAAGTATCGATAGTGACTGGCATCTTTAGTGTGGTGAATTCTTATGAGTCTGAGCCTTGAGCCTGTGGGGTCTGTGCTAATACTGAATATTTAGTGTCAGAATTAATAAATTGTAGGACACCTAGTTAATGTTCACAGAGAATTGTAGAATTGCTGGGTATGGAACACTCACACATTTGGTGTCAGAAATATTGTGATTAAAGAAACAGTTTTTCTCTTAACATAACATTCCTTAATAAATATGTGCTTAACAAGAGACAGTCCAAAACTGATAGAATTTCAAGGAGAAGTAGAAGAATTCTCTTTTACAATAAAAAAAAAATTAAAACTGGTCTATCAGAAATAGAAAGATCCAGCAAGCAGAAAATCAGCTTCTTTAAAAGGTACAGGGCTATAATCAACACAATATTCTTTTCTTAAGCAGTAGTGAGAACATTCTTTTTTCCTATATTCTGATTAAAGGAACATTTTTTCTCTTAACATAACATTCCCTGATATATATGTGCTTAATGAGAGACAGTCCAAAACTGATAGAATTTCAAGGAGAAAGAGATGAATCTATTTCTGATTAGTGAGAGTCTTCTCACATACAAGGTCAGTTAGTGAAGACTGGGAGAAGTAGCTGTATTGTCTTATGTGTTATATATAAACAAGTCAAGGAAAAGAAAAAGTAATAAAATATTTTCCAAACAAAGAAACATATTAAATTTCCTGAAACTGACTCTAATGAAACAGAAATATATGATTTACCTGACAGAGAAATCAAAATAACTATCCTACGGATGCTCAACAAATTCAGGAGAACACTGCCCAAAGTAAAAATTTCCAAAAAGAGATAGAAAATGTATTAGACACAAACACACACATACACTCACAGAAATCTTGGGGTCAAAGAATCCAGTAACTGAACTGAAAAAGTTACTTTGTTATCATCTGATATTTTGTATACTAATAAATAATTTTTTGACAATTTCCTTCATATATAAAATTGTATATATTTCCTCAGTTCCCAAATGCTATCATGTCTTGTAGCTACGGAATTTTTCTTTAGCAGGGAAATATATTTCAAAAAATATATAAATGACTGTAGAAACAAAAATGATATTTAATGTTTAGTAATTAAATTTTTCTGTTCAAATTAAGATTTATCTAGTCTATAAAGTAATAATTTTACCACAATTGAGTAAAACTATGGGTTTATAATTCATAAATACACAGCTGCTTTATTTCATGTCATAAAATACCTAAAAGGCATCTTTACATATTACTCTACTGAGAGTTATGGTTTGTCAATGAGGAAAATCAGGTGCAGAATAACTAAAAGCTAAGAAACCTTTCTTGTCAAATAGGCAGGAAAAAATTAAGTTGGATTCTAAAAGTAGTTTTTCTTTATCTCGTGTTCTGCCTCACTTCATTTTATGAGTAAAGATTAGGCAATTTAAATTAAAATTAAACATGAAGTTGAATTTGTTAACTAATAAGCAATATATAAGAAAACTAAAGCTATTAATTAAATTCAGATACTAATTATCAATCTTTAAAATGTTTTATTGTTTTGAAAATTCATTCCTACTTGTATGTATATAGTTGTTCAGCTAAGATATTATGATATTTCAGCTAAAGATTTCCTGAAAATATTTAGTTCATATTTATTCTCATAAGTTTCAAACTCTATATGATAATATATATCACCATTACCAGATGCGGTTTTTGTTTTTAAAAAATTATCCCCAAAACCAAGTTTTATTGATCCTTTGTTCAATTTTACAAACCAACTAAGATAATAAATAAATAAAACCAACTTAAGATAAAGTAGTATGGAAAATAATCCTTAGGTTATGGAGATAAAAATTAAAATACTTCCCTACATCTCCAGTTAAGTATAAACATATAAGAAAAACAGTGAGTTTCAATCAAAGTAAGTGGAGTAAACACTTGTCATTTCTTCATCTTTCTGAGTGAAATGAGTGTTGCAGTTAATAAATATATACTTTATCAACTGCATCTTCTCTATTTACTCTTATTGTTTGTGATATTTCTTTTATGTATCTTGTTATTCTCTCTCCAATGAACAATAGTATGATAATTTTTCCAAAATTATGAAATAGTAAGTAAATTACTTGCATTAAATATTTCAATTAACTGTGCTCTTCATCTAAGTAGTAAAATAAATAGATATAATTAGAATTTACTTTATTTGAAAAATTTATATGCTTCTAAGTCACTGAATTTTCTCCTTCCACCCAATTTGCTGATCTAAAAGTCAGCTTTATTTCTGCTTCTCTCCTAAAAACAATACAACAATAGGAAAAATAATTAATTGTTTGGGAAATTACAATCAGTAAGCTTGAGCTGGGGTAGATATTTCATCTTTCTTTCTGATGAGTTAAGGTACTAACATAAAATTAAAAGAACATTGCAAATATACCACATTCCAATTGTTTATTAGTAGTTTTTCTTAAAATACATATCCTTGCTTAAAAAATTTGGTTTTCCTCCTGAAGAATGGAAAAAATATAAAGAAAATGAATTCTTATTTAATTATGAAATTTTTCTTAGTTTTAGGTAAGACTATAAAAGAAGACAAGCAGCAGGTACTAGGGGCTTGCCACATTTTGAATTTTGATTGTAAACCCTTTCTTGGTGTTCTCAATTTTAATCCTTGAAAAACTAAATGGCATAGGTAATATTTTTGTCATTTAAAGAACCATAACTTCATAGAAAATTAAAGTAACAATCTTCAGATCACATTGCTGCTAAATGGAGTGGTCAGACTCCACAAGTTGTAATTTTAAGTGCTTATATTTCTGTTGAGCATTAGAGAGGGTTTTTATCAATAGCAATGTTCACAAAGTGAAATAGAGAAAATATAAGAAGATAAGCTGAATAGATTGGGTTGTTGTATATTTAAGCTGCATCCACCAACTTAACATTTGCCATTTGAAAACTAATGATGTTTTCCCCTTATCTACATCTTAATTGGTCCTAAATTAAAATGAATAAAGTGATACTATTTATTGAGCCCTTTCAAACCTATCACAATAAAAATTTTAACTTATTTTAGCATAAAACCACTTTCCAATATTATGAATGAAAATTGTGTGAGTTAATGTTTACTAGTTAATGTATTATTTTGGTAAACTATAAATTTTATGTGAGAGACTAGTAATTCTAACTTGGGCTTGTCATTGTTTCTCTACTAGAACAGGGCCTTGACCTTGGCATTATCCACATTTGGAGGAGGACAATTCTTTGTTGTGGGCTATTTTTTGCACTGTAGGATGCTTAGAAGCATTCCTGTCCTCAATCCACTATATGCCAGTAGCAACCATCAATTATGACAACCAAAAATCTCTCCAGACGTTGGCAAATGTATCCTGAGGAACAAAATTGTCCCCACTGAGAACATCTTCCCTATAACATTTTCAGTGGCACATACATTTTTATTATATATTTTATTTTTTCCTTCTTAAATATTTTAATAGATTTAGAGGGTACAAATTGAGTTCTGTTACATGTATATACATTATAGTGGTGGAGTCTGGGCTTTTGATGTACCCATCACCCCAGTAGTGTACGTTGTACCCCATACATAATTTTAATGTTTATGCATGCATTGTTTATTTAGATAAATTCAAGAAAATATAAATAGCTAATACTGAATAGTAAATCAGCAGGTGATTCTGCCATTAGTTGTCATGTGATAGTGTTTAGAACAAACACAATGCAACTTTAATGTGAATATTTTGAATGTTTTAGGCAAGAAAAAGTGTGAAGAAAATATGCATATAAATTATTGCAGATAAATCAAGGTGATTAAAGCACCTGTTGATAGCATGCATTAATCTCCATTACTTTCTCTGAATCTAACTTAAATGTACACAGGTGTACATTCCTTTTTAATTAATTAGCTTTGTCAGCAATCAGATACACTATTTTATACTATTGATAAGAAATAATATGGAAAGGAATCTGGGGAGAGGGGCACATTGCTCCTCAAATCACAGTGTCATAGTCAGCTTTGGCTTGAATAACAATATTCATTTTTCACAGTCCTGGAGGATCTAGGTGCTAGACTTGGTTCCTAGTGAGAACTCTCCTGCTAGCTTGCAGATGTCCCTCTTTTTACTGTGTGTTCACATGGGGGACGGAGAGAGGGAGAAAAAGAGAGAGAGGTCTGGGTCATTCTTGCTCTTTTTAGAAGGACGCTGATCCCATCATGACAGACCCACCCTCATGACTTCATCTAACTCTAATTACCTCCCAAAAGCCTCTTCCCAATACCATCACATTAGAGGTTAGGCCTTCAACATATGAATTTTGAGGGGACGCAAACATTCAGTCTGTAACACACAGTAAGATCACAAGAAAAAGTAATAGATTTGTTTGAGCTATATCAATTTTTATACTTTTACTAACAGATTGTTAAATATAGAGATGGTTATGTTACTTAAATGATTTCCAGGTACAAAAAATATCAACTACTAGATTCTGACAGCCTAAGGTAATGACAAAAACATATTAGGTAATAGAATATACTACCAGGAGAAATAAATAACACACTAAATAAATAAATAAATTTTTACCAGGAAAAAACTCTAAAAAGTATAAGACAGTCTACCTGGCTTCTTTCTTTCCTTCTTTCCCTTTTTTCTTCCTTCCTTCCTACCTCCCCCATCCTTCAGAGTGGTCAGACCTTCACCTCCATCATTTGGCTCTCCCAGCCCCCTCTAGTCCCCTTGCCATTTTCCCTCACAGACTTTCCCTTCACTCAATCTCTTGTATTAATACATAGAAGACTATCTTTGAATCTGCTTCCCAGAAGACCCACAATAACACATTGTGGTTATTTAAATGATATTCTAGGTGATTTTGCTATTTATACTCTTATTCCCCAATAGACTACTCTCAATAAAACTGCTAGAATTATCTTTAAAAAAAGTAATTCAGAATATCACTTCTATCTCATATCCCCCCATTTACTCTGAGTAAACACAAAAGTCCTTACAACTTACAAGATCGAGGCCCTTGTACATGCTGTTCGATCATCTGAGAATTTTCATTACAAAATAACTACATGACTCACTCATTTACCTACTTTAAATTTTCACCAATAGCAGCTTTCTCCAGCCTTCTGTTCTTGTTGCTCCATATCCTCTGCAGTATTTGGTGTTAGTGTTTTGGATTTTGATCATTGTAATAGGTGTGCAGTGGCATCTCGTTGTTGTTTACATTTTTAATTCCCTAAAGATCAATGCCACTAAACATCTTTTCACATGACTATTTCACATTCTATGTCTTCTTTGGTGAGGTGTCTCAATCTTAATCTATTTTTAATTCGTTTATTTTTCCTATTGTTGACTTTAAAGAGTCTGTGTATTATGGATTTAAGCCCTTTTTTTCTTTTTTTTTTCCCAGCATGTTATGGGGGTACAAATGTTTAGGTTACGTATATTGCCCTTGCCCACCCGAGTCAGAGCTTCAAGTATGTCCATTTCCCAGACAGTGCACACTGCATGCATTAGTTGTGCATATATGCATCCCCTCCTCCGCCCCCCCTGTGCCCAACACCCGATGAATGTTATTACTATATGTGCACTTAAGTGTTGATCAGCTAATACCAATTTGATGGTGAGTACATGTGCTGATTTTTATTTTTTTATTATTCTTGTGATACTTCACTTAGTAGAATGGATTCCAGCTCTATCCAGGATACTACAAGAAGTGCTATATCACCATTGTTTTTTTTGTGGTTGAGTAGAACTCGATGGTATACACATATCACATTTTATTAATCCCCTCATGTATTGATGGGCACTTGGGTTGTTTCCACAACTTTGCAATTGTGAATTGTGCTGCTATAAACATTCAAGTGCAGATGTCTTTTTTATAGAATGTCTTTTGTTCTTTTGAGTAGATGCCCAGTAATGGAATTGCTGGATAAAATGGTAGATCTACTTGTATCCCTTTGAGGTATCTCCATGTTGCTTTACACAGAAGTTGTACTAGTTTGCATTCCAACCAGCAGTGTATACATGTTCCTATCTCTCCACATCCACACCAACATTTATTGTTTTGGAACTTTTTGATAAAGACCATTCTCACTGGAGATAAGTGATATCTCATTGTGGTTTTGATTGGCATTTCCCTGATGATTAGAGATGTTGAGCATTTTTTCATATGTATGTTAGCCATTATTCTGTCTTCTTTTGAAAAGTTTCTGTTCATTTCCTTTGCCCACTTTTGATAGGGTTGTTTGATTTTTTCTTGCTGATTTTCCTGAGTTCTATATAGATTCTAGTCATCAGCCATTTATCGGATGTGTAGCATGCAGATATATTCTCCAATTTCTAAGTTGTCTGTTTGCTCTCATGATAGTTTTCTTGGCTGTATAGAAACTTTTTAATTTGATCAGGTCCCATTTATTTATTTTTGTTGTTGCTGTGATGGCCTTTGGGGTCTTCTTCATAAATTCTTTGCCTAGATCAATGTCTATAAGTGTTTTCCAACATTTTCTTCTAGAATTCTTATAGTTTCATGCCTTAGGTTTAAGTCTGTTATCCACTGTGAGTTGATTTTCATGAGAGGTGAAAGGTGTGGATCCTGTTTCAGTCTTCTAAATGTGGCTATCCAGTTTTCCCAGCACCATTTATTAAATAAGGATTCTTTTCCCCAGTGTATGTTTTGTCTACTTTGTCAAAGATTAAATGGCTATACGAGGATGGTTTTATATCTGCATTCTCAGTTCTGTTCCGTTGGTCTATGTCTCTGAAATTGTGCCAATAACACGCTGTTTTAGTTTTATAGCCTTGTAGTATAGCTCGAAGTCTGGTAAATTGATGCCTCCTAATTTGTTCTTTTTGCTTAAGATTGCTTTTGCTATATGGGATCTTCTCTGGTTCTATATGAATTGTAGAATTATTGTTTCTAGATTTGTGAAAAATGATGTTGATATTTTAATAGGGATTACATTGATGTAATTCACCACATAAATAGAAGGAAAAACAAAGACCATATGATCCTCTCAATAGATGCAGAAAAATCATTTGACAAAATTCATCACCCTTTTATGACAGAAACACTTAACAAAATAAGCATAGATGGAACTTACCTAAAAATGATGCAAGCCATATATGACAAACCTACAGCAAACATAATACTGAATGGGATAAAATTGAAAGCACTCCCACTTAGAACTGGAACCAGAGAAGGTTTCCTTTTATAACCACTTCTATTCAACATAGTGCTTGAAGTCATAGCCAGAGCAATCAGACAAGAGAAAGAAATCAAGGGCATCCAAATGGGGGCAGAAGAGGTCAAACTATCACTCTTTGCTGATGATATGATCCTATAACTAGAAAACCCCAAAGATTCTGCCATGAGACTACTGGAATTTATAAACAAATTCAGCAAAATCTCAGGTTACAAAATCAATGTACAGAAATCAGCAGCATTCCTATACGTCAACAACAGTCAAACTGAGAACCAAATCCAAGACTCAATATCCTTCACAATAGCAACAAAAAAGTAAAATACCTAGGAATATATTTAACTAAGGAGGTAAAAGATCTCTACAGGGAGAACTATGAAACACTGAGGAAGGAAATAGCCAAAGACATAAACAGGTGGAAAACCATACCATGCTCATAGGTCAGCGGAATCAATGTTGATACAATGTAACTTTTGTTGAAAGGTGGACATTATGTATGAGTAAGGAAATGAAGTTACATAGGTCTTTATTGAGAGTTTTTTGGTTATCTAAAAAGGAGTTAGCCTATGTTTACTGTTTGTGGTAGTTGTAATTTTCTGAGGCTTCAATTTCTTCAATCTCCTTGTTTTGGGCTCCTCTATTGCCTTTTGTTTCCCTAGGGATTTATTCTTTTTTTTTTTTTTTT
>VBSM01003204.1:46553401-46573604 GCA_008086735.1 Cheirogaleus medius | reverse complement strand
AAAAAAAAAAGCCCAGGGTGAACTGCTTTCTGGGGTCCCTCAAATAGGACATGCATAGGCAAGACTCCAACTTCCCTGAGGAGCTTTCCTAAGCCTTAGAGGATCAGCTCACAGTGAATCTTAGGCTTCTTTTGTCCTTTGCTGTATGTCTGCGAATAATAAATCTGCTTCATGTAACTTGTTGCATATGAGTGTGTTCTATGTCACCAGATTCAGACAAGTCAGTAAACAGTGCACAGTGAACCTACTTCACAGTGGAAACAGGAGTGGCCCCATACACAGTTATTCCCAGTCACCCACTAGCAAAATGTTTACTTCCTGCCTTCATTATCACATACCCTTCTGGTCTAGATGTTTTAATCCTAAAAGGAATAGTTATGAGATGTAATGATTTCATCAAAGTGGAAATTAAGACTGCCACCTGGTGACTTGAATCTTTTCATGCCCTCAAATCAATTGGCAAATAAAGGAATTACTGTACTGGCTGGGATGGTTGATCCTGGTCACAGAGGAAACTAAAATGCTACTATACAATGGAGGTAAGGAAGAGTATGTATGAAATACAGAATATCCCTTAGGGTATCTCTTAGTGATTGAAGTCAATGGAAAAGTACAACAACCCAATTCAAGCAGGACTGCTAATGATGCAGACACTTTAAGAATGGAATTTTGAGTGATATCACCTGGAAAAGAATCATAACTCACTGAGGTGCTTACTGAGGACAAAGGAAATATAGAATGGGTAGTGGAAGAAGATAGTTATAAATACTAATATGTTACCAGTTGCAAAAATTAGGAATATAATTGTTAACAGTATTTCTTTCTTATTTTGTCAGAAAGATATTTGAATATGTATGGCAAGGACATTTTTTCTTTCCTCTCTTATTCCCTTATCTTCTAACATAAGATGTTTTAATAACTTTGCATCACAGTATTTTAACTTTTAGGAACAGCAAACATCATGTAAATTCTTTGCATGCCCTTCTGGGAAAAGGGCATATCTTGGTTTCAAGAAATAATTGAAAGAATTAGAATGGTAGCTTGAAACTTCATGTTGCCAGTTATATTTATCCATAAACCTCAATAAAATACAAGGAAGATCATGTGGAATACAATAAAAGAAGAAAAATTATATATTTATGTAAATATTTCATAGATATTATAATTAAAAAGAGAATATGGTAACTGTTTCTAATATAGATTTTGAAAGTGGCTAAAGACCATGTTTTGTAAATGGGCACTAAAAGTACCTCAGTGTCTTTTAGAAGACTCATTCTGCTAACTACAATGCATTTATTATATGAATAACATTCCAGGATTAGAATGTTAGATCTAATCTTGCAAGATTAGAAAAGTAAAGAGTTCAATGAGTAAAGAGTGCAAATGCAATTGTTATATTGAACTTAAGTTTAGAAAAAAATCAGAATTTGGTGAAAAAGTAGCCATATCATCTATTAATAGAATTTAGATGGTAAAAATAAATAAATTAGGAAAAATCCAAAATAAACCTAGTCTTTATAAAAATAAATACTTTTGATGAAAATCCCAGTATATTATTTTAAAACCTGGATCACAGTTATTTTGGGGACTACATAGTGTGAATCATGGGATCTTGGGATCTTGTCACAACTCTTCTGTGAATACACTTGTACCATTTTTCAAGCAAATAAATATGCCAAAACATCTCTTTATTCTGAATAAGAATAAACATGCTTCTGGCTTCACTGAGAATAAAAAAATGTTTTTTAAGTTATTTTTCCCAGTACTATTCTTTTCTGTTCCATAAAATCTGGTTCAGAATATGCCCCTTCAATGAATGAAGAGTTTTTACACCTGGCAATGATATTCTTTAACAGTTGTTTAATAAGACAATTTCAGACACACACCTTGTGGAATACATGCAGAGGAAGGAATTTAAACCCTTGCAGGTAATGTACTGCCCTCGTAATTATAGTTCAGTTGGTTAAGTGACTGAGGAAAATCAATTTACTCCACATTACCAGTGGATATCATTGTTATACACAATGAAGTCTCCATTTAAAATACACGTTCATGAAATAAACCCACTCAAATAACAATTTTACTTCATATTATGTTGCTGTGTTTCAGGTCATTTTCTTATGATTCCTATTATCAAGCAGTAAAGACATGGTATCTCTAAGTTCACTGAGAAGCAAAGAAAGGAGGATTAATTATGTTTTCAAATGAATGCTTTTTTATCCTTTTTTATATTTCAGCATGTTATGGGAGTCCAAATGTTTAGATTACATATATTGCCTTTCCCCACCAGAGTCAGGGCTTCAAGCATGTCCAGCCCCCAGACGGTGCACACCACATCCATTAGGTGTGTATATATCCATCCTCTCCTCCCCTCTCCCACCTGTCCAACACCTGATGAATGGTACTACTATATGTGCAGATAAGTGTTGATGACTTAATGCCAATTTGATGGTTAATACATGTGGTGCTTGATTTTCCATTCTGGTGATACTTCACTTAGAATGGGCTCCAGTCCTATCCAGGATAATACAAGAGGTGCTAGACATTGTTTTTTGTGGCTGACTAGAACTCCATGGTATACATATACCACATTTTATTAATTCATTCATGTATTGATGGGCACTTGGGTTGTTTCCACATCTTTGCAATTGTGAATTGTATTGCTATAAACATTTGAGTGCAGATGTCTTTTTTATACAACGTCTTTTGTTTCTTTGGGTAGATGCCCAGTAATGGGATTGTTGGATCAAATGGTAGTTCTACTTATAGCTCTTTAAGGTATCTCCATATTACTTTCCACAGAGATTATACTAGTTTGCAATTCCACCAGCAGTATATGAGTGTTCCTATCTCTCCGCATCCATGCCAACATTTATTGTTTTGGGACTTTTTGATAAAGGCCATTCTCACTAGAGTTAAGTGATATCTCACTGTGGTTTTGATTTGCATTTCCCTGATGATTACAGATGTTGAACACTTTTTCATTTGTTTGTTGGCCATTAGTCTACCTTCTTTTGAAAAGTTTCTGTCCATGTCCTTTGCCCACTTTTTGAGAGGGTTGTTTGATTTTTTTTCTTGCTGATTTTCCTGAGTTCTATATAGATTCTAGTCATCAGCTGTTTATCGGATGTGTAGCATGCGGATATTTTCTCCCATTCTGTAGGCTTTCTGTTTGCCTATTTTAAGCATGCCAATTTCTTAAGGGAATCCAGGAGAAACAATTTAAGATACAACTAATAAATTCAAACTATTAAGATTTCTATTTTAATGTGTTCAAGGAAATACTTAAAATGGAAAATTCTCAACATTAAAAAATTCCATTTTCATACATATTTTAATAAATTATTTTGACATCCTAGCCAGCATTCTTTTATCTTATAAGACATGAGAGGGTTGATTAGACCATGTTAATTATTAATTTTTTTTTCTAAAATGGTTAGACAGAACAGTTTCCTTTTGCCTTTAGCTATCTAATTTTATTCTGTTTGTTTACCTGTTTGATCACTTGACATTCCTGTTTTTTCCCTTGGTAAATGTAGAAAGATTTGCACTACTCCTTTCTGGGGAACTAAAATGCTCTCAAAGGCCTTGCTTAAGAGACAGGCACTTAATGTGAGAGGAGTTTTGCTCTGTGCCACTTTAACCTTGGCCTTTCCACGAGAGCATTTGACAAGAGTGCTAAATCTGCTGGTTGCCTCTGATTTGTCCTATTATGGACAAGTGTGTGCCTTAGCTTTGGGCTGAAACCTCTAATTCTTTTCCAAGAGACCTTGGATAACAACCAGATAGTAGGGGTTTTTTAGTTAAAATAAAGTTGAGTTTGAATTTATACCTAGATGTCAACTATTTTATAGCATACTTCTTTATGGCATATGGTTCTTCTTTGCTAATTTTCTTAATATCATGTCCAAAGAAAACCTATGGATATAAGACTTCTAAATTAGAAATAATTATAATATATTATTGATGGCAGAATTGTCTTTATTTTCTTAGATGCTACTTTGACATTCTCTGTAAATTATTTATTGAGAGTCTGCCATACTTTGTCTCCGATGGGCCAGGCACTTTACATTCATCATATTATTTAATACTCAGTGTAGTCTCCTAAAGTAAATACTTTGTCATTTTATAGATAAAGAAACTAAAGTTCAGAAAGGTAAATTAATGCACAGTAAGAACTGTATCCTTGATTGTACCAAAATCTGGATACTTTCAAAGCCCTTACTCATTTCACTAAATTTTAGAGCTCTTTACAATCTTTCACCAAAGCATCCCAATCAGGCAGAAATGTCAAAGTTTAGCCCAGATATCTCCCTGAATGTTTGAAATTTTATGAAAGTCTCTGTTTTCATTTTGAAAATGATTTACGTTTTGTATTATACTATATGATACATCTGCAGTTTTTATAAATATTGAAAATTATTTATGTGAAATTATTTTTCTTCAAATACTGGAGATAAATTGGTGTTCTAAGATATAATATGTTTATTCTGCTACTTTATTCAATAATTAAACACAGTTTTGTACTTCCAAAATTATAGGACTATGCACACCAGTTTGAGAGACATCAAATAACACAAGACATGAAGTAAATGAACAAGGCCATGGGAAAACAAATGGCTTGGCAAGGTAAAAGGAATTCAGTGTAGGTGAAGAATAGGGTGTTTATACATGGACATGTGCCAAGTTCACAAAGGTGGAACCATAGAAAACATGTGTTATAGTCATTGCTTTTCATTAACTACCTGCGCAATCTATCTGGAAGAGAATGGAAAACAACTGATTTATGAAAACAATTCAATGCAACCAAGTGACTAATAAAATTGCAAGTATCATGCTAGATGCTGGAATGGTACAAACATTTGTAAAACAGAGTTCCTGCCCATCAAGACACTATCAACCTATGACATATAAAACTAACATTGCAATATAATATGATAAGTAGCATAATAGAAGTATGCAGTGGGTACATAGGAACCACAGAAGAGGTGTTGCATCTGGGGTGCTGTCTTCCCTGGACTTTTAAAGATTTGATATAGCAGAAGATCAAGGCTAGAGAGTAAGACACAATTGTGAAATGCCATGATGCATTTAGTAAAAGTTTAGTAAATGTTAAGTAGTTTAGCAGGCCTACCTGCAAAAGAATGCTCATGCTAGGGAAAAGTACAGTGGAAGAAATAGTATGTAAAGTGAAATAAAGATAATAAGGCCCCTTTTATATGTTCAGATGGCTTGCTGTCCTTTTCCTTTATAAAACTCAGTGTCTTTGTAATTACTTGTTTAGTAGCTATGTTCTCTACTAGGTTGTAAATTCAAAAATTTCAGGGCCTTTGTCCTGTTCTTCCATGCATATCACAGTTCCTGATACACTACATGCATGAGGCTTTGGGAAATCTCCAAAGAAAGGGAAATATATACTTAATGTGATGTACTGTAAACAGCAAGTGATTAAACATTATAGTGAGGGGAGTATCATGTGAAAAACAGTGTCTTAGAAGACTTGACTAGAAGGAATACGAGGGATGGCCTAGGTGGTGAGTCAAAGAGGCAGTAGTCCACACTCAGAACTCACTGTTGGGATGGTAAGAAGCCTGGAGAAAGTAGTGGCAGACCAGGCAGGGAAGAAAAGGACAAAAGAGAGACATATGTTCACGATAAAATTGTCTAGAACTATTCATAATAGTATACAAAGGATGAATAAAAAAAAAGAGTCATAAATAACACAATTCCAATTTGAAGAACAGGGAGGATGAAGAGAGACTTTGAGAGAAACAAAGCTAGTTTGGGAGCAGAAATTAATACGATTTGTTTTTGAAGAAATTGATCTGCCTAGGATCTTTTGTCTACAATTGTGATTGTCCATATGTTAAAATCTCATAGTTTAAGAGTAAGGATAATGCTATAATTTTTTAAGCTTGTTATTCTGCTCTATACATGAGTTTTTATCTTTCAGCCATACTCTGAAAAGTCCTTTTACAAATGTGATTACTTTTCTAAAAGTTAAAACATCGTTTTGCTTGGAAAAGTGATTTCATGGATTCAGACCTCTATGCTTCACACTGATTTCAATAAGCAGGGATTTACATCCTTTGTAAATGGCTTATGCCATAATTAGAGTACTACAAGGTGTGCCCTTGAAATATCTTCTTTCTAAACTTATCAACAAAAAGTAGTAAAGGAACTTCGGACTCCTCCATAGCATTATCTACTTTTTAATTTTCTTTAAGGAAACATTTCAACTTCTTATTGTTTTGTTTTTATTTAAGAAGAAAAAAATCTGTCTTATATACTTTATTTGAAGAACTTCTTTTTTCCAGATAATGAGGTTATGGGGCGTATAGGTCTGAATTAATATCACAATCATATCAGGTTTCCTTTAAGCTCTGGATGAAATGCAGAGGGAAGACCAATTCAATTCCTCAATATTTCTTCAAATGTTTTGCTTCCCAATGACCAAATGAAGATTATAATAGTGTTTACTTTGCTCTCTCCTATGATGAGAACTTTTCAAGTTGAATTTTAGAGTATAGTTTAACAGGTTTCATCTTTACTTACAAAATTTGTCCCTAGCAAGGAGAAATGGATATTTCTAAAGGTGCTAGCAGAAGCATAAGTAAAGTCATGTGAAATAAAGACAAACAAAACTTTTGGCAATAAGGTAAAAATAGCTGGTAAACCCTGAAGATAGGTTTTAAAAATATTTCTTATTTAAAGAAAAAAGGTAAAATATTAAGAGTAAATGAGTATATTTGAAACTGTGATGGGATTATGACCAAAAAAAGCAGTAACACAGATATTTGATTCTAAAAGCTCAAGAAGGGTACTTTGCATGAAATGAATTTAGGAAATGGTACAGAGGCCCAGTAAAAGGGCACCAGGGAAACATTAATATTTCTATTTACTTACATAGAAATGGGTACAAAGTGAATATTCAGATGGGGAAGAAGAGACAAATGATTACACTGAAGTCACCTTTCTCTGGACCAGAAAGTTTATGGTGTGAGATATAAGTCCCAGGATTTATAAATTTTAAGGAATTTGAACTCCAATATGTCTAAGTCTAGATAGCTAACATTTATAATACATTATATGTATAGTACATTACTGTACTTATATATACTTATAGTATTTATATACATTTTAGCATTCATACAAGCTGACATTATAGTAGGATATAAATATTCAGTTCTTATTTATAATATGGAGGAAATTATTTTGTCAAATTCTAAATTTAGGTGGATGTATAGCCCAATCTAGTTCTTTCACACTCAAAATATCTTTGTCCATATATAGTTTATAAGTAGCTTTAGATGTGGTAAGATTTTTTAAATACTTTCTAGTACATTAATAAATGAGCTGAATAATGCCTTTAAGACTATATACACCTGTTTTAATCAAATTCCTCTTGGCCATAATATAAATTAGAGCAGTAGGAAGAATTGAAGACACACAAACAAGATGCTGTATAATATTCACAAGTGATGAACAAGAAAGTATGTTGTAGCATCTACCTTCAACACACTTAGAATTGAAGCAAATATTCCACTAGGGAAACAACAGTATCCCAGGAGTAAGCAAATCTAAGTTAAAGATCCAGTGATACCATTTTAAGGTCTGAAGTTATGAAAGGATTTTATTATTTGTGCCTGCAGATTTTTTTTTTAGTTTTGACATGAGAGCATTAACTATCTAAAGGTATTGAAGAAGATTAAAGAAGACAGAGAAAATGAAAGTAAAATAGACCACTATGATACTATTATACATAATGACATCTATTCTGTTCTTTGCCACTGTACTGACCATATAGTCTTTCTAAGAGAAGGAAAAATTATAATAGAAAATTTTCATTTTTTTAATGCATACACACCTCATCTTCCCCTTAAAATGGCTTCTTGAAAATGAAAGTTGATGCTCTTGATTGTCAATAATAATGGTGGTCTGCCTGTTTTATTTCTTTAGAATAATGCCTGAATATCTGCCTTGAATTGCAGTATGGTAATCATAACCATGCTAGGATACAGCCAGGCCACCTATTAATGCTTGCCCATCTAAACCTACCCTTCAGTGTCAGCTAAACCTTTTTTAATATTATTCTTTTGACAAAGAGGCTCTTGCTCAAATTTTCAGTTCATGGAACTGGAGGGGAAGTATCAACACTTTTTATGTATTCATTTCTTGGTTGAGAATTAATAGTATATTCAAGACATATCCTTAGAACTAAGAAAAGGTAAAATGATGGGCCAGAGAAGAGGAGAAATAGGAAGAATGGTTCTGAATAGGTGGTAGACAATTTGGTCTCTAAAGACAAGGGGATCATATAACACACTTGATTTTATTTTATACGTGCTCCTTTTTAAGAGCCAGGACAGAATAGATTCTGTCCATTGCTATGCTGTAACTTAGGTTTATATATTCTTTTCACAAAGTCCTGGTGTATTCCATTCCTTTCCTAAAGTGGAATGTGTAGTCTAGTGGTTGCTCCTCTGGTTCATAACCCTCTTAGGTACTTTAGAGTGATATAATCACAGGAGGAATGTGGAAGTTCTTCTATAGCACACTTAAGATATTTGTCCTTAGTCATTGGGTAGGTCACCAGGCAGCAGAGGGTATCTATACAGACTGAATTTGACAAAAATTGGAAAATAGGGAAAATGTAGATGAGAAGGTAGGATTGGGGTTACAGGAAGTGATGGCAGAGTAAATACCTAGGAGGAAGGAAAAATAGCCATTAGGTTACTCAACCATTACCTTGAAGTAGCTCAGGCCCTAATCTTCTAATTTCCTGGTGTGAGGAGTTGATTCATGGAACTTGAGTATACCTCTCTGTGGCTCCTGACACCAGATATGATCATTCTTACATTCATTGATGATTTAGATACAGAACAGTATCCTTGATGTTCTCTGAGAGGTTCTGTATTCTCCTTAGATTACTGGCTAGTTGTCAAAATCACCTAGTGGGATCATGAAGAATATGAAACATTGGTTTATTAGTAGTTCTGAAAGTAAAAGAGGTGTTCTCAGTGGATGAGCATGGAGAATTCTTAAAAAGAAGTTATCACAGGAGGTATTGCAGCAAATATATTTCCTAACAGCAAAGCTAATATGCTTTTTAAGGTACTCAGGTGGTGGAAAGTGAATGGAAACCTTAAGATCTTTTCCATACTAATCGAGGGTATGGTTGGTAGCCTCAGAGAGTAAAAAATCTGTTTAACATATCACATGAATTTAGTTGGTGTTAGGTAAAAGTTGATTCTGTGACAGAAAAGTGCCATTTTCCTAAGTGCATCCTTTAGCATTGCCATCAATGATTGGCCTTGCAAAAAATATTTGGCATTTTGACGACACTGAAGAAATGTTCTAGGGCTGAAGTTTAAGCAGGTAAAGATCTTTCCAAACTTTTAGACCTATATGTATTGTTACCAGATGTCCAAAGATCAGAAAAGATCTGTGCTTGAAATAAGATCACTATCCATCCTTCTTGGCAACATTCGCAAATGTGAACAGTCTTAGGCAGCTGCCATGTAGAGTAACAGTCTAGTTATAGAACTTGGAATAAGTGCTCTGGCAAGCATACATAGCTTCCATTCTTGTAGGAAAAAAATCTTAATATCCTAAGACAACCTTTGCATCAACCTGTGTCTCAATGTGGATTTTTTATTCTTTGGTTTGTTTTGACACATCAAACCACTCTTTTGGCTGCAGGATTAGACATGTAGCTGTGTAAAATATCTTGAAGTAAAATGGAAATATATCCAGATTCATGCATGTCCAAAGAGGAATGCTAAAAGAAGGGAGATAAGGATTTAGCAATGAGTACTGACTGAGAAGCTAAATGTGGATAGACGATCAAGAGAGAACAAAACTGGAGAAACAGTTGATAAGAAAGTGACTGAAAGCAGACTCGAGGCACGTGTCCTGGGTTTGAAGCTGGATTAACCTCTCCCTGGCTGTGAAACCTAGTGTACAGTCTTTCACTACTTCGTGCTTTTCTTTTCTCCACTGTAAAATGGGATGATGAATGCTTATTTCTTAGGGTTTTTATGAGGTTTAAATGTAATACCTGTAAAATACTTAGAAAAGTCTCTTGCATATAATAAGAATTGTATGTATGTATTTAATGAAAAATATTTACAAAAACTGAACAAGAGATGCTCTGGATAAAATATGAAGTGAGGAAAGTCTCTTTGCCAAGATGGTAACAGCTAAATTTTACAAAATGCTTTGTCTGTGTACTGAAGATAAATGTGGTCACAAGGTACATGTCGTGCAAGTGTGGATCACTTCAGCTGGAGGAAGTCAACCCCTTGATGTCTGCCAGCTGAAGTGATCGTCTTGAAGTCAGCTGTTGTGCCTCACTAGTCACATGGCTCCCACTTGGGAGGTTGTAGGGTAAGTTACCATAAGTGTACTTGCCACTGAGTACATGTGACATGGATGTAATTTAAGTACATTGTATTTACCTAGAAGTCACCACATTTCCCATGACAGGCTCAGCTGAGTGCAGCTGAGTGCTCAACTCCTGGATGCAGTTCAGTCTGAGCAGGGATGAGGTTTATCATAAATGGCCTTGCTAAAGTTCCAGGGGCAAGTCATTAGTTATGATATGTGGTAACCATATCATGCTAACATTTACACTCCTGGACACTTTTCTGATTCTGTGAATGCCTGCTTATAGAACATTCCATTCATATTTGTATCTGCTGTAGTCAAAAGAACAATGCAGACTTTTACAGATAGGGGTAAGATATTGCTCTTTGTACCCAAGAAGTTGCCTCAAAAAGAACTTCATTCTGCTTGAAAGAACGTAATGCACCATTAGCCAGCTGCCTCTCAATAGCGTATCCTGTATAGTAAAACACTGGGATTTCTCCCAAGAACCAATATGATACACATAACCTGCATTCCATGACTTGAATGATAATTCCAAGTTAGTATTATGCAGTCAACTCATCAAGGGATGCTGTTTATTGTTCTTCTTTTTTTCTCAAAACATCTAAGTAAAATATCCTGGTAAAACTTGTACTCTAACTTCAATCCAATTTACTCCCATAGGGAACAGGATATCTGGATGCTTCCCAAGTGTTGACAACATAACTTGAGAGAAATAGCTAACAGTTATTATTCTCTTTAATTGGAATGCTCTTTGGAAAAAGAGTGATGATATAATTCCCAGTGTCATTATTATCCATTTATGAATCTTTCCCCATTTGTCACATTTATTCTTTGCTTCATATATTCCTCTTAACTCAGACTTTGCTTCCCTGGATAGGGGCCTCTGTTTTAGCAACATTGCCCATGCACAGAGTTGGTAGGAAGAAAGCATGTAGAGTTTCTCTTATTTGAATTCTGAGGAAGAAAGATTAAGTCTTCAAAGGGAAAGGAAAAGGAGGAAATTACTAATAGGCAGTGTGGCAATACGAGTAATCAGTCTTAGTTTATCTACAAGATATGACATCACTTTCCAGCCCAACTTTCCTCTAGAAATATGTCCAATCAAATTCAGAGTAATTGAATTAATGTACTGAGTATTAATGCCATTCTCAATAGCATACAAGTATTAGACACAGGCAAGAAATTCAGAAGAGACCATAAACACATAAATTTATGTTCCTTAGTAGTGACATAGAAAAATAAATTCATAAATCATTTCTTTTTTAGCCTATCATATTGGTAAATATTTTTAATGATAACATTTTATAATCAGTTAACTATTTACTACTGGTGGAAATATAAATTGTAGTAATACATTTTCTAACAAAAGTTTGATGCACAGAATCTTTTCTTATATGAATATAATAATCTCACTTATAATAATCTCCCTTATGGAATTCATTGAAGATTTTTCTCTTTTCATTTTGTATTGATAAAATAATTTTGTGTTACCTATGCTGTGGAAATATATGTTATTAAATAAATAGCTATTTTTGTTTCTGCCTTCTGTATAGTAATACAAATAACCTCTTCGATAGAGTCAATATTTCATTTTATAAAACTAAACAAAGTGCAATACTTTAATGGACTTTGATGGTTTCCTGGACATAAATGGCACACGGGTAGTTCTAAACTGACTTGTATAATAAAATGAGAGGTGTTCAGAGTATCAGGAGTAGCCAGACAGAGGAAAAAAAAAGAAAATGAAAGAGAAGGGTGGAAAAGTAGGAAGAGTAAAGGGGTGGGAAGCAAGAGAAAAAGAAAGATGAAAGAGAGAGAGAGAAATATCAAGCCCTATGGGGGATGTCAGGATGCCAAAGGCCTGGGAATGACTGTTGACAAGTGAAAAAGTTCCTGTAGTGGAAGATCGTGAGAAACTTTTTTTTTTTTTTGCAGCAATACCTGATTTTTAATTTCAAATAATTTGCCCTGCTATTATGTAATCTTCCTCTATGTCTCTATTTCTTTAACAAAAATCACCAACATAGAATAGTCTTGTGCTGGTGAAGCTCCAGAGAATGGGATTGTTTTCTCCAGGTTTGGGGATATATGTGGAGGGGATAAGATGAGTTACTAAAGGCAAGATATCAATGAGATTGAGAGAATAGTGGGGACAAGAAATCAGAGTATGAGAAAACATGTCAATGCAAGCCCCCAAAATAAATAAAAATCTTGCGAAAGACATTATAATTCTCACAGTATTTGAGATAGAGACTTAGTATACTTTTATTCTTTGTTATTTGTTGATTTTTTCTAATATTAATTGGACATATGAAGCCATATTTATTCCTGTATGCTAATGCCAATTTGGAAAATACCTACATATTAAAATGGTTAAAAATTGTACAATTGAATATATGTCTTTCATATGATGAAGCAATAGTGATTCATATATTTGTATCTAGTTAACATGATGAGAAAAGCTTAAAAGATCACCAGTGGAAAAAAACACACATATAAAATTTGTGTCTTATCCAGTAACAAATTGCATGAATATCACATTCTTTTTTTCTAAAAGATTATAAAAAAAGTATGAACATGTTAATAAATGGATATCTATGGGTAGACACATTATTAAATACATTTTAATGCCTTCCTTTATGTTCATATTTTTATAAAAAATAAATACATTCTTGCATAATCAGAAAAAGGATTGATAAATTATTTAAAAATCAAATTTATTAATATATTCTTATCCCATGACAAAGGTCAAAATTTTTATTTTTTGCTAACACATGTTATTGATTTTTTAAGTGCTAGTTTATAAGACTTTTAAAAAAGTAGGAGAGGGGGGATTGATTTCATGTTGGAACCAAAAAAAAAAACCTTTAGTCTATCAGACATTGTAAAATCCAAAGTGGGGCTTGAATACTCTCAACAGCAGAAAATGAGACACTGAAATGGTGCAAAATAATGAAAATTTTACAAAATGACTACTGGTATTACTTATATAACAATCTATAAAAGCTGATTCATTTTCAACTGTTTCTAATTTGCTCTATTGGATATTTCTTTTCAATAGGAAATCAATTTAGATTTAAAAATTAAAGTTAATGAAAAACTAGATTCAATTCATATAATTTAACTCTAGAGCCAATTTTTCTGACTCACATTGACTGTATAAATATGTATTATTAATACTTTATTAATAAAATGGAACTGGTTATAGTAAAATTACTGAGGCTGAGATTTGCAAAACTGTTTCTATTATCTACCCTAAAACCCACAGTGAGAAATAACTTCACTTTTCATTTATTTTACATTAAAAGTGGAGAAGTGAGCCATCTATCCAATTTTCAAGGTTTTTTGCTGCAGGGATAATGCTTTTGTTTTCCAATCACTGCTTCTCCAAGTGGTGGGTAGTAGAAACAGAAAACATGCAAAACTTGAAATTGACATGCTTTGCCGAATCTGAGACGGAATGTTTCCCTGCCTATCAGTTCAGGCAGAACATATAATTATTTTCACATCTCACAGGAGTAGTCCTTTCAGTGTTAGATTTTCTTAATGCTCTGTGTCGGCAATGACAGGGAGGAAAAGAAGAAGGAAAAAACACATTTGGGGACTGTCATTTGCAGTCAGTTCTTTGAAACTAATTTTAGAATGACTTTTAAATTCTGCAAAACATTTATCAGGCAATTTCTTTGATGTAGAAAACAGTTATTTCTCAGTTTAATTTGCCATAAAGTTTTCCCAACTCTTTGTCTTCCTTTTGACAGGCTATTTTCAGGAATGTCATCGCTGCAGGGAATGTAGAAGTGTGGCTGCTGTCCTAGGAAGACTTTGTAATGCATTCTCCTTGCCCAATTCTACAACGTCATTAGGTCTTTAGATATTGACTATGGCATAGGGGCTTACATGAGTAAAAATCACAACGGCATCATCATTGCCATCTTTAGGACTCAATATGCAAACTGGAAAATGACTGACATTTGTATCCCATAAAATTTCTTCTCTCTTTTAGCAACACAGTTCATGGTTAGATCTTGTAGGTAATTCAATATAAAATGTCTTGTTAACAAGAGGTAGAGCAGTTAATACCATGGAACTGAAACTATACTGAAGTGTTAGGATGTGTAATGAAACGTAGGTAAATTAAATGAAGCTCTAGTAAAACCATTGCGTGATCACACCTCTGACTCTAATCTATTCATCTAACACTTGCTGCAAATTAAAAACTTACAAAAAATTTTACTGTACGTCACACAGCAGGGAAATAGCAAGCTTATTTCTTTTGTGTCCTGAAAGGAGATACATACTGAATAAGCACTAGAAATGTAAAATAGAATCATACTGATAATGATGGAAGCTCTTAATATTCTATATCTCTAAGATTTTCCATAGATTTTCATAGACGTTAAACAAATAATGAAGCAGACTGATAAAACTCTTGGCATAACTCTCTGGGAGGATGAACATTGAAAGCTTATTTTGAAACAAATTCTGTCAGGTATGAGAACCACTGAATACTGAGCTCAATAGTAATTATTCTGGAAACATTGCTAGGGGTTAAGATAGATTCAATCACAGAGGATCTCAAGTTTATCATTTGAAAAAAAAAATCCTTCTATGCTGTTTTCACTGAGATTACAAAGAACACGCTTAACAATTACTGAGTGCTCAGGAGTGTGGTGAAAATCAAGTTGCAAAATTTTGCTTTAGAAACAGCACCTTTCCCAATCTGCAGCTAGTCTACTATTTGAATTGATTTTCTACCATCTTTCTTCACTTTTCCAATAACCTCTGACCATGGCATAAATTCAGAATGAACCAACACTTCATGCACTTCCACAATCCCATGTATTTTTGTGTGTGTTTCTCTACTTGCACAATTCTTTCTAAGCTTAAAAGTGGCGGATTGCTATTTCTTATTTAAGATCTAGTTCTGCAAAATCTTCCCTGACACCACAAGATAGCCATCACTTCCTATTTGCATTTTTCACAATATTCTGTTGGGATGGGAGTCATCCTAAATGTCTTTTGTATTAAAGATGGCATATTCCTATCAAAGATACATATAAGATGATAAATTCCTTCCACAAAGGCAGTATTCCACCTCACCCACACTTCTAAGCTGTTGGCATGTCCTTATCCTATTATCTTCTATACCACTTTGATGACACAATTCAGGAAAAGAGAAGTTAAGGTAAATTCCACACATATTTTTTGCTAATTTTTTCTATAGACCTCCCTGCATCATGCCACCTCCACCACCATTCCCAACACTAGCAAGAAAGAATCAGGGGCAGGTTGGATCATGCAGTATTGCTGGAGATGAACGTGGCACAGGTAGGTTGCATCATAAAACTTAAATATTTGAAATAAGGCACCTAGCTTGGCAGGTTCAGTACAGTTGCAAGGCTTCTGGCAAGAAAATGAAATACAGGATTGTCTTTAACAAATCATGCATAAAATTAAAACCCAAACCAGAAGACATGACCCATATCTATGATAGCTAGCCAGAATTCTGTGTTAGGAGTAAGCATCAAATAGCAGAATACAGAAAGTAGTTGCAGTTCGGCAGTAGCATTGTGATGAAAGAGAGCAGCCCAGAGATTGTGAATTTTTCACAACCTCTATTGTTATTTATTGTACTATAATGTAATTACTTCTTGATTACTCTTCAATTAAAATTCTGAATTTTTAAGATTATAAAAATATAACCTACTTTTTAAAAAAAATTGCATCACCAATACATAAAATAATAACTGATATAAAAATATGTTAATGGAATCTTGTTAGACAAGATTCTAAAACAAAAACAAAGCAGGTTTTTAAAAATAGATATCCAGCAATTATTTAATGAGGGATCCAGTTTAATCCAGACCACTTTTCATCATAAGGTGGAGAGAAAATTGAAATAAAAATAAAATTTCTAATATCTATTGTAGATAAATTAGTGGTATAATGGTGTTAAAAAGAGAAACATTAGAATATAACTTTTACAGTTGCAGATCTTATTAAACTAAAACAGAAACCTAAGCAGAAGTCAATCATGTGTACATTTACTGACTTGAATATATATTTATAGAGATTCTAATTTTTATTAAGAAAAATTAAGAATTAAATAAAGTATTTTATATTTTTCAACTGCATATTATTGTTATAAATTAGTTATTTCTATGTTTTTTATAGAAAATGACAAAATATTATTAAACAGTTGAAATGCAAGATATACATAATAATTTTATTTTACAAATATATGTTTCTAAATATATGCAGCATATTAAAGATGATTTTATTTTATAAATCTGTTTATAGAATATAGAGCACATGATATATAATACATTTTTGCAAATAAATATATTCTAAATTTATACATAAAGCTTTTGAAATATAAATGGGCACCTCCTATTTTCCTTCATAGCTATTTTCCCTACTTTTATGCCCTCTTTTTTTAATCATTTCAAATGAGTGATGTGACAAAGTACAAAGAAGTAACAAATAGTTTTCATGATTTCAGGCTTCAAAGTAATATATCACAGGGCTCTTTTATTTAGTCAAAAAAAATTGAGGTTTTAAGGAGGGAAAGATTTAGTTTCCCTTCCTGCCTCTCAAGGCTAGAAACAAGTTTGGAGAAGGGAGGAGAAGTAGAAGGGAATTGCTGGAATGTAGAAGTCCATGAACATATCCTAGAGTTCCTGTGCTTTGCAGTCTTTTCCCAGCTCCTAGAAAGTATGTACACATAGAGATTTTAATGACCCAGAGCAGTAAAGGAAATAGCTGAATTATTTCATTTTCCTCGAACATCATGAACAAGTGTCTACTAGAGACAGAAAACACACAGTGGCTTTGCTTGATCACTGCCTGGGACCAGGACAGGCCAACCAGGATGTCTCAACACTTCAGGCAAGGAAATGAGAAAAGCTGAGACAGGTGCCACCGACACACATGCTTTGGTTCTATGAAAGCCTGCCAACGTTTAGATGTGACTCCAAAGAAAAGGTGGGGTGAGTTAAATTAAGTCTCAGACACTTTGGAAGAAAAAGGTTTTAAATTTATTATAAGTCCTATCTAGCCATACATATCTAGCCAGTATTAAGACAGTATAACTAAAATTGCCTCTTCTCGGTCTGGCTTCTCTTTCTTATAGTGGGTAAGCAATCAGTTTCTTCCACATATCTTCAATATCTTTAGTAGCTAAAAAAAGGTAAGATACTTAAGGTGGTTCAGTGAATAACATTCACATTTACTCTACCCCTATTCTAAATGGGCCTGATTCTGCTCCTCAAGACCATATAATCTTGGCTGAGCATCTCTACTGATGTTTAAATTCATTATATTTTCAGTCTTCTTTTCTCCAACCTTCAGAGGATGTTCAAAAACATGGCAGGAGAAGATGCTGGACGAGAAGCAGCCCACTCACACCTCTCTCAAGGAGAGGCGCAAAAGTTGAAAGTAGATGCCCACCTACAGATGGGCCTTCTTGGAGAGAGCATTGCAAATCATCAGAGAAGCAATGGGAGGACAATCAGGGTGAAGGAGAAGCTGATGGGGTGATCCACTTGGGAAGACTGGAAGGTTCCTGAGGGAGGCATCCATACCTGGCAAAGGAGAGAAAAAGTGAACCCCGAGGCACTCCATGCTTCCCTCTGGACACTGTGGCCCGAGCTATGAGAGAGCCTGCACCACCACTGCATATCTCCAAATAGATAAGAGAGCTTCTTAGAGATGGTGTAGTGACATTGCACCACAAACAGGCACACCAGGGACCTGGTGGCTTCTGTTGCTAGATCACTGCAGCTAACACCACTCTGAGCTCTCAAGTCCAGAGGAATTGGAGCCATACAGGCTGTGGCTTTGCTACAGCCACCTCCACATTGCCCCTGCTAGGCCAGGGAGGGAACAAGAAAAGCAAACACTCTCACAAGCCCCATGGCTGGGAACCAAACCCCCCACCCCCCAATGGAGGATTCAAACATAGCAGGTGCTACTGATGCCACCTGAGAAGCCCCACAGTCACTGCCTCAGTGGAACTTGTGCAGGAAGAGATCCCTAGCTTCTCAGCAGCCTGGCCCCAGGGCCCCACCCCCATGGCTCCCATACTGTTGCTTGATGGGACCCACCCCCATTGAACAACACTCCACCAGGGAATAACTAGCTGCATGCTGCCACTGCACCTGGTCCCAGGTCGAGCAAAAGTCTGCAGCACTCACACCTGTGACCAATGCCTAGCTAGCTTCACACAGCTGCCACTGCCATTGCTGCTTGAGACCCAGGCAGAGCAATCTTCTACAACACCTGCCTTTATGGTGAGGGACTCACTCAGTACCGTGCCCAAACTTCCAACAGCAGCCTAGGGAACAACCCATTGCTCTGCACAAAGGTCCTCTGGCACCAGCTTGGACTCTGCCAACCATAGCAGAATGAGGCAACACAAAACAGCTGCATTACAGGTTCTGAGTGCATGTGCCCCTTCCCACAGGGTCACTCTTTTGGAGTAGGACATAAAAGCGCCATCTAGGGTCCTCTTCTTCTTCTCACTAAGAAAGAGCGTTTTCAGCAAAGGAGAACAGATGCACCTCAAACCTATCTGCTCTGACCTCAGAGAAGAGGCTTTATATGAGAAGAAACCAGCAAAAGAGCTCTGGCAACATGAAAAAGCAAGCTAGTTCAACACTCCCAAAAGGATCATGATATATCTAGAGTGATGGACCCCAACCAAGAGGAAACTGTTGAAATGTAAGAAATGGAATTCAGAACACGGATGGCAAATAAGATGAATGGGATTGAAGAGAAAGTTGAAAATCAACACAAAGAAGCCAAAACAGTATTTCAGAACATGAATGAAAAAATGAGAAAGTCTCTAAAGAGATAAATGACATAAGAAGGGATATAACAGAACTTAAATAAATTAAAGAGTCATTTAGGGAATTTCAAAATACAGCAGAAAGCTTCAACAGCAGGCTGAGGAGGAGGCAAAAGACTAGAACACAACTATTCTGTCCTCTAGCTCTCCTGTCTCCTACTGATGATTCCATTGGCTAAACTGACCAAGAGTCAAAATTATGCATCATCCTTCTGGGCTCAGAGCAGCATTGGCATAGGTGATGAGTACATCTGAAAGTGAAATGGAAAATATTCAACAAAGCATCTTCACTAAGAGTCACAGAAAGAGTGCTGATGAGTATTTTGCTACATTTTGGAAGAATGGCAAGTATATTTTGGCATGGAAGAATGCCAAGTATATTTTCTACCCATTCTAAAGGGCATGATTATAGAGCAGTAACAGGGTTTATTGTCCAATCTTAGTCTCCAGTCATGCCCTCTGCATCCTTAGAATGCCTTCCTGATAACTCTGGTTCCCTGCTCTGGGAAGGAGTTGCCTTTTATTAAAACTTCTCTGATGTTTTATTTCCATATACAGAGCACAACCATGGCATACATTGCCTCATTTTAGAAGACCAAAAATGAAAGCCTCTACTTTACTTCGTTTCCCATCTGTTATGAACTCCTGTGTATTCTACTTCTGCTTCTTTATCTTTAATTTTTCTAGATCTCTGGTACAGTTGATTAGAAGAGTCACCATTGTTAACTAAACTTCTCTACCTATGTGACCAGTGTAGCTCTTTTTTCAATCTTTCTCAAATTTCCAGAGTACACATTTTTTAAAAAGTGTGTGTATGTGTATATATATATATATATGTATATATATATATATTCATGTATGTATGTGAATCACTTCACGTCCTGGTGGTGGACATTATTTGATCTAGTATAATACAAGGAACTTTGGATACCTTCTCAAGAAAAAAGCTCCGGTTAACAGGTA
>VBSM01003204.1:46511682-46553287 GCA_008086735.1 Cheirogaleus medius | reverse complement strand
TCATTTCTATTTCCTAGTATTAAATCCTTCACCAGAAGTCTTTTAAGAGTGCTTCCAAAAAATATTCCCTGAAATTTGTCCTTATCAGCATTCCCCTCCCCTTTTAGAAACTTTTGTTGTGTGACTTTCTACAGCAAAGTCTCAAACAGAAATATAGAGAATATGGCTAAAAAGAAGTACACTTTTGGTAATCACATTTGGGCAACTATTCAAGATTTCCATCATTTTGCATTGTACATCCTCATTAAGAATTATTCAAGTAAATGGTGTCAATTAATTTAAATATGAATCTCTGTTGATTTGAAGAATATCAGTGGACTGTAAATTTTCTTGTCTTAAAATATTTACAAACTATTTTTAATGAAGGGAGTTTTATATGTATATATAAAAGATATGGCTAGATCTGATTTCAATTCAATGTCCTCTTGTTAGAATTTTCTGGGAATAAGTTATACCACAAATTCCCCCAACTTTCAGAAGTGAATTGAACTAACAATCCTTTGGACTGAGAGAGCTATAAGTTCTTAGCCATTTTGTGTGGAGTTGAACAGCCTCAAGAAAAAAATACCAGATTTCATGTTAGTGTGGTAGGTATGATCTACGATGGTAAAGGTTGTATCACTAGATTTTTAATCATATTTTGTGGAACAATGCATACCACTACTTGGGGAAAGAGATGGAATTTTGGAATGTAGAAGAAAGTAGTTAGATGGAAGAAAAAAGAAGGTCAAAAAGAAAGGCAATGGCCCAAGTATACTCTGGGAGCCTGGAATCTGTGTAGAAAAGATAGCCAATTTCATTGTTAGAGGCAAATATAATGGGGAAACATAAAAACAGTCTAATTTTAAAATTATAGTTTTGTGAAGCAATGTGATACCTTTCTTATTTGGAAGTCTTCTAAGCTCCCTTTATTTGAGTCATATTTGAGGAGAGAAGGGGTTAGTGTGGTGTCCAACAGGCTGTCATGACGTAAAAATAGACAGAATATATCTGAGGAAAAAAAAAAAAAAAGAAAGGGAACATTTAGAATCTTAAGGGCTTTGAGGCAAAAGTTCTTAAAAGAATTATCACTTTGTGTCCACTGCTCGAGTATCCCCTGGAGATACTGAGAGGACTCCTGTGTTTTCCACAATATAAGGAATGAGGGTCAAGCCAATTTTAATTAAATTTTAAAGTACTTGTTATCCTCAAGTACCTAGAAAGCTTGGGGTCATTGAGGAGAAAGACATGTAAGTTATATTTGTAACACTCACCTTAGAGGTATTTTTCTTTTAAGATATTTTTACTTGTAAGAGAGAAATCATATTTCACAAGTTGAGTAGGTGCAAATTGCAGAACATTAGTGTATTTTTTACTCTTTAAGGTGACTAAATAGATGGGCTATGAAGGGCTTACAGAGGTGAAGTTTAATGATAAAAGTTGCAGGTCAATCAAATTAAACTTTCACATTAAAGAGAATTTAAATGATTAATCCATAGATCACCTGTTATTTTAAATAAGCACTGCTAATTTATCTTTTCAAAATACCTTGGAAACAGAGATGAATATGGAATGATTCCTATTTTTGAGCAAACCATTATATAGAATAAGAAATAGATACATAAGGAAATGATTATGATTACAAAGTTCTAAGAGTCCCAGTAGCGATGCATGTGCAGGGCATGGAAGTACCTACGAAAGAGCAAGTAGTGCTGCGCTGAAATGTGAAGGGTCCATAAGAGATGCCCATTCTGTTCCCATAAGAACAGGGTCTTAAAGGAGAAGTGGAAATTTGCTAAGCAAATAGAGAAGAAGACTTTTAATGCAGAGGGAGCCATGTATGCCAAAAGGAAAGAAGTTTGTAGGACCATGACACTTCCATGGAGTAGAAAATAATTTTATATCAAGAGGAAACAGTATTGAAAAATGATGTTAGAAAGTTAGGCTGAGACCAGTTTCTGCAGGACTTTGGGAATCAGGCTGGGAAGTTTTGACTTTACTCTTGGACTATTGAAGTCTTAAGAGGAGAGATGGGACTAATTAGTTCAAAGTGCAGTTGAGCATTGTTTTGATCAGCTAAGTTAAAAGAATAAATAGCCTTCAAAAATTTAGTAGATTAAAGCCCTAGAATGTTATTTCTTGCTCATATAGCATGCCTATATCTGAATGTTCATGTCAGCAGGGCAGCTCACCTCTAAACTATCATGCAAACCTTAGGTTCTTTCTATTAATAATTTATCTTGGAGCTCAGCCATCTTCAGAGGCAATCTTGTCTTTTGAATACAGTTGGTATAAGCAGGAAGAAAATATGAAAGAGATATACTTCCTTTCCTAAAATGTCCGACCATAGAATTGGCATAGATTGCTTTCATGATTTTACTATAGTCATGGTGCTGCATCTAATTGCAAAAAAAAATCCGGTACAGCTCAATTCAAATGTCTTATAAACACTTAAATAAACATATATGGCTTCCTACTAAAGATATCTCACGATAATGTGCCGATTGTTAAGAGAGCTAAAATAGGGAATATTGCAGATATATTTACTTGAATTTGGTAGCAATAAACTGGGAAAAGCTTGACATCTCTAAGCTTACTGTACTTAGAAAAAAGAGTATTTTCAATAAAATATTTGATTAAAATGCAGTGTACAGATCCTTTAAAACATTTCTCAAAAGGGCCCTTTCATCTACTGACCTTGAAAGAGGCATTTGGGACCCAGTGCAAACTTAAAATGAATAGGGCTCACTTATAGACTAGAGATGACTCAGAAAGATGAAGATAAGATAGTGTATGATTTCACAAGCAGTGAACAGAATGGGCATCTCTTATTTGTGAAAATCGGTGCTTTCTAGTTGAACTTGAACACTTTGTCTAAAAAAAGAACCATTTGATATTCCAGAGAGAGAGTATGTGATATGATGAAAAGAGTTTAAAAAAATAAAAGCTAAGAAAGACTAATCTTTTGAAAGAATTTCAAAATAATGTGGATGACAGGGGAAACAAAATCCTCTTGACCTCAATAGACACAAGGAAGAAAGCAGTTTCCCCACGAGACTTTCAACTTTGGAAAAATATTTATGAAACAACTCAGATACCCTCTATATAGGTGACAGATCTGACACTAGTGACCTAAACAAAACCAGCTCCTTTCCCCTCATCTTCATTCACCCCACTTCATGATGTTCCCAGCTACCTGTGGGTACCATTGGCAATAATTAGTAGTTTTGGGAAAACGTTCAGAGCTAACGTTATATATTATACTATTTAGTCTTAAAGGAATATTTAATACACTTTGACTATATAGTAAATAATGCTATTATTTTAATTTAAATCTCCATTTCCTCTCACTTGTCTTGCTAGAGTGACTTGTACCTTGGCTCATGTTACTCCAATTTATTGTACACATGGTTGCCAGAGTAAATATCCCAAAGTATGATTTTGATCATTCCACTCCCCAGAATAAAATGTCAGTGGCTATGTGTTACCTACAGGCTTTACTCCTTTGAAGGTAATGCATGCTTCTTTATTACCCAAACCCTGTCCACCTTCTCAGTTTTACCTCTTCCACTTTCCCATTGGCATATTATGCTCCAATTGTGCTGAAATATTTCCTCTAATAGACCAGATTCTTTTCCACTTCCATACGATTTTGCATTTTTCAGATACTCAACACAATTCCTATTCACACTTGTACTTACTTCAATATTTATTTCAAATGCTCATTTCCAAGAAACTTTCACTGTTCACAGTCTGAGTGAGATGCTCATTCTTGATACTTCCAGATTACCTAGGTGTGTATGTTTCATGGATCTTTTAGGTGCTGATATAAGCACTGGTTTACCTACCAATCTTTCACATTAACTTTTGTGTTCTTTAGAGGTGGGCCTTACACCTGTGTTTGACCTCCTTTTTTTGTAAACTCGGTATCTGGTACAGTAAATGATATCTAGTGCATACTTGATTTGTTGAATGAATTATGTTCAGCATGATGAATACAGAGTTCCAACTTCATTAAAGAAATTGTTGTCCAGCTATCAGCAAATAGCCTCTAGCTATCAAAGATCACTTGATATTTGATGCTTTCTTCAGAGTTTGCCTTCACTACAGAGAGCTGCCTAATCCAAGGGCATACCTTTCTGAGTGCAGCCTATATCCAATGACTCATGAAGCTGTTGCTAGAGAGGCTGGCAATTTTCCCTAATGTGAAATATCCTAATGGACCATGTATGTTCCTCTGTGGTGATGGCTGAAGCTTGTTTAGTCTGCAGCACTCAAGGATTTTCCTTCTGCTCAGTACTATTTCCATTTACTTCTGTACACAAGTATTCATCCCTAATTAATATCCTGCTCACAAAATGCCATACTATCCTTTGTATTTGGATAACACAACTGTAAGAGTTGATACTGTGGTCTGAGAAACCAGCCTATATAAGATGGGGTTCAGGAGGTGAGTCACTGTTGCCTGGTTGGAAATGAGGACCCTGTCAACTTTGAAAACCAATTTTATATACTACAAAGAGGATTTGAAAGCTGAGGACAAGGATAAGGATTTAATAGTCAGAAGGGTGAGCTTCTAAGAGTAAATACCTAATCAAAGCTCTGTCTATTATGGCAATGTCAGAGCCACAGTTAGAACAAATAATTACCCTGGTGTTTCATAAGCAGATATCTGGGAGTATTTCTCATAATATTTTGAATCACCTGACTTTTCTGGATACCTTGATCCTCCTCATCAAGAGCTACCACTCTAACTCAATTACAGACAATAGAGAGCGCTCTCCCCCTACAAGAAAATATGTTATCCCCTTAGGAACTTCCACCACAGAGGTGGCCACTAGACCTAAAACTATAATTAAGTTGTATCATAGCCCATCTAGGGAAAGACTGGGCCTAATAAGGGAGGAATGGGACTGTACCCCAAAGGAGTTGCAAGTGCTAACTAGCATGTATCAGCAAGAAGTAGAGGAGCATGTACACATTGGATCAAATGAGCAAAATGTTGCTCATTTACTGGAGATCTTGGTAAGACACATGCACTCTAATAGATGGAAACAGATTCCACAAAGATTCAAGAACTTCAACAGCAGTGTCTAATTTCATCTCATGGAATTTATGGAAAGTGCTAGTGGAATAATTACAAAAAAGGCTTCTGGAGTAAGGCCAAACTATCTGCAACAAAGAATTAAAGGCCTTTTGAGAAACAACTGATAGCATGCTTCTGGTGGAGACTTATTGCTTGACCATGGGATGGATGAAAGATCCCTATTGCTCAAAAAGATTTTGTCAGATGTGGAAATTCTTAAGATTTTCAGGCTCTTCCACTATCAGCCCTGCTAATATGAAAGTCGTCCTTCTGGGATCAGATATTAATAGAGCCAGAGCTCACAAGCAGCATCCCTAAGCAGGTAGCTCAGATCCTCAGATCATCAACCACTGTTGCACCAGTACTTCTCTCTCAGCTGACACCTCAGACAGAGATGGGATCTAGATTGACTAGCAATGGAAGAGGTAAAATATGAAGCTTTCTTGAAGGTTATGCTAAAACCAGGTGGAAGTTTCACCACAGTATCACTCAGGACTGGCCTTGAAGGAAAATTCTCCCAATGAACAGCTTTATGCTATCCATCTGTCCATCTATTTTGCAAAGGATTGAAAGTTGGTCTGAGGTTAAAATATATATGGTCTCATGGGTGGTAGAAAATCACCTGCCTGACTGCTTGTGACTTTGGGAAAATAAAATTTAGAATGGGTCCATGTTGTGTGCACGTGGCAGACACAAGGGAGAGATCACAAAGTGTGATGATCTTTGTATCAGTGCACATCATAAAGCATACATCAAAGAAGAGGTATTAAGCTACTTATTGTCAGGAAAGCTTAGTCTTCACCCATACAGGCATTGGCACATCGGCCACATAAACAGAGTGGTCACATTGGGAGAGATGGAGGCTATTCATAGGACCAACAACATGAGCTCTTACTTACTGAGGGTCATTTAAATACGCCTGATACTAACTGTCCAGGCTGCCAACAACAGAGACTAATACTTAGTCCCCAACATGGCATTATTTCTCAAGGAGAACAACTGTTTATTTCATGGAAAATTATATAGTGGAGCGCTTTGATTCTGGAAAGGCCAAATATTTGTTCTGACAGGAAGCGATAAGTCCTGAGGGCATGGGTTTGCACAACTGCTGGGCCTCAGCCAGCACACTGGTCTGAGGGCTTACAGCTAATCGATGGAATAGAATCCCATGCATTATTATACCATACCAGCAAAGGAGGTATGGGAATGAGTCAAGATACATGGAATCTACTTGTTTTGTCAAATATCATACCACCTGTTTGTGTCATCCTAAGAGTGCTTTCGTATGGTCTCCTGGCTTTGCACTTGAAGTATCGGCTTGGAGATGATACTATACAAGGATGAGACATCATCCTTAGGATGTGATATATTCATTAAATTAAAACTTTTATATGCTTCTGTATGCTTAACAGAAGAATACATGGACTTCTACAATTCTGTCTATGCAGTGCTATAGGTCCAGGTCCTCACATTTGTCATACTTCCATCACAGAATTCAGCAAAAGTCACACCGGACTATAAAGGCTGCCACCTGAGCACTTCATGTTCCTATTCTAGGGACAAAAAGTCAAGGAGAACAATCACTACCTTGGCAAGGATAAGTGATAATAGTCACTATGTTCAAAGACTGCTTATATACAGTGAGGACAGAGAGAAAGATGTGTGTACCCAGGAGATCCCTTACATTCCTTTGACCAGTTGTGACAGTAAATGGGCAAGTCCTTGAGAACACTATGGTACCCAGAGACTCAGGCCCATCAGAGATGAAGATCTGGTTCCTTCTACTAGTAAAGTCACTAAGACTTTACTCATTTATCTCATTTATGCTATCTGTGCACTTACTTTTTAATACATTAATAGCATATCAGATGAATAGAAAATTATGAAACATAATTATGTCAAAATTGCCAAGACTAGCAGAGGTGGTAGCTGAGCATAAGGGAAATGTATTGCGTTATTAAGTATGAAATGTCCGACCTCCTTAAATACTAAGTTTAACAGCTGGCATCTCTGATATTTCACTTTGACAATTCTTGTTTTATTT
This sequence comes from Cheirogaleus medius, assembly GCA_008086735.1. Taxonomy (NCBI): domain Eukaryota; kingdom Metazoa; phylum Chordata; class Mammalia; order Primates; family Cheirogaleidae; genus Cheirogaleus; species Cheirogaleus medius. The sequence goes on along the minus strand of VBSM01003204.1, from coordinate 46,546,178 downwards.
TTTTGAGAAGGTACATCCTCAGTCTTTCAAATGCACATTTTAGCTTGTGATGATTATCTTTCAAATTTTTTTAGAATAATTTTTGTGAAACCATGAATAAGTCAAAAAATCATGTTATTTTCCAATATGAGTTTTGTGGAACCAGTGCAGTGCGGACAGTTCGAAATAGCAACAAAGTGTTTGGGAAGGATGTGGCTAATGAATGCAGAGTACGCTGATGCTTTGAGAAGTTCCCTTCTGGTGATTTTAATTTTGAAAATGAGCCAAGTGGGTGACCCGAGACCAAGGTGGATAATGATGAGCTGGAAGCTGTAGTGGAAGCAAATCCACCACAACCTCTGTGTGAATTAGCAGCAAAGTTTGACATTACTAGCCCAACAATATTGGACCCTTTGAATCAAACCAACAAGGTAAAGAAGCTGGATAGATGAGTTCCGCATGAATTAAACAAGCTACAGAAGAGAAATCGTCTCAAAGCTTGTCTTTCTTTTCTGTCATGACATAAAGGTGAACTATTTCTATACTGTTTTGTTAAATGTGATGAAAAAATACACTCTTTTTGACAATATCAAGAATTTGGCACAAAAATTGGATAAAAAAGAAGTGCTGAAACACAGTCCAAAACCAAATATTCATCAAAAAAAGCTAATGGTGTCTGTTTGGTGGTCCAGCGCTGGTATTATCCACTACCACTTCATGAAATCTGGTCAGTGATTACAGCAGACGTCTACTGCAACCAACTGGAAGAAATGATGAGGATGCCTACGATTAAGCAGCTGAGATTGGTCAATAGAGACAGGCCAATCCTCTTGCAAGACAACACTCGACCACATGTCGCACAAACAACGCTGCTCAAACTACAGAAGCTGGCCTTGGAAACTCTCTGTCATCCACCATATTCACTAGACCATGCACCAATTGACAGCCATATCTTCCAGGATTTGGACCACTTCTTGCAAGGAAAAATATGCAGTTCTCAACAAGCTATGGAAATTGCCTTTGGCGATTTCAATCTCCACTTGCGCTCTCCAGGTTTCTTCACTGCTGGCATAAACGGGGTACCATTAAGATGGCAAAACTGTGTTGATAGTTTGAGCATGTACTTTGATTAATTGTGCTACATCTTGTTTGAGCTATAATAAACTAAACTTTCGATTTGATAGTGGATATTTCATATTTAATTACTTATAGCATTCATGATATTTGATAAAGGCAAAGAGAATTGGTTGTGACTCTGGGACCAGTGAAATGCTGCAGTATCTAGAGCTGTGGGTCATCAAATCAACATACTGTATATACATTTCCCCCAGATAAAGAGATCACTGGGATCCTGGAAGAGCTTCACCCTGAATAGATAGGAAGAAGTGGGCCCAGGCTACAAGGGTAGACTGTTTTGAACGTGGATATATTTAGCAAGATCCCTCGTTAAGGGAAGAATTTGCCCTAAGGTGCTTATTTCCTGGAATAGCCCATCCTATGACTGATCTAAGTGGTTATAGAAAAGTAAGGAGATAAAAGTCTAGATATTTCAGTCCAACACAGGACACTCGGATGAAGTATGATTCTTTCAAACTCCTTTCAAGATTATCTTGAAACATAGTTTCAGGCTAAAGATGTTTATCTCTAATAAATATCCTGTATGCCAAACTCCATCTCAACCTCTGCTTCTGGGAACCTTAACTGACAACAAGCAGTGTTAAAGTGTATTTGCTATACCTGGTATGAAAAGCATATCAAAGCTTTCTTTAGAGACATATTTTATGGGCATATCACAGTTGGCATCACCTTTAACTTTTGTTATAGCTCCATGTATGGAGCTCTCCTGATAAGAAACAGGACAAGTGACAATTTAGTGCATTTAAAAAGAGTGCCATAAACATGTCACATCTTTAAAGACAATACATGATTACTTCTACTCAGTTGTCATTTGACTATCCTTGAAAAGTATGTACCTCATTTCCGCTATCCATGTATTACTTACTATTTAATACAGTAATAGAATATCAGATGAATGGAAAATGATGGAACATAATGATGTGAAAATTGCCAGGACATAAACTACCAAAGATTATTCAGGAGTTGTGGTTAATATTTGTTCTTTGAGAGTAGAAAGGAAAATAAGGAGGAGGAGGAGAAGCAGAAGTAAACTTACCATGAAAATGAAAATATATTTGGATGAAAAAGGGAACATCCATGCTCTTTGTGTGTCATATATTATTGCTTACTGCACTGCACACTTCTGTGGATAAAGACCCAGGGAGAACCCGGAAGTTGCTGAAAAAATTAACATTTCTTATGTTCTAATTTTAGCCTTGTATTAATTACTTACTTACCTTAGTATTTGCTGTTTACCATTTATCAAAAATCCATGCAGTTCAAACCCAATGTCAGGCCATTTCATCAATGCCCTTATGCAGGGGGACTGCCTGTGAGCACCAGAGCTGTACATAGGTAGGTGATCTCCTGGAAACTTTCATAATTTGCTCTGTGTGTGTTTTTACGCCAGTCAACTGAATTTAACAAAGAAGGGTGTTGGTTTCTCTTTTTCCTTTCTAATCCTGATGTTTGTTTATATAGTCTGGAATCACATGACTGATCTGTGTTAATAGTTAAGAAGTAACCAATAAACCTGTAAAGAAACAATATTTATAGCACTCACCTCCTTAGGATTTATATCTAACATATATCAGATAAACATAAATGAAACTTCCAACAAATAGTGTCTATTCCTCTGCTGTTACTGCTGTTGTCCTATAAAATGCCTGGAAAAACAAATGACTGAGGTATTGATTATGATTATAACAATAATAGATAATATTTTAATTATAAAATACTTTTTATTTATGTCTAAAATCTTTCTTAAAACAATTTTTTTTGTAATGTTATATCATAGTGATTCAAATTTAAATATGAGGAAATAGATTCAAAAAGGGTAAGGGATTTTCTCAGAACACACACATGACCGATGGCAGGCCAGCTGGTTTCAGGTCTAATGTAGTTTATCGTAGCATACTGCCTTTCTGTCTTTAAAGAAAAAGATAATTAGTATAAAATATACTGTTTTCATCGTAGCACAATAATTCAAAAAGAAAAATATGTTTATTATATTATAAGACTCATTTCTGAGTGAAGGGGAACTATTGTAGATTGTAAAAATAATCTCCAGTTTGTAGTAGTAGAACGACTTTTGAGACAGCTGGGATAAGTGAAAAGCCACATGGTAAATGTATTCAGCCCTGAAATAGCCTCTGATACTACTCAACAAACTTGTAATGTGTCTTGTAGCTCAGGCTGCTCTTTGGAAACCACTGAGGGTGCAATCCTGCTGCCCTTGCATTTCTTTTATGTTCATGTAACTCCCATTAACATTGCTCAAAGTTCAAGGTACCAGGAACTGAGGACAATTTTTCTCTGCTTCCTCAATTCTCAGTAGCCTTGCAGTCATAGACATTTAGCAGCACTTTCTCAATAAGAAAGAGGCATTTTTCACAGAAACAAGAAAGCTGCAGGGAAGCCCTGCTTACTGCAGGGAATCTTTGTATGTCGAGCCATGGCTCTGGTAGGGCACCAGCTGCTTGGAACCACCTCAGGGCTCTAGGCTGTGGGAAGAGAACTCCCATTGACTGTGTGTATACCTGATTGGCTATATGACAGCAATGCCTTCCAGCCCAGCAGTTTTTGTTCTAGTATTCACCAGATACAATTAGCAGAGTCAGAAGGAAGCAATCTAAAATCTGCCAAAATAGGTCAGTAACCTCATTGTTTGCCCGTTAGTAATCATGGGATATATGTTTAGTGGAACAAAAGTCCTGTAAAAAGTATACAAAAGCATTCCATCACTCCTAAGTTTTGCCATAGTTGCTCACTTTGTAAATGTCCTTTTATAAAATTTTCCTCATTGAAAAAAAGGGATCATTTCCAACTGAGATCAGTTTCTTTTTACAATTCACAAAATTCGTAAGGACACTTTCCAAAATTACAATTGGAGAAGTACAAGATACTAATGTAAACTGCTACTTGTAGGTTAAGATCCTGTGGATCTTCTCAACTTTCACTTTAATATTTTACTATGAATAATTATTCATAAATTGATTTTTCATATGTTAAATCATATATTAAATGTACTGTGTTGATATTTAAAGGGATACAAGCAGAGCATCACCTCTCAAAAACACAAACAAAACTTCACTCCTAAAGCACAATGTTGCCCCTTAACTTATTATATTTTTGATAAATGTACTGCTTTTGAGATTTAAACTAATACTTGAACTCAACATCTTTATTTTGTCCTGAATTTTGTGGTCATGGTTTTATGCATGCAAATGTCAAAATCTTACTGGCTAAAATATAAGTTTTGTTTCGAAGCAGAAGCAATTAAAGGTCTTTTCAAACCTCCTTGACATTCCCAAATTAAGAAATAAGCAAGAAGCTAGAGTAAAAGAGACAAATAGAGACAGTGTAGGTGTGCTTTTCATCACATCTCCAGAAAACTTGTAATTTCCCTCCACTGATCCTTTCTTTGTTTTGATATTTTTAAAGCAGTGCAACATATGTTATGGCTAATCATATTTAAGCCACTGAGAGAATAAACGCCGTCACTATAATTAATGGTTCAACTCACTCTGAGTATTTTCGATATTAATAACCAAAACGGACTTTTGTTTTAGCATGAACAGGAACATATGCTGCATATTGCATTTTGTCTCTAAGAAATTAAAATGATGAACCTGCTCATTCTTCCTAGTTATTGTTCAGTGTCTTGATTAGGAATAGGTCAGAGGAGTACAGTACCTGTGTACCAATGTGGCAGAATGTGTCACCGTTTCATTAGCTTTCAAGCCTCACCTTTTTAGTCTCTATTTGCAAGATGGTGTAGGATAGTATAAGGGATTTCAGAGGTAATGAATTAGGACTCTTGATCAAACAAATAAACAAAAAACAAGTAAGCAAGCAAACAAGCAAACTGAAATTGAATAACCATCGAAGCAACCTTTGCTTATGTTTCTGTGTTTGCATCAAGACTCTACCTTAAAAGCATTCAGCATAAATCATAATATTCTTGTATGGTAGTAAAGGGATTTCTTATTATTTAAATATGTTTTCTGTTCACAGATCTTAAAGAATGATCACCTAATAGTATAAAAATTATGATCTTCATACATGTGTACACTATGGTTTATCTTTTATGATCTTGTTTGGTCCTTTTTGTTTGTTTGGTTTTATTTTATATTTTTCTATATTTAATTAGTGCCCTAAAATTTTACAGTAGCTTCATGAGTATATGGATAGTTTTATGACCACATTAATTACCATGACTGGAAAAGGCATATGGAAACACTACTCAGTTCTAACAGTAATTTTTACTCTCTTTTATACAAAACAAATTAGCTTATAAAAAGACTAAGTGTATTTAGTCAAGGACATCTGCCTCTATGTTCTGGTTTTAAGGCAGACTGGTTTGGTTTTTTATAATTGATCATATAATCCTTTAAAATGTAAAGTAGCCTCACATATTTACCTACACACTTAAATTAAAAACATACATGTTTTCAGTATCTTCATCTCAACACTGGTAGCATGTTGGCACTAAGGCTACATAACTTCTGAATAATGTTGAGAATTCTTTTCCAAAACTCATTTCAGAGTTAGATGGTTTATTTTTGTGAACAGAGGCAGCTTCATTTTCTACAACCCCTTTTAACAGACACTAATATATTCTAAAGTCATATATGAGAAGAGTACATTCCTATCTGCTAAATTTTTACCTAAACAAACACAATGTAAAATTATTTTTTCAATTAAAATTATCATGTAGAACTATGATTTAGTTATAACATTATGATTATTATAAATCATTATTGTATCTATCACTAATTGTCATCAATATCAGTAAACGAAAAGAACAAAGAGAACATAATAAATAGCCTTTTTTGCATGTGTGTGAATATAAATATTTGACTTATGACAATATATAATTTATGTGCACAAACATCCTTTGTGGCTACTCTCCCAGGCTTTGGTATCATGTACTTTGCTACCTTACTCAAACTATCTCATAGAGGTATTTACTATTGCCTCATTTAAGGAGGGAATAATTGAGACTCATACATGTAAAATGACTTGCTCAAGGCCACTCATTTAACTGTACTGGCCAGAATTAATATCCTTAACTGAGTCCCTACTATTTTTGCAATCTTTTATACTCTTTTGTAGCCTATTGCTCTGAAGGTACTATTTTGGTAATAGTAGGTGTTCATTGTCTTTAGTCAATGAAGTGGTAGTGATGAGAGAAAAACATTTTAATTGAGAGAAAACAATGGACAAAAGTATGTTTGAGCAACTGCCATACATTGTTCATCCAACAAGATAAAATTATTAATAAATTCACACCTAAAAAGAAACATAAGAGTTTATAAAAAAAGTCCTCCCAATGCAGGAATAGGCCCAGAATGAAGCAATGCATGATAAATTTTAGTTAAATTTACTGTTATCATTATAAATTAAGAAGGGAATAGCAAAATAAAAATGATAAAAGAAGCAACATTATAAATAAATAAATAAAAACAAATCAATATTCCAAGAAGGAAATATTGGGGAATGGAAGAGAGAGTAATTTAGTATAATTAAGAGAGTAATATAAGAGTAATTAAGAGAGAACAATCAGTATAACAACATGAAAGAAAAGAAGTAATTTGTTTAGAATATCACATGTGAAGTAGGACCCTTGTTCACTGTTGTTAAACCTCGAGCAGCCTAAAAATAGTTGAATACAGGAAAGAGCATTAAAACCAAAATATATCCATTTTAAAGCACTATGAGTATTAATAACATACTACATGAGTAAACAAGTTGTATGTGAAAATAGACAGAATTACATAATTATACTATGTTAAATGTTACATGCAAAATATTTGCATGCATTTAGTGAGTTTAGTTATTCAACATTAATTCTTTATTAAATAATGATAATAAACATTATTTTTTATTTAAGATATTTAACTGAAAATTTAAAAATTGTGTCTATTCAAATTATATAACATGATTTGATATATGTATCAAATTGATCATCACAATCAAATTAATTAAGAAACACACCACCACCCAAAGTTACTTATTTTTTTGTGTGTGTGGAGTGGGTAAAGGTCCTTAAATTCTATTATCAAATTTCAAATAAACAATGCAGTATTATCAGCTATAGTCACCATGCTATTCATTAGATACCCAGAACTTATTCATTTTATTAATATAACTGAATGTTTGTACCCTTTGAGTAATATCTTTCCATTTTGACTACTCCAAAACCCCTGAAACCACCATTCTATGCTTTGCTTCTATGACTTCAACTTTTTGTAATTCCACATATAAGTGAGATCAATGAGTATTTGTCTTTCTGTGTCTGGCTTATTCCCTTAGTGTAATGTATTCCAGGTTCATCCATCTTGTTGCAAATGGTAGGATTTCCTTCTTTGTATGGCTGAATAATGCTCCATTGTGTATGTGTGTGTATGTGTATATATATGCAATATACAATATGTATATAAAATATACATATTGTGTATATACACAATATACAATATGTATATAAAATATACATATTGTGTGTGTATATACATATACACACACACACTACATTTTCTTCATACATTCATCTATGGATTGACACTTAGGATGTTTCCATATCTTGGTTACTTATAAAAATGTTGCAATGAACTTGGGGGAGTGTAGCTGTCTCTTTGAGATACTGATTTCATTTTCTTTAAATATATACGCAGAAGTAAAATTGCTAGATTGTACGGTAGCTCTATTTTTTATTCTTTGAGGAACCTCTGCACTGTTTTCCATAATGACTGTACCAATTTACATTCCCAACAACAATGTACAAGTGTTTCCTCTTCTCCACACCCTCACCAACATTTGTTATCTCTAGTGTTTTTGAAAACTGTATCCCAACAGATGTGAAGTAACCTCTTACTGGGGTTTTGATTTGTATTTCTCTGATGATTAGAGATGTTGAGCAGCTTTTGTATACTGGTGGCAATTTATATGCCTTCTTTGGATAAATGTATATCCAGGTCCTTTGCTAATTTTTTAATCAGTTTATTTATTTATTTATTTTTGTCGTGTGAGTTCCTATATGAGTTCCTTATGTATATTGAATTGTGTGAGTTCCTTATGTATTTTGGATATTAACCTGTTATCAGATATATGGTTCTCAAATATTTTCTCTCATTCTGTGGCATGCTTTTTCACTTTGTGGGTTGTTTCCTTTGCTGTGAAGAAGCATTTTAGTTTGATATAGTAACACTTATTTATTTTTCTCTTTTGTTGCCTGTGATTTGGGAGTCATATTGTAAAAAAAGCATAGTCAAGGCCAATGTCAAGGAGATTTTCCCCTATGTTTTATTCTTAGTTTTACAATTTCCGTTCTTACATTTAAGTATTTAATCCATTTAGAGCTAATGTTCATATATGGTGTAAGACAGTGGTCCAATTTCATTCTTTTACATGTGGATATCCAGTTTTCTCAACATCATTTGTTGAAGAAACTATTCTTTCCCTATTGTGTATTCTTGGTACCCACTATTCTGTTTCATTTGTCTATGTGTTTCTTTTTATGACAGTACCATAATGTTTTTTGATTGCTGTAGCTTTGTAAAATAGCTTGACATCAAGGACTGTAATGATTACAGTTTTATTTTCCTCTCTCAAGATTGCTTTGGCTATTTGGAATTTTTGTTTTTACATAGGAATTTCAGGATTTTTCTTTTTATTTCTCTGAAATATGCTATTGGAATTTTGATAATGATTGCATTGAATCTGTAGATTGCTTTGGGTAACATGGGTATTTTAACAATATTAATTCTTCTAATCTATGAACACAGGATATTTTTTCTAGTCAATTAACACAAGATATTTTCCACTAGGTTGCTCTGCCTCTTGAACACTAAACTGTAGAATCTAGATGCACGCATATATCTGTTACCTCACTCATCATCAGCAACAGCAGCTAAAAGATGTCCTATGTGTCAATATTTCAAAATGTGCATCCTATTGTTGGATCAGTGTGCTAATTGCAAGAGACTCTAACAAATACATTTTTTTCTTTTTTACTTTCTTAATCCTGAGGTACTGACAGGCATATTGAAGTGGTTGAATTGAGGGTCATAAGGCAGATTAAGCAAAGTCAGTTTAAAGATCTAGAAAAGTGCTATTGATTAGGGAAAAAACAGTGAGTAAATGAATTTTTATACTTTCCAAAGAAACTTATTTATAATGTATGACCTGGCCAAACAAAATTGCTAGTAAAATTATTTTCTGGTCTTGTCTGTCTTCATTGGAAAGATATTAAAAAGCAATTCATGATAAAACAATTTAACAGTGGTGGTTTGGTATTTATTTATTTGAGAACTGAAATGATTATAAAATTTTATTAAAATAACTGGTCATTTATAAAACTGCTGTTTTTCATGCCAAAAAAGATATTTTCATTTCTAGTATTTTCTAGTATTTTCATTTCTAGTATTCATTTCTAGTATTTTCATTACTAGAAAATACATTTTATACATTTCAACTCAATCATTACATTACACCTCCATTGGTTCCTATGAATGATGTTAAAAGATGCTGCTGTTCATCTTTATGTACTTAGATGACAAATGTATTTTCTTCCACCTTGATGTTTCAACGTTACTTTTGCATTATTAAAGAGAGATTTGGAACCCCCTAGACAAATAATGCAAAGCACCTCTTTAAAATCAGACAGCCATATAAAATTCTAAACATTCCCCAAGCTTTTATAAAATTTGATGAAAGGATTATCTGTCAATATACATTGTACATTTTTCCTTTCAAGAAGTGAAAGAGAATAGATATCTGCAAAAGAAAAAAATGATTAAAAGAATAGGACAGAAATTCATTAATAGAAATGACTGACATCATTTCCCATGTACTTAATGTGGTATATAATTTTGAAGAGTACAATTGTATTAGTCATGACTTTTTTTCATTTTTAAAGGATTCATATGTTATTTGAGTATAAGAAAGTTTCTAGGTATAAGAATAGTTAGCTTTACAATCTTTTAAAAATCTTTAGACATTCATCTGACATCAAGTTATGTAAGTTTTTTATTATGTAAATTGTACAAATGTGTCATGCTAATGACAATGTATCATTAACCGAGGATTAATTTAATGCCCTTTCAAAATAAAATTTGTAGAATCTAAATATCAGATTTTGTCTAACTTTCTGTTACATTATAAAGTTGCAGAAATTCAGATTAGCTAAGAACATTTATTTCTCAAGTGTTACTGATTCTACCTAATATTTTCTTAATATATATTTGAGAAAGTTCACTCAAAATTATACAAGAGGATTGTATAATTGACTTGTATGAATATCACTGAAGATTGTCTTTTAATGTAGCTTATAAAAATTAACATTTTTATTTTTTTAATTGGAATATATTAGAAGAAATAGTATGCAAAATTGCATGGAACAATATTTTCAGCCAAATATGAATATATTACTAAATTATTAATATATTTGTATACATATGTTATATAAACATATAGGACTGACAATTCTGATATTTTTCCTATGATAACCAAAGGAAAATTTGGATAATTTCCAAAGCAATTGACTTTGAATTTTTGTGATAACTTTAAAATATTTCTATCAGTACAACCACATTTTTAAAAATGTATTAGTACTCTACTTATTTAAAGTGTCTATTTTACATTTGAAAGAAAATTAAAAGTGTAAGAGAAGGGTCTTTAGTTTTCATTTTGATTCTGCTACTCTGAAAAGCTGGAGAATTCAGTAAAAGTTTTTGAGCACTAAAATAATCTATAAAATCTATAAAATGATATAATTCATATTGTAATCGCAATGACTTTTTCCCCTAAAGATATGGGAAAGATCATCTGGATTTGGAAATCTCTAAGTTAAAAATTACTCGAATTAAGCTGATTCTTAGTGCCATATCTGAAATAATCTCTGTGTGTAGTTAAGAAATTATTTCAAGATTGTGGCATAATATAGATGGTTCTTCAAATTCAAAATTGAAGTTAGAATCTATGCTTCAGTAACACAAAAGTGTAAATAAAGCACAAAACATTACATTACTGCTTTTATTAAATATAATAATGTTATATAGAAAGTCTCCAAAAATTTCCTGCTTTCTGTGTAATGTTCTCACTGTACCATGCAGTGATATATCATCACTCCTTAGAGATAAATGAGAAAACATTTAAACAAATAAAATTTGCATTTTAAGAGTGTACTTTAAAACTCTATTCATGTCATATTGAACATATAAGAACATTTTAGCAGTAAGTCATTTTTAGACTCTTGGACCCTTTAAGCATTGCAGATTTTTACATACAACTGGATGAAATTTATCTACATTGTAGTCAATAGTGTTCTTAGGATAAGAGCCAAACATGCCTCTATTAGATCTTGCGTTTTATTATTGTCTCACAGAGTTATATACTTTTTATTTAGAAATGTATGATACAGGATATACTTCTTTTCCCTATTGGTGTTTACTTAGGATATCAAAAAAAGCCCACATTGATTTAATTCTTCTTGAGTGGGTTAGGCATTATCTTAAATCTGTCTTTTAAGTTGACATTTTATGGTAAAACGTGATTTCTGCAAAGTAGAGGGATTTCTTTTTCCTCCTTCTATTTTGAAGTGTTATTTTCTACCAATAATATTCATTTAAAGAATCTGTGCTTAGACAAATTGTGATTATTATATGAGAAGGCATTAATGACTAAACTTAGTCCCTTGATGCCCGGTGCTACATTAATTAATTAATTTTTGGACTAAATCATTTGCACAAGATGTTCTTTGTCTCATTTAAAACCACTTTTATCATTTTTTTCTGATCTAACATTGTTTAAAAGTTCACCCTTAATAACTTTGCAATACAAAGCCATAAAATATTTTGACTTCTCTTCTCTCAAATAAAAAATAATTTGAGCAACAACATAAATCAAGTAATATTGGATTATAACCCAACACATAAAATAAATGAGTCCGCATTGATATAAAATGATTGGATTAATTTTAAAATGGTGGATAATAGACAAATATCCCTTGAAGAATTTTAAATAATTCATGTAGATGCACCATTCTCAGAGACAGGGATCATAATTCACTGCTTCTTAAGCGTGAGTTGTTCATGATGATTTCCTTCTAAAAAGTGCAGTACGGAAAGTAGACAAAAAGAGTATCTTTACAATGGAGAAAACACTCAAGCACAATCTCAAGCCAGGTGACCAAGGTCAATATCAATGACAAATTATGTTGCTAGTATGTACTTGTAATATCATGTAATAAAATGGCACTTTACTTCTGTAGCTATTACTTTAGGCTCATACCTCACAACATACACAAAAATAAAATTTGAGATGGATCATAGGACTAAACTTAAAATCAACATCAGCAATGATAATAGAAGAAAACAGGTATATATCTTCATAATTTTGAGTTGAGTCAAGATTTCTTAGGGAGGACACATTATGTATGAACAATAAAATATAATATTGGAAAGATAGAATTTATAAAAATCAAAAACTCACATTTACTAAAACACATTGTAAATATCTAGTAGAATCTATTTATACATTATATATATGAGTGAGAAGGAATTATATTCAAATATATATAAAGATAAAAACTTGGACCTTAGTAATAAATAGATGAATAAACCAAAAAATGGGCAACAAAATCAAATGGATAGTTCTCAAAAGAAAATATAGAAAAATACAATAAATACATAAAATTTCTTAACATCCTTAGTCTAGTCAGTATGTAAATAAAAATAAATACAAAAATAAGATAGAGCTACATCACCAATAAAATGAAATGAGTAAAATGAAAATTTTAAACACCAAACATTCTAGAGCATATGGAACATTTGGAACTCTTGAACTTTGTTTCAGTGTGAAATTGTACACTCAACTTGAACTCTTGTTTTCTCTTTTTGTTTTAATTTCAATATACATAGTGAGTACAAGTGCAGTTTTGTTACATGGATATACTATATAGCAGTGAGGTGTGGGCTTTTGGTGTACTCCTCACCTGAGTAGCAGTTTGGCATCTGGGATCATTTACGTTCTGGGTGACAAACACCCAATAATACTGTATAGTACTTCTTATAGGTATGAATTCCTTTTTTATTTTTTTGAGAATGTCAATATTTCATGACTTCTTTAAGGAATATTATCTTTAATTAGGATAAATTACTCAATGGAATTCTGGCTTGGAGGTCATTTTCTAACAATAATTTGAAGATATAATTAGCTGTCATTACTATTACAAATCAGCTATTTTGGAATTCCAATTAAAATATGTTAACAATTTTCATTATTTATTTTGTGCCCTTCCCTCTCCTGTTTCTCTGATATATATATATGTATATAATACATATGTATAAAATATATATAAAGTATTAATATATTTTGTCTTTCCGTGCTTCAAGATAGATTTATATTGCAATCTATCTTTCAAGTACATTAATTCTCTCTTTAGGACCTTCTAATCTCCTGCTAAATTTACCTATTGATTGTTTTTATTTCTATATTGTATTTTGAGTTACTTAATTTTTAGTTCTCTATTTTTTATTTTATTTTTTACATCCTCGAATATATTTATTTTAAAGTTTGTCTATTATCAGCAACAATAATTTTAATCTTTGTGTGTGCCTCTTATGTCATGTTGCCTCTGTTGATTTTATGTTACCTTTTATCCTCACATCCATATTCATTTTTTATTTTGTCTCAGATAATGTATTTATAAAGTTAATTGTGGAAGTTTTTGAAGGCTAGTGATAATGTTATTTTTTTTCTGAGGTTACTTACATTTTTTTTTTTAACGAGGTGACAGGGGTTGCTAGTAATACAATTTCTCCTTGTTCCAATTTCAACAAATGAGATGATTTGCAGCTTTATTGCAATTCTCTAAAGGCAACCTCCATTATCCTCCTTTGTATTGCTCTTAGAACAATAATGGTATGATAATAGTACTACTAGGCTTTTGTATAGTTCTTATTATATCCCAGGCACTCTTCTCAGTGTTTTAGAAATATAAATTCATTTAACCATAATAACTCTGTAGGATAGGGAAAATGTTTACCCTCATTTTGCAAAGGGGTAACTAAGGTAAAGGAAAATCAAATAATTTGCCTGAGATTTCTAATAATTATTAGAGCCATGATTTAACTGCTGCAGGATCCATGTTCTTAACTACTATGCAAATGTTCCTTCTCATGAAGGATGGTTGCCCTCATCAGTAACTAATCACTTTGTGAAAATCAATTCAAGAAATTACTCTTCCCTTCAGCATTTATATTTTAAGATAGGATCACCATGGGAGGAACACAAAAACATTTATCTCTAATCACAAGCTAACTTTGGAAAGCTTTGCAATACATAAGTCAAGCAGTGCCTGTCTGAACTCTGATGTCCCTTTCAACAAATTAGGTTGTGTTATAATGTGAAATATAAGACACTTGGGATGGAAATAATTATTTTGCAAAAATTTTCCAAGTGAATAGCTAATGTATAATGTATAGCTAATATATATTATATATTATTAGCTATATATAATATGCATATTATATATATTAGCTATATACAATATATAGCTAATACTTATGGACTTTACTATATGGCAGCAAATTGATGAGTCATTAACATATATTCTTACATTTAATCATTAAAAAAATCATAATAAATATTTTTATTCCCATTTAGTCAGTTAAGAAACCAGGGGATTGAAAATTTTGTGACTTATCCAAGGCCCATTATAAAGATATATTACATAGTAAATAAAATATATATATTAAAGATATATATTAAATTTCAATCCTCACCATTTTGGTTTTAGAAACTGCATTTTAATCATGACAGTGTATTGCTTGCATAATAAACAGGTCTATACATAGTCTAACTACATGGATAACAACTAGTGGTAACAACATCTTGCTGGATAATTGTTCTTAAAGTAATACAATTTCCTTATCTTTATTACTAGTGACACATACACACACACAATAAATTAGGACTCTATGTTGGCAATTAGGCATTTAAGCTAAAATATAGGCTAAAATTGTGATGTTTCTTATTACCCAGAGATACAATTCAGCATCAAAATTTAATAATCATCCATGTTTCTTTGAAATGAAGAAAGAATTAAATTTATTTTATAATCTGGTCCACCTTGATTTTCATTTATATTAAAAGCTTTTGAAATAACAAGTACAGTGTTTTGAATAAAGTCATAAACACACATACATGTAAATTTAATAGATCAATTTTGTCATGTAATAAATGAGAATGAATACCTATCAGCAGGTAGACTGTTTTATTTTTCATGTGTTGACAGTTACTTGTCAATATAAATCCTGATATAAACATAAATATTCATAAATCAATATTCATAATAACCAAAAACTAAAATTTGGTGTTGTACATAGTTTAACAGCTATACAAAGTAAATACTTTCCATGGAGTAGGTGAAGTAAATAAAAATAAATTTTTTATAAATCACATTTTTAACATTTCTATTTATGGCTTAATAGGGGTACATTTATTTGGATATTTTCACTAAACCCTTTCTACTAGATCCTTTATTTATAATGCATTGCATCTATTCAATAATTATTAACTAATTTTTAAAAAGAATTTCTAATGACCTCAAAGAGGCAGTCGTGCATGGTTTACAAGATGATACCTATCACAAAGAAAAAAATAACTAAGGAGTAAGATTTAGATTGCCATTTTCAGGGAGATGATAGAGAAAGACAGAAAAAAAAAAACCTCACCAAATATTATGCCTAAGTATCCCCAAATAGATTATATTAAAAATCTACCATTTTAACATCTGAACTGTAAACAATTCAGTGGACATTACAGTCATTTATTTAACTGCCCCTTTTTAAAACCTGTGGAATAGAGTTTAGGGCAATGAATGAAGGATTAGCAATTTCTAGGAATCAGATTTAAACTGTTTAATAAATTATTGACTGTCTGCTCTTACCAATTAACCTTTGAATATCTCTTAAAGAACTTAGAATAAAAAGCCATATAAAAGAAGGATCTCAATGAGACATCAATAAAACTTCTATGCTCAGATAACCACAAACATTTATTTACCAAAGAATTACTTTTTCATATGAAAAATATCTTTTCACTACTAAGAAACATCTAATGTACTTATGAAAAAAGAGATGACTCGATTTTGAAAATAATGTGTGTTGCTAAGAAGTTATCATAACACTGCCTCTGTAAGATTGCTGTTAATTATTTCTCATCACTAACTTTGGTAACTTGTTTTTTTTAATAAACTTTTCAAATGCAATTATAAGAATCACTTTGAAACAACTGAAATAATTATTTTTTGTTATATTCAGAAAAAAACTAAGTGGTAAAGTCCTTCCTTCTCTAGAATGCTTTAGTTATATCGATATTAAATTACTAATATAAATTCTCTTTAATAATGAAAAAAATGAACTGCTTTTAAGCAGAACATGAGTTTTTGAAGATGAATCTGAGTTACAGCACTCTTAATCCTTTTAAGTATATTCATTTTAAGTATTTTTTATTAGTTTAGAATACCTCACAGCTATATCTGATTTTCTGTAACAAAGAATTCCAAAAACCAGACAAGAGACAAGTACTATTTTCCCTGTTCCTTCATAGGTCAAAATTTAAGGCAAGAGATTCAGCTCACATAATTACTACATTATGAAGCAAAAATGAGAATCAGAACTTAATCCACCAAACATACCCTATCTAAATTATGTATTTTACTTGTAACTTTATTTTTTGATAGAAATTAACAACTTTTATGGCAAAAATAAAAACTATTGGGATATGACCAAATTTGTTGACATAATTGCACATTAATTATATGTGCTTAATATGAAAAAGTTATGTACAAATATGATATTCATGCTCTTAGCTGTATCTGAAGTGTTCTCTTTGAATAGGCATGAGATTTAAAAGTACACTGAAGTGTCTTCAAGGAAAAATATTCTTATTTATCAATACATATTTTTCTGGTCCTTATAACACTGTTACATATGGTATTCAAACAATAATGTCTATAAAGACTCACAAGATATTTAGAATGTTTTCTCATCTGATATTATGTTAGACATTTCTTGAGTGTTAAAATTTTGAGGAGACTACGCCATCTCAGAATACTAATAAAGAAAATAAATATTATATCTTAATCACTGTTTTTTTTAAGAAAACCATACTCCTAAGGAGAACAGGTGAGTCAACACGGATGTATTTATGTAAATGACAAGTTTATTCACCCTGTTTTGTACCAAAGAATTTACCACTTTCTTGTATACTTACTAAAATTCCTTATATGTCCACTCTATTCGCATATGAGCAAAACCCTTTTTGACTACAAAAATTCCTCCTAAATGTTTCTCAATATGATAGTTAGACCATTCCACTCTAATTGGTATCTATTTCATTTGCATAAAGGTTATATAGCTACAATGCCATTAAAACAAGGACACAAACACTAAAATGTACCAATAGGGAGTTGTGATGACAGATTTATTCCTAATTGGACCCTTTGCTTATTTTATTATCCTCAACGTCATTTTCATTTCATATTAAACTTGTTGCCCCTTTATTGAGCTTTATTGTTAATATTTTTCAATGGCTGTTGCTTCTGATTCTGGTGTCTTGATATACTTTACAGGCCATATACATTTTCCAAGGATTTCCAGTTTCAGCTTGAACATGTAAAGACCATAAAAGTTGTCATTCCCATCCTCAAGACAAGAAAAGGTTGGGAGAAACTAAAATAAATGATTCTTTTGGATCCATTAGAAAACTGAGGTCTCAAGGCAAACAGCTGTTAAAGACAACCAGAGCCAGACAGAAATTAAACTGGTAACAATATATTTTATTAAAAATGAAATTTAAAAAATATTGCAATGGGAGGAAAGAGATCTCAGTATAGGACTAGGCTCAATTCCAAATACATCCTAGACAAAGGGGAATTTATAGCCAGGGCTCAGGGTGGGGGTCAGTGGATGTAAAATTACTCTAAATATACCCGGGATAAGTGAGATATTCTGGCTAAACTGATTTGACAGGATTCTTGCTGAAAACAGGCCAGAGTGATCAGATAACTAGGGGGGAATGTGAAATTTTATTAGATATCAAGGGTGATCAGGTATCAAGCACAGGATACTGGTGAAACATAGGTAGCAAGATTCTTGCTAAAATTAGACTCTGGAAGACTAAGATTCTTGAGGCCCCCAGGATGGAGTCTAGTTGAAAATAGCTCAGAGGGGCCTGACCCGAGTTTGATCAGGGAGAGAAACTTTGTCGATCTCCTCTCTTTTTCAACAGAAGAATATGCAATTGTCTTTCCTCTGAACATTTTAAGTCTATTTCCCTTTGGTTTGCCTTGTGTTTGTTTAGGACAAGATGAACCATCTGTTGAGACTTGGTGACGGATGCTAATTTCTGCACATTGCAACCCATGAGAGTTTTAATGAGAAGAATACCTATAAAAATAAACAGAAAGACAAAGAGTAGAGGTGAATCAGTCTATATGCGCAGCTTCATAGACCTTCAGAGATCCATCAGAAAAAGTCTCAGGACCTGTTATCTTTTCTCAGTGGTGTCAGTGTGATGGCAGTGATATGATGAATTTCCTCTTTGCCTCCCAAACATTCCTAGCGATGGCAAAGATGTCAGATAGATTGTGGAGGAGGGTAAGGGCAGTAGAGTCTTTGACAACTTAACTTTTCAATTTCCTGGATAAGGTTACCAATAAAATGTGATCTTTGGTCACTGGAAATGGTAGAGAAGATAGTACAAGTAGGGAAGATTTGTTCTAGGAAACCCTTGGCAACTATGTTGCAAGGCAGTTGTGGGGAGGGGGGAAGCCTCTAACCATTTAGAAAACATGTAGATTAGAGTGAGAAAATATTGGTAGCCATGTATGCTTTTAGCGTTTACCAGCAATGGAAGGTTCCTGGGTATGTTGTTTCCCTTCCTTGCCCCATCTTTATAATTTTTCCAAGGTATATTTCTGCAAGATGATGAAGTTCTAATTTATTGTTCCAAATAAAACTAAAGGCTCCAAATTACTTTTTATCTAGTATATCCCATCTTTTGTTTTTTCCTTGATACGTCATATTTTCTAAACCATACACAATGACTTAAGAGATAGGCTTAGAAGTACCAAGAGGCTGTCTTTATGTTTACAAAATCCATCTGTGTGGATTAAATATCTGAATTTTTCCCAACCAGTTCTTTCTGTGTCTGAAGCTGTTATTTGGGCCATGTGGCTCTCTTTTTATTATTTCCTTAGATGTCATTCTAAAGAAGTTGTCTTCCTTAAGGAAGAATGAGTAATCCTGTCAGTGGTCCAGGTCCTCAAAGTGAGACCCAGGCACATAGTTGCAAGGCTTGGGAATTGCTTCGATTTCTTGTGTGGTTGGGAAAGAGGGTGCCAATTTAGCATATTTATCAGCTAATTTATCTTCCTGTTCCCCATTTGAGTTGTTTTGTACTATCTCTTAGTTTTAATTATAGCTATCTTCTAGGGTAATAACAGTGCCTCTAGATGTTCTGCTATTCAGGGTCAATATTTTGACTGGGGCACCAGTTGTTGTCATGAGTCTTCTCTTGTTTTCTCACATCCTTGAATTATGTACTACCACAGAAGCATAGCAGCTATCAGTGTACATGTTACCCTTCATTCCCCCTGCACTTCTGCAAGCTAAACTAAGAGAGATTAACTCAGCCACGTGGGCTGATATGGCTTTTGGAATGGCTTGATGTTCAGGAGGTTTATGTTGTTCAGTGCTGGCACATGCAGCCTGAAAGGTCCCATGCTCCCTCTGGAGGTAGGAGGTTGTAAAGAATGAGGTCAACTTGGAGGAGGGAGTTTTATGATTACGCTAGACTAGGACAAGATAAGAATGTGTTGTTAATGACATAATCATAGGGTGTCCTGTCAGTGGTTAAACAAAGCAAAATGAAAGTGCTTAAGTTTTGGCTGAGATCTAAGATATATGCTGATATGATTAGGAGAGAATAGCAAAATTTTGCAAGAGATGACTTTGAGATTCAGAAAAGTGCTGTTTGCTTTTATTAATAATTAGGGGCTGCATAGATGACAAATGTGTATATCAAGTAGATGATCTAATAACAAATCAGAGGTAGCTTGGAAAAGTTTGGTGGTTGCAGCCAAGCCTTGCAGGCACGGGGTATAGAATTTAGCTACTGGGTCTAAGGCCAAACTCTAATATACCAGAGGGCTCTGGTGTCCACTGTGCTTCTGGAATAATACATCAAGGGTGTGAACCCCTTATTCATGCACAAACAAGGAAAAAGACAAAGAGTGATTGGGAAGTCCAAGGATGGAAGGTGAAAGTACGGTTCCCTTAAGATCATGAGAAGCATCTTTGGATAGGTGGTCCCAAACTACTAGGTCTGGGGATGATTCCCCAGTTATGGAACAGAATGTGAATCATTATAAAGAAATTATAAATCTACATCCTGCAATATCCCACAAGACCCCCAAATCCTCTCAGTTGTTGTTTTGTTTCAGAGAGGAAAAAATGTTAAACAGTAGAGGCTCAGTCTTTGGAGATAGTATTACCTGTGGTTGCAATATCAAAACCCAGCTATTAGACACAGAGTGAGCATCTTTGAATTTTGTCTCTAGACATCTTGTGTCCCTTTCTTGCTAATGCTTTAAGGAGGTACCCAGGGTTTAATGGACACACATAAGGAGGTTATCTACATATTGGATTAAAGTGGAGCCTCCTGGGAATTTGAAGTCCCTCAAATTGGCATTTAGGGTACCTGAAAAGTAGGGAGGGGCCTCAGAAAATCCTTAGAACATAGCAATCCAGGTATGTTGTTGGTTTTTCCAGTGAAGGCAAACAAGTATTTGGATTCTTTATGAAGGAGAATACTAAGAAAGGCAGAATACAAATTGATGACCATGAAATATTAGGTGTTGAAAGTGATAGCAGACAAGATAGTATTAAGCACCAATGAAAATTTAGGTTGGCAATTTTATTGACAGATCTC
Organism: Cheirogaleus medius; assembly: GCA_008086735.1. NCBI lineage: Eukaryota > Metazoa > Chordata > Mammalia > Primates > Cheirogaleidae > Cheirogaleus > Cheirogaleus medius. Next base: position 46,525,082 of record VBSM01003204.1, on the reverse strand, counting down.
AGATCTTAGACTAACTTATATCCTTTTGGCTTTTTAATTGCTAAACTAGAAATATTACATACTAGAAATGGAAACTAGAAATTTTTTAGCTAATATCAGGCAGAGCTCCTCAAGTCCTGCTGGTTTTAAATAATATTGGGAAATCCTGTAGGAGGGCATGGGAGAATCTATTTCTACCCTAAGCAGTTCTTCGTTTCAAATGCATCCAATATTGGTGCAATTTTTTGCCCATAGAGAAAAGAAGATTCTGTCTAATAGTTTATTTAAATCCTTAGTTAAATAGGTATTATATTTCAGGGAGCAAAGGAACTCATGGATGATGGACAAAGCCATTAGGGGATTCAGACATGAAAGCGGGAAAGAAGGACCTGCAGAAGGAGTCATTCCAGGGCACAGTGATGTTTTACAGCCCAATTCCTGAAAATATCCATTCCTAATAATTTATTAGGATAGTAGAGCTGAGAAGGAATTTGTGTTAAACTTTAAAAGGTCTCATATAAATATTAAGAGTTTGACATAAAGGTAAATCATTAGGTAGATTATCAAAAGATAACTCGTAAAGTCTGGTGATTCCAAGAAAATGGCACAGGAAACAAGGTGATGTTAAGGACAGAATGAGTTTCCCTGGTATTGATGACAAAGGTATTGAGTTGCCACTCAATTTGTAGGATTATTTCCCTTTGCGAGTTTAGAAGGAGTTGAAGGCACTGGGCATTTACTTTCCCAGAGGAGAGTCAATAATTTTCTGATGCAAAAGAGGTGTAGCTGTAATCCTCCTCTTGAGTTCTTGACAATCTTGTGCACAGTGGCCTTTACTCTTACAATTTCGGCAAGTGTCTCAAACAACGGGAGCCCAATATTGGAGTTTGTTATAGATTAGATTTTTCGGGTTGTTCTAGCTGTTTTAACTATGTATTAAATTACACAGCTTGCATTGTGTATTTTTGAATTTTTTTTTGAAGTAGCTTCATAATATTGGGCTACTGTCCAGAGCTCAGACATGTTTGCATTTGGCTAGCTAGGATTATTTTTCTGTAATGTGTCACAGAGCTCTAGTCGGGGACCATTTACAAAGCTTGTGGCCAGAGCAGTGGGTGTCTGGGAAGTCAGTTTCAACCTTGAATGCTCTTTTCATATTGTCTCTAATTGATAATGATAGCCACAATTCCATGACTTTGTTGTTATTAACAATAATTTTGAATACATGACCAATCAATTTTGATGGGATAAACCTGAGGAATGGTCCCTAGGAGTTGTTCTCTTACTTTCCTCAGTTTCTGATGGCAATACGGGGTGGTCTGAGACCTCTGGAGGTTTTCATGTTTTCAGCCAATGGTGGTACCTTTGGCGTTTTCAAACCAAATGGAGTTATCACCAGGCCGAACCAATAAGAAGATAAATTGATGTAGATTTCCTTACTTGTTTAAATGTTCTAATAGGAGGGCAAATTTTTTCAGTTTAAACCACTTTTGTTGTTTATTTTGCTTTATTTGAATCTGAAGTGACAAAAATGGAAATAATTTAGCTGGCTTTAATAATACAAAAACTCTGTCGTTGCATGTCACTGCCAAAAAGACAAAAAACTAGAAAAATTAGCAGGGGCATAGGAAACAATTGGATACTTTAAGTAATCTTACTGTGGGGTGATATTTATAGATCTAGGATAATACTTCTCAATGTATGGCCTATTAGATCTCTGGAGGTTCCAGAGACACATCCCAGGGGACTATGAGGTCCAAACAATTTTTATAATAATTGGATCAGTTTATTTTTATTGCTGCCATGAGAAAATAACTTAAATTTAGCATCTTAAAGCAACCCACATTTATTATCTAACAGTTCTGCAGATCAGAAGTCTGACACAGTTCTCCTCACACTAAAATCAAAAAGATCAACAGGGCTGTGATCCTTTCTGGAAGCTCTAAGGGAAAACCTTCCTCATTCACATTATATGTAAATCTAAGGAAACTTAAAATAAACTCTATTGAGTTGTGTTGCTTGCATACTACTCAATTACTAAGTATGTCAGCATTCATTACATTAATGAACATCTAAATGTCTTCTCAAAAATGAAGAAAAAATATAGCCTCAAAAATACTATTTCCAATTCCAAAAAAAGTCTATTTGATTTTAGATGCCTTAGTCTTCAGAAAAAAAAGGCAGTTCTACCAATAAATTATAAACCACTTGACTTTAATCATATTTAATTTTTTCCAATATCATATTGATGGATATACTGTTGTTGCAAAGTTGAAACAATAATTTTGAGAAGTGATCCAATATATGACAATACAGAGTAAATGAACAAGGAATTTATTTTTTTCATGGGAAATTAATTTACTCCAATTAACATAGATTTTATATATTGAGAATATGGGGATTTTTAAAATGTGAAAGACAACAAAACCACAACAAATAAGCTGTTATGAATTTGTTAATGACTTTCTAACACAAAGTCATATTGAGAATATAAAAAATAAATCCATTTAGATAAAATATTTAGCATAGAACCATACAAAATACATTCTTCAAAGTTAAAACTGATGGCATTGCTCGTATATCATTTTATAAGAAGAGAATAAATATCATAGAAAAATAAAATAGTAATGAAAATTTTAATGTAAAAAGTTTCAAAATATTTAAAGAGTAGTAGGTCTACCTATGAAGCTAATGGCACAGCTACAACCTTTTACAACTTCATACTGATTCTAACAAACAATTTTCTTCTGAGTCTTTGATGACTCAGCTCTTTCTCACCTTTTTTGGTGTAAGTATTCCTAATTATTCCTGGCCTCTCAGCAATGTTATCTACATAAGAGCCCTAATTACATTATGTAATTGTTTGTTTAGTCTTAGCACCTCTCCTTTGATATAAAAAGGCCTTTTTTTCCTTCATCTACATTGTATTCCAAATGTCTAGAAGTATCCCTAGCAGGTAGGAAGTACTCCAGAAATATTTGTGGAAAGAATGAATGAATAGACAATGTTCAACTCACTTAGAAACCCCAAGGCCAGACTGTAGGTATACCTGCTCCAGTAGAGGGGTTTAGCGTCACATAGCAGCCAAAGAAGAAGGTTGCTACAGACTATTGGAAATAGTATCTATTCCAGTAAGAGCAATATGACATTAGAAAAAAACCCTCTAAAACATTTCCAGACATAGAGTGAAATCTGTATATAAAAAGGTCATATATTTCCTTGAAAGCTAATACAAGTCAGTGTAGCCAGGATGCTACAAAGGGATGCTTTCTGTGTTAACCACAGAAATTTGAGCAAGGTCCACATAGGCCTTCTTGGCTACACAATGAGTGGAGTACACCTTGGCTAGACATATTAGGGGAAATTGTAGGTACAAACATGACCTCTTGATTTCAAAATTAATGTGTTAACAGGGGAAGAAATGCAGGGGGGAATTTCATCTTGTTAATATCTACCATAGTCCCATCATCTTAATAGGGAATGAGTTCTTTCACCATCTTGTAAAACAATATTCAATCATCATTTTACAGATGGAGACACTGTAAGTCACTCATTATACTCTAGAGTATACAGTTAGCAAAATAAAAATCAGGGTTTGAACCCAGAACTTTTTAACTATGTAGTCCATTCTGTTTCTACTACAGTGTGTTAACAAGAAATTTTCCTGAAACTTGAGAAACTCAAAGTTACATTCACTGACTCAATATTCCAGAGAAGAAATTCCAGATGTGGCACAGCTACAACCTTTTACAACTTCATACTGATTCTAACAAACAATTTTCTTCTGAGTCTTTGATGACTCAGCTCTTTCTCACCTTTTTTGGTGTAAGTATTCCTAATTATTCCTGGCCTCTCAGCAATGTTATCTACATGAGAGGTAATTTATAGGTATAGGTAATTTATTGTCACCTTACCTGAAATCAAGGAACTTTGTGTCAAATAATAAAAAAGAACAAATTAGAAAAAAATAATATGGTACATTAACCTTACTTTATGGATTAAAAAGTTGTTTTTTTTTTTACTTTTTGAGAAAGTTTTCTTCAGCACCTCATCAAGAGAAGCACTAGCAGACTTGCAAATGACCAGTTGATACCAGTGACAAAAAAAAGGGTCAACAAGTGTCAGAATTACACCCCAGAGGCAGCATCATAAGGAGGAACAAGGGAAGAATGAAAACACTGCTTGACCACACATGTGTTGCCAACAGGTGAGGCTTAAAACTAGCAGGTAAAGTAAAGAAAAGATAGCAAGTGTCATGCTTTTCTTCACATAAAGGTTTCAGCTACATCAGTTTGCCTTCCTCTGTCACAGCTCTTTTATGTTCATGACGCTGTTTGCTGATATGGGTGATGGTATGACTTGGGCTTTATTAATGGAAATACACACTGTCAATGTGGATCTGCAGTTAATTTGTCTCCAGAATCTTCTTGTGGTGTGAAGAACACAATCTTGCCATAATCAGCGAGCTTTTTCAGTGACATTTCAGTAAAATATCATAGCTGGAAGGGGTGAGCTAACCCAGTGGTTCTCAATCTATTTATAATATAACATTTTCAAACATAATTATATTTTGATTTTCAATACACGCAACAAATGAGAGTGGATCTTTTTCATTGGTATTAGTGGTGTTGGGGAGCTTAGGCCAGCATTCATGTCTTCATCTGACACTTTGATGGCTCCTAAAGGCCTGTAAACCTAACAGGAAGCACTGTGGTTTAATTCATTTTTCCATATTACGCATGGGAAAGCTAATATGTAGAGAAATAAAGTTTCTTTTCCAGGGCTATATGGATGATTGCTATTGAGCTGGGGTCATGTTCTCATGGTCTTTCATTGGTGATTGCTACCTATCCTCAAATCCAGATTTCCCAGACAAATTTTTCTCCTGTAGATCTGGTTTCCATTTCCATTTCCACCAATTAGAAGAGTTAACTCAAGTTCTGAGTAAGAGCTGAGCCTTTGAAGAGTGTAAAGGACTTCATTTTAGTCCTAACAGCTATATTTTGTCATTCTTATCACCAACACACTGTATTCAATAATGAATTTTTTCCAAACCTTTCATTTAGTCTGATAGTCACAAACTGCTTTCTGCTGTTACTTAAATATTTCAGATGTGTGCCTGTGTCTCTGTGTGTGTGCTGTCTTCACAACTAATTAGAACACTCCTTGAAGGCAGGCCAAATATTAAAATCATGTAACCTAAAACAAGGGAAAACAATTCTATATGGTTGTTTACCTAATGCCTTTGTCTTACAGAAATCAACAAAGTGGAAGATAAAAAAAATCGGCACCTGCATGAAGAAATGTGATGCAAGTAATTGCTTTTCTGAGACAGAGACTAGACCTCATATAAGGAAGAAAGAAGAATTTAGTTACAAATTTTAATAAATTGCTGAAGGTTGAGTTGGGGCTAGCACACCCACTTACAGTCTCTTTTCCTCAGTGGGTACTTGCAAGCAGGATTGAGAACAGAGAAGGAGGGAAACTGGAAAAACCCTTTCTCCTGGTGGACACTTGAGTGGAGGGAGGGAAGAGAACATTGAGGGAAACATACAACAAAAGCCAAAGGGTGACAGTAAATCCCTGAGAGACAGAAAACAAAAATGCTGAGCTTTATACTGCCTGGGGAGAGCTTCCAGTCTATGGTGCAGGGAGAGGGAACCTAGGCAGAACCCAGTCAAGTGATCTGAGCAGAAGAAGCTAAGAACCTGGGTAGATAAAAGTGATTGTAGTTTTTGAATAGAGTATCATAGAGGAAAGAGCTACATAGAGAAAGAACTACAGAGATCTACACACTCCCCCTGGAGTATTCAGTAGAATACTCATGAGCATGTGCGTATGAAGAAATTACTTGAGAATGGGAAGAGAACCACCTGAAGCGATAAAAGAGAGTAATAACCTGGCACCTTCTCAGAGCCAGTAGTAATACCTGTTTCCACTGGATGGGTTGAAAAACTCACAATTCATGGGTCACTAAATATAGTCACCAGAAATATTTTGCCTCAGGAAATGGGAAATACTTAGCCATAGAATAAATACTGCTCTGGTAAGGCCTAACAAATTTTAACAAGAAGAACTAAAAGGATCACACTATTTCCACATAATTATGTCTTAGAACAAATATCAAAAAACAATCTATAAGAATATAAAAAATATCTATTACCCATCAAAGTAAAATTCACAATATTTGGATCAAGTAAAATACTATCAAGCATGCTAAAAAGGCAAGATGTGTAATGAAAAAAGTATCAATGTTTCAATATCAGACTAAAACATATGTTGGAATTACCAGTAATATTAAGCAGTAATTATAACTATGTTCAATACTTTCAAAATTTTAAACAAAGATAACAAGAAAAGAGGTTAATCAATTCCAAACATTTCTAGCCATCACTTCTTCAAATGTATGCTCTTTAATAGCATCTCTGTTTTACCTTCATGGGACTGCAATTACACTTACATTAGGCCACATCATGTCACAGAGCTCAGGAATAATCTATGCATTATTTTTGATATATTACTTTTGTGTGTGTGTGTGTGTGCGCATGTGTGTGCATGTGTTATTTTGGCTTGAATGCAGAGAAAAAGGAATGCTTATACACTGTTGGTGAGACTGAAAATTAGTACAACTTCTATGGAAAAGAGTATGGAGATTACTCAAAGAAATAAATGAAATTTAATCCAGCAATCTCACTATTGGGTATCCACCCAAAGGAAAAGAAGTCATTTTATCAAAAAGACACCTACATTGGTGAGTGGAACTGAAGACCATTATCCTAAGTGAAGTATATCAGGAATGGGAAAACAAACACAATATGTTCTCGTTAATAACTAGGAGCTAAATGATGGGTACACATGGGCATGAAGAGATATAAAGGACATTGGAAACAGAGAAGGGGGGAGAGTGGGAGGAGAAGTAGGATAAAAACTTACCCAACAGGTTCAATGAGCATTGGTCTGGCCATGGGCACATTCAAAGCCCTGACTCCAGCATTATACAATGTACTCATGTAACAAAAACATTTGTAGCCTGTGAATATTTTGAAATTAAAAAATAAAGTTTGAAAACCTCCCCAAAGCTGCTTCATTAAACATCAACAATATAGGCAAAATTGTCAAAATCAACTTTTTTAGAATTCAGGAAATTAACCAAAAACCTGTAACAATCTGAGAAAGATATATCTAAAAAAAAAAAAAAAAAAGACTGAATATTGGTAAGGATGGTGAGATATGTGGCATTTTAATTTACCCTATTCCATCCTCCTGTCAGCACTCCACAGTAACCTTGACAACCAACAGTTTCATAGTCTTGTAGTCATGAATAGCAGGAGAGTAGCAACCACCAGAAAGGGAAGAGTGTCTTTCAATTCCCACCAAAGTACCCAAACCAGAGAATATTCATGATTTGCACTGTCTGGCAGGTTTGTAGAGAAATTCACAGGCCAGAGTTCCAGTCAATATCACCTTAAAATAATCCAGTTTCACTTAATTTCTGATAAACAATCTTTTGCCATTAAGTCCAATGTTGATCTTTTATAATTTTGTGAACTATAAAACTAAATTCTAAAATGAAACACATACAAAAATCTTTCTGACACCTGAGAAAATCTTTGTGACTTCTTAAAAGGAAGTATATGAAAAAAAAATCTTTGTGACTTTCATGGATATGATGCCAAAAGCACAATGAATAAAATAAAAATTTTATAAATTGTATCAATGAGATTTAGAACATCTGCTTTTCCAAAATTATTGTTAAAAGAATAAAAATAATTCACAGATTGGGAGACAATGTCTGAAAATCTTATACCTTATAAAATATTTATAACTAGAGTATATAATTAACTCTCAAAGCACAATAACTGGGAAAAAACATTCCGATATTTAAAATAGGCAAATAATTCATAAAAAGAGACATGCAAATTAAAAACTATAATGAAGAACCAGTATATAACTATTAAAATGAATAATTAAAAAAATTAACAACTGCTGACTCTCATTCAGTGAGAATGCTAAATAATACCTCACTTTGAAAATAGTTTTGCAATTTCTTATAAATTTACACACATGCTTGCCAGATAACCCTGCAATCTCTCACCTAGCTATTTGCCAACTGAAATGAAAACTTGTGTTTACACAAAAACTTGTATGCAAATGATTATCACAGCTTTATTTATAAAAACTTGAAGCAACTTAATGGCCTTCAAATGGAAAAAGGATAAACAAAATGTTCATATAAAAATAAAAATGGTACTTAATAATACAAAGCAGCAAACTAGTAATAAACATAACAACATGATGAATCTCATATATATTATTTCAAATGAAAGAAGGCAGAATCAAAAGGTTTCTAGTGTGTGGCTTATCTTATTGTACTTTGTTTTATTGCCCTTTGCAGATATTGCATGTCTTTAACAATTTGCAGGCTTATGGCCACCCTGCCTCGAGCAAGTCTATCAGCACCGTTTTTTTCCCCAAAAGAATGTGCTCACTTTGTGTCTCTGTCACATTTTGGTAATTCTTCTAATATTCCAAACTACTTCATTGTATTTATATCTGTTATGGTGATATATGATCAGTGATCTTTGATGTTACCATTATAATTCTTTTGGGGTGCCAGTAATCACACCTATATAAGACAGTGAACTTAACTGATAAATGTGTGTGTTCTGACTGCTTCGCTGGCCATTTCCCCATTTCTCTCCATCTCTTCAGGCCTCCCTATTCCATGAGACACAACAATATTGAAATTCAACCAATTGATAACTCTACAATGGCCTCTAAATGTTCAAGTGAAAGGAAGGGTTGAACACATCTCCCTTTAAATCAAAAGCTAGAAATGATTATGCTTAGTGAGGAAGAAAGTCAATATAGGCCAAAAGCTCTTCTTGCACCAAAGATTTAGCCAAGCTATGAAAGCAAAGAAAAGGTCTTGAAGTAAATTCAAAGTACTACTCCATTAAACATATGAATAGGAAAGTGAAATAGCCTCACTGCTGATATGGAGAAAGTTTTAGTGGTCTGGACAGAAGATCAAACCAGCCACAACATTGCTTTAAGCCAAAGCTTAATCCCGAACAAGGCCCTGACACTCTTCAATTCTATGACGGCTGAGAGAGGTGAGGAAGCTGCATAAGAAAAGTTTGAAGCTAGCAGACGCTGGTTCATAAGATTTAAGGAAAGAAGCTGTCGTCATAACATAAAAGTGCAAGGTAAAACAGCAAGTGCTGATTTAGAAGCTTCAGCAAATTATCCAGAATATCTTGCTGGAGTAATTGATGAAAGTGGCTACACTAAACAACAGATTTTCAATGTAAAATAGACAGCCTTATACTGGAAGTAGATGCCATGTAAGTCTTTCATAGCTAAAGAGGAGAAGTCACCATTGAAGCCACCAATGACTGACTTCAAAGCTTCAAAGAACAGCCTGACTCTCTCATAGGGGTTAATGTAGCTGGTGTCTTTAAGTTGAAGCCAATATTCATTTACCATACCAAAAAATCCTAGGGCCCTTGAAAGCTATGCTAAATTTACTGTGCCTTCACTCTATAAGTGGAATTACAAAGCCTGGATGGCAGCACATATGTATACAGCCTAGTTTACTGAATATTTTAAGCCCATTGTTGAGACCCAATGCTCAGGGGAAAAATATGGTGTTGGAAACACTGGATATTTACATGCAAAAAGTGAAATTGAATCCCTCTCTTGTACCATACACAAATATCAACTCAAAATGTATTAAAACCTTAAATGTAATACCTAGAACTCTAAAAGTCTCAGGAGAAAACTATTCTTGATATTGGTATTTTCTTTTCTTATTAACAATGATTTTAAAACCCAATCATCCATTATTTTTAATGGAACAATCAAACTTATATTCTAAGTCACAATAACGAGAAGGACCAAAGCTCCTGTCAACTGTACATCAACAACGTGAGTCTTTCACATAGACTGATATGAATTGGTAAAAACAGAGGTAATGCGATCCAACTCACATAGTGTCACTGTATGAAAGTAAATAGTGATCCTAAGGTTATTCAATAAATGGGGTGAGAAAAGTGGATAGCCACATGCAGAAGAATAAAACAGGACTCCGATTTCTCACCATATATAAAAATTGAAGATGGACTAAATACTTAAATGAAATTCTACGTAGACAATGTATGAAATAAAAATTCTAGAAGACAATATAGGAAAAACTCTTCTAAACATTGTCCTAGGCAAGAATTTATGACTAAGACTTCAAAGGGAAATACAGCAACAAGAAAAATAAATAAATGGGACTTGATTAAATTAAAAAGCTTCTGCACAGCAAGGGAAATAATCAACAGAGTAAATAGGTAATCTACATATTGAGAGAAAATATCACAAACTATACATCTGATAAAGGTTTAATATAAAGAATCTACAAAGAACTCAAACAAATCAGTAAGACAAAACAAACAATCCCATTACAAAGTGGGCAAAAGACAGGAACAGAAGTTTTTCAAAAGAAGATAGACAAATGACCAGCAAATATATGAAAAAATGCTCAGCATCACTAATCATCAGCGAAATGCAAATTTAAACCATAATGAGATACCACCTTACTCCTGTTAGAATTGCTATCATGAAAAAGTAAAAACAAACAAACAAACAAAAAAAAAACCAGATGCTTGTATGTGGATGCAGAGAGATGGGAATGCTTATACACTGTTAGTGGGACTGCAAATTAGTATTAATACAACCTCTATGGAAAACAGATTGGTGATTCCTCAAAGAAATACATGTAGACTTACCATTGGATCCAGCAATCCCACAACTGGTTATCCACCCAAAGGAAAAGAAGTAATTTTGTCAAAAAGACACCTGCTTTCAAATGTTCATCACTACCCAGTTCACAATTGCAGAGATGTGAAATCAACCAAAGTGTCCATTAATTCATGATTGGATAAAGAAAATGTGTATAATACCATGGAGTACTACTCAGCCATTAAAAGGAATGAAAAATGTCTTTTGCAGCAACTCAAGTGGAACTGGAGACCATTATCCTAATTGAAGTATCTCAGAAATAGGAAAGCAAACACTACATGCATCCACTAATAATTGGGAGCTAAACGATGAGCACGCACAGACACAAAGAAATGTAAAGGACATTGGAAATGAAGAAGAGGGGGATGGTGAAAAGGGGAGGGGTAAAAACTTACTATTGGATACAGTGAACACTGTTCTGGTGATGGGCACACTACAAACCCTGACTTTAGAATTATACAGTATATCCATGTACCAAAAACATTTTACCCCCTTAATAATTTAAAATTTAGAAAAAAGTGAGTAAGATGAAGATGAAGAAGGGAAAAAATCTAAGATTTTTATTTTCCTGTGAAGGGATGTTCACATGAAGTGATTATTTTAAAAAAAGAAATTTGAATTTCTCACTCTCTTAAGGTTCAGGTATTCTATGATGTACTTTCCATAGGCAACAAGTACTAAGTGCTCTTTTACTAAAGCGGGGAAGAAAACCACCCCTCTCTGTTGCGTTAATGTCTTACTTTGTTCAACTGCAATGTGTTTCTTCTGTTTCTTCTCTCTCTTCCACAGAACTTTCAAAGTTTTCTCCTTAAAAATGGACTTTTGGGGGTGTGGTGGCTCATGCCAGGCTTGAAATCCTAGCACTCTGGGAGGCCAAGGTGGAAGGATCGCTTGAGGTCAAGAGTTTGGAGGTCAGCCTGAGCAAGAGCAAGACCCTGTCTCTACTAAAAATAGAAAAATTAGCTGGGCATTATGGCACCTGCCTGTAGTCCCACCTACTCAGAAGGCTGATGCAGGAGAATTGATTGAGCCCAGGAGTTTGAGGTTGCAGTAAGCTATGATGATGCCACTGCACTTTAGCCTGGGTAACAGAGCAAGACCCTGTCTCAAGAAAAAAGAAAAAAAAAATGGACTTTTTATCATATCATGTTTCTGCTTAGGAACCTTCAATCAATTGCTCTTTTACAGATAAATCATAAACTCTCTATTGAGAGATAAAAGATCTTTTACGCAAGGTCTCAATTTTTCTTTTCTTTGACAATTCCCAACCTTATTTCTACAACACTAGCTAACCTACGTGCTGGGCATTGGCATTGCTTTATATCTTTGTTTATACCTTTTTCTTTCCACTTGATGTTCACAGAAATTAGGATATTTGGATTCAATAAAAAAGAATCAGCTCTAATCCCCCCTTTTTTGTCAGGTTCTCCTCACTCTCTTAAAAATAATGGTTATTTTGTTTTAATGCACAACATATTGTTAATATCTCTATTATGACACTCAGCATATTGAATTGTATTGCCATCATTAATTTTCCCATCTGTGTTCTCCATCAGACTGTGAGTTTCTTGACAGATGAAAAAGTTTATTTGTCTTCATTGTATTTTCAGATCCACCACAATTCTTTGAACATATTATGTTTAATTGATATCTATTAAATTTTAAAATTTTGTTAAAAGTTTAGAAATGTAACCCTAGATAAATATCTATTGTTTTATTTAATCTAGTAAAGATAGATATATGTGGTTAAAAGATTAACCTATTTGTGGGATAACATAATGATTATTTGGTTAAGTTTGACAAAATCTCAATGAAAGCAGAACATTTTTAGTTTCATCACAGAATTTCATCTTGCAAATATCTCCTATTATTCTAATGCTTCACAAACAGTGAGTATTTGCCAGGGTTTAACAAGTGTTATTTCATATATTTTTATTAAAAATTTTAGACATGTGCTTTTGATATAAAGTCATATGATTTCAATTTGTGATAATGAATGTTACTTCCTAAAAAGGTAAAATATCTTGATATCATAATAGCTTTCAAATATAATAATTTAATATTAATATATTACTTCTGATAGAACAAGAAAAACAAGCATCTTTTAGACCACCTAATAATCACTTTTCTAAATTTATCTATAGCTACACACCAGTTGTTACTAAAGGGAAGGCAGATTAACTTCTTGCAGTAAGTTGACATTGAATAATTCGATATTAAATTTGACCTGAAATTGAAAAGGAGCCAGATGAAGTAAGTTGGCCATCTGTACCATATGGTCTTAGAAGGGTTGTGAATGCCCAGGTACTAAGGAAGAAGTCCAGAAAGTCTTATCTCTTACTGTAAGAGCTATATCATCAACTACTGTAAGAAATTCAACTACGGAAAACATGAGTGTCTTAAGTAATAAGACCCAGATCATGGTTGTAAGACGTCTTAGAAAAATCTATCACCTAATGCTGGGGGCATAATTATCTGCGTGTGGCAAATCAGATAAAAAGGACAAATAGTCTTAATAAAAAAGATGTCAAGCTAAAATAGACCACACAGAATAAACCACACATATATCACAGACAGTGACCATAGAAATGAGAAAATATCAAAATTACTGAGATCATTTCTGTTTAAAAAAA
>VBSM01003204.1:46494948-46506883 GCA_008086735.1 Cheirogaleus medius | reverse complement strand
GCAATGAATCTAACACAAAATATTCCTCTTATTTAGATAATTATTTAAATATGGCTTTATTATTGATTGAATGCTAATGAGCTTAAGTTGACAGCCTGCCAGGTAGGTCCTTCTGTCTTCACCATCATTCACTCACTGTATAAAATTTCTTTTAGTGGTAAAAAATTCAATGTGCAATTTCATCCTGCACTGCAGGAAGTCTCCTGCCTGGTGTGAGCATCATTTGGCATTAATTAAGACTACCTATTTCACTAGAGATCTAGCAGTTCTAAAAAACTTTAGTTCACAGCTGTCATGTGGAATAAACTACAAGTCAAAATTGCTGCTTCAATTTAAAAATATCCCTAATTTCAAATTTCTTCAGATATAATCAGCAAATAGATAAATCTTATTCTGTATAGTGACAAGAAACAGCTACAGTGTTGAAAACTATCAATGAATAATATTAATAGTTTCAAATGATAAAAGGGGAAGATATAGGAAGATTGATTGATGGACATGATTTTATTCTAAGAAGGAAATAAGACTATAGAAATAACAATCTATAAATAAGATATAATAGCTCCAAGAGAAAAGTTAATGGCGATTACTATTTTGCTTAGTTACATTTTTAACTTAAGTTGAAGAACTATGTAACATGCTATATTTATGTTATGTGTCTATTCAGTCATTTGTCTAACATGCAACTATTATATCTAACGTATTTTGTATAAAGTACTAGGATACATAGAGTAGGAATATATTTTCCCAATTTCAAAGATCCCACAATTAAACTCAACTAGTTGTTTTAAAATTGTCTGCTATTTTCATCATCTGGGATAAGGGTCTCTTATAAAAATATGAATGCTCAGGTTTCAACCTAAACCAATTAAATAATATCTGAAGGTAGGGCTGCTGACAATGCTACGATCTAAAGTACACACAGATGATTCTAACAGAAAACAAGATTAGAAAAGCACATATGCAGCCCACAAAAAAGGTATATTTCAGAAAAATATATCTTTTAAGTATAAAAATCTATGATATTTTGTAATGAAACTGGAGGTTAAGTATTCAGAAACCTCTAAAAATATCTAACTTTTATCTGATGTTAACACAAAACAATCTGTAAACTCTGAGGCTACAAAATGTAAAATTTGTGGTATTTTACAGTTAAAAACAAAAAAATGGTGGAAAAAGCCTCTGATTTAGCAATAAGAAAATACTATTATCATTATCATTATTGTTTTATAACAATAAAAATTATTGTTATAATGTATATAATGTGACATGAAACTTGCACAAATCTTAGTATAACTTGATAAATTTATAATAATACATATCCTATCTTGTGTAACTACCACCCAGATAAAATTATAGAACATGTCCAGCACTCTACAAGTTTCACTCTTGCACCTTCCTAGCTATATGTCCCTCTAAAGAGGTAACCACTATTATGAACTCTACTACTAAACTCTACTAAAAATCTATTTCATTAAGTAGATTTTTCTGTTCTTTAACAATAAGCAATGAAATCACATAAATGGTATAATACAGTATGCTGTACACAGATCATTTTGAATCTAGGTTCTTTGTAATATCTTATTTTTGATAATAGTTTTAATGTATTCATAGATCATTTCAAAAAAATCAAAGAGAAAGTTTAAATGTCAGTATTAAAGTTTTTTCTAAACTTAACATTCATTCTAAAAAACCCTTTTGAACAGCTAAATATTTTTGGCTTTTGGCTTTTGCTTTGCATATGTAATAAAAAATATAAAGGCAATAAAAAGTGAATAATAAATGCTGACGAATTTAGACTGTGATAATATTAATAGATAACCTCGTGTATAGCTGCCAACTACTCCTCTCTCACTCCAAGAGCATGTCATTTCTTTCACCTAACAATGAAGTCTATTTTGCTTCCCTTAATCTAGGCTGGCTTTGTAACTTGTTTTGTCCAATAGAATGCAGTAGAAAGGACGCTGTGCCAGTTATGGTTCAAGTTCTTATGAGGTCTTGCAGTTTTTCTCTTCACTCATTGATGCGCTCTCTCTTAGATCCTTATCATTATACTGTAAGGAAGTCCAGTCTAGCCTGCTGAAAAGAGAAGGTCCTGGAGAATGACGTACCACTTGGAGAGAGATATCTCATGGAAGAAAACAGAAGGGCCTTGGTATAGCTCAAAGGTAAATGCAAACAACATACATAATCACATTAAACTAACATGAAGCAGAATAATCATATTTCAATCCACAGAATTATGAAAAATAATACATTGATGATATGTAAACCCCACGAATTTCAGAGTGGTTTGTTACACAACAATAGATAACAGAAGACACCGGAAGAAGAAAAAAAATAGAACTGGTACTCATGTTAAAGCCTATCTCATTGTATTTAAAATGAATATGGAATACTAAGAAAAGGCAATAGACTCTTAAATTCCTACAATAATTATTAAAACTTCATGAATAATGATTTTCAGAAGAATGGGCTTGTACAAATGATCCTTTTAAGCCATCAGTACCTTGCTCTTCATTGCTATCTATTGCTAAAGATTCTTTGCAAGTTAGCTTGCAACAGTGCTCCTGATTCTTCAATTCTTTCTATTATTAGAATAATGTACATCCATGCCCTTTGTCTGTAGGGCCCATTAAAGTGGGCTTACTGTCTTTACTCCTTCCCAGCGGTGTGGTCGTGATCATGGGACTTGTTCAAGGTAGTAGAATTTGAGCACAATGGACAGTAGGCCCATATCTAGCTAAGGCTTTGAGATTTATCACTTGTTTCTGCACACATTTCTGGCAGTTCTATGGTTTGGCATAAGAAAAACCTGCTCTGCATAGCTGCAGACCCACAGCTACTGGGAATCAAACTCAGATTTTCCCTGCTGAGCCTGGTAGTATCACAACCACAATATGCATGAGCAAGAAAATCAATGTTTGAATACATGAGTTACTGGGACTTTGAGGTTGCTTTCTGGGAAGGAAGCAGGGAGAATAATACAAATTTGCATACTCTATGAGTTATTGCAATCCATTCATGAACTTGTGTTAGTTTTCAATCTCATTACAATATAGAACATTATGAGAATAAGCTTGATAAGTTTTAAAGCACCCAACATCTTTAGAAATTACAAGAATTTTTCTAAATAAATTATAGAAACTGGAGCAATAGAATCAGAATAAAATGTCTAAAAGTATATTTTAGATATATGTATATATATACACATAAACTTAGTTTCAATTTAACTCTTTAAGTATAATAGCATCAATATTGAGATTTTATATCTTTTTTTGAAATATCATGTCTGAGATATATTTATCTTCAAAGAGAAAATAATTATTTCTTTAGTAACTGGGTTTAGATAAATTTTATAAATTTCAGGACTAGATCTCAAATACCATAAAACTTTTCCCATAGATTCTGAATGAGGACTTTTCCCCTTTATTCTTTATAATGATGTACTATGATAATGATCATTTATATTTTTTCTTTAATTGCCATGGTCACAGAAAATTAAATATAACCCAATATATCTATAATGTTGTGCTTTCTCTAAAGAGAGAAAGACAGCTGGAAAAAAACACTAATAGCAAATAAAATAAGACAGTTAAAAATGTGTGTCAATATGGTCAAAACATTCAGAGAAAACCTTTAAAGTTTGTACTTGTCTATGGTGTATTGGTGATGAGCAAAAAGACCAGAGACCATCAATTTGAAAAATCATAGGAAGTAAAAATAATATACTATGATATATGTAACTATTTGTTGATGTATATCTATGATTTATGTACTTTAGATAAATATGTTATACTTTAATATAAAGGTAAGCAAAATAAAATAAAACCTAAGGGTTTAGTAAGAGAGATGACCAACTTTTTTGATATATTTGTATAATAATAAAGTACGGAAGGAGAGAAGGCAGAAAAGATAAATAGTAGAATGGAGGAAAGAAGGAAGGAGGAAAGAAGGAAGAAAGGAAATGCATAAAAGAAGGAAGAAAATTATAAAAGAATAAAAGAAAAAAGAAAACTGAACTCAATAGGAAAAAATGCATTGTCATCACTGCTTCAAAGTAGTAGTCATTTTATACTACAGTGAAATATATAAATATCACATGTAATTGTAAGAGTCTGTGGTTCCCTAGGAATCACATCAGTAGATTTCAGTAAATTTCAAATTGCTTCATGATATTCCAGAGTCTCACATACAAATATATAAATACCCTTAAGATTTCAGAAAGGTTTCTTTGATAACTAGTCAACAGAAATCCTGGACAAATAGAACCATTTACAATCCTCTTAAGGGAGTCCAGACTTCATTCTCATCATAGATAGTTGTATTGATTACTGTGCTCTTTATCAAGAAAACACTGGTCAGGATATTTTATTGTTGCCAACCTGAATGAGCTAATTAAAACTTGTCTGCATATAAATACTCCATTTCTGGCACATATTTTAAATTAATGTTGAAAGCTCTGCTTCCTAAGAACTTCATAATACATTTTTCATAGGGTTATTACAAGTTTTGTTTCATTAGTAGTAACTGTCTCTTTCATGTATTTTTTTTGCCCTAGTTTGATTATATTTTAGAATTGCAATGCTATACATTTTAAAGCTGTAAAAATGTGCTCCTTATTTTCTTTAAACGTATTAAATATATATTTAGACCCAACTAGATGCTGCCTATAAGAGACTCATTTCACCTTTAAGGACATATATAGACTGAAAGTGAAGGGATGGAAAAATACATTCCATGTGAATGGAAATCCAAAGACAGCAGAAATGCTATACTTACATAAAATAGACTCTACATTAAAAACAATTCTAAAAAGAGACAAACAAGGTCATTATATAATGACAAAGGGGTCAATTCAAGAGGATATAACCACTGTAAATTTTTATGCACACAAAATTGGAACATCTAAATATATGGAGCAAATATTAGTATGTCTAAATGAAGAAAGAGACTGCAATTAAATAATATAAGGTTACTTCAGTACCCCCTCATTGAAAATGGATAGATCATCCATACAGAAATTCAATAAGGAAACAGTTTAGTTGAACAACACTGTGGTGAAAATGGACCTAATAGGCATATGCAGAACTTTTCATCCAACACAAGCAAAATTCACATTTTTCTCAAATGTGCACAGAACATTTTTCAGAATAGATCATATGTTAGGCCACAAAACAAGTCTTAATAAATTAAGAAGACTGAAACCATCTCAAGTATCTTTTCCCATCACAATGGTATAAAACTAGAAAACAATAACAAAAGGAAATTTGGAAAATTCAGATATGTGGAAATGAAACAACATGCTCCTGAACAACCAACAGGTCAGATATTTCAAAGAAGAAGTCAAAAATAAAAATAAATCTTTACCCAATGAAAATTGGGTTTTAATACAAAAAGCATCATGTAGAAATCATTATATAATAATAAAGAATTGAATCATTCAGAAAGCTATAACAATTCTATAGTGTGCAATGAGAGCCACAAAATATATAAACCAAAAATTGATGGAAGTTCAAAGAGAAACTGACAAGTCTTTATCATTGTGAGAGTTGTCGAAACAAATATCCCAATTATGAAGTTAGTTAATATATTTTAAAATGCAGAATTAACAAGCATGTTTAAATACACACATATTATCCTGCACCAAGGAATTATAGAATATACATTCTTCTCAAGGACATTTAAAACATTTGTAAGAAATCACAATATTTTAGACTCTGAACCCAATACCAACAAAATTCAAATAACTGTAACACATAGGCAGCCTTCTTTATGTACAATGTGATTATGCTACAAATTAAACTAGATCCAACTTAAAAATAGCCATACATTTATTTTTTATTTTTGGTTTTAATTGACATATAATCATTATATTTATGGGAAATATATATTTATAGAGTATATTTTTATGGGTACAGTGAGATGTTTATATATATATATGTGTGTGTGTGTGTGTGTATACTGTGTAATAATCCTATCAGGGTATTAGTATATCTATCGCCACATACATTTATTATTCCTTTGTGGTGAGAACATTCAAAATCCTCTCTGCTACCTATCTTAAAATATACAACATAATATTGTTAACTATAGTCACCATACTATGCAATAGAATAGAACTTTTTCTTCCTATCTAATTGTAGCTTTGTACTGGTTGACCGATCTCTCTCTATTCTCTTTTTTCCCTTACCCTCCCCAGCCTCTAGTAATCACTATTCTCTCTACTTCTCTGAAGATCAACCTCTTTAGATTCCACATATGAGTGAGGTTATATAGTTATTTGTCTTTCAGTGTCCCGTTCATTTATTTCACTTAAACATAATGTCCCCCAGGTTCATCCATATTACCACCCTATGATGAGATTTCATTCTTCCCTATGACTGAATACTATCCCATTGTATTTATCTATTCATCTGTTGATGGACACTTAGGTCAATTCCATATCTTGACTATTGGAATAATGCTGTAATAAATGCAGGAGAGCACATATCTCTTCAACATGCTGTTATCATTTCCTTTGAATATAAACTCTGTAGTGTTTATACAGAGGGGTGCTGGATCACATAGTAGTTCAATTTTTAATTTTTTTAGGAGCCTCCATTCTGTTTTCAATAACAGCTATACTAATTAACATTGCCACCAACAGTGTTAAACACTGTTTTCCTTTCTGCACATCCATGTCATGCTATTTTTTGTCATTTTGGTAATAGCCATACTAATTGGGGTGAAACTATATCTCATTGTGGTTTAATTTGCATTTCCGTGACAAGTAGTGATGTTATATACTTGTTGGCTATTTGCACGTCTTCTTTTAAGAAATGTCTATTCCGATCTTTTGCCCATTTCTTAATCAAATTATTTTTTGCTATTGAATTGCTTGAGTTTCTTATATATCCTAGATATTAACCCCCTGTCATATGCATAGTTTACAGATATTTTCTCCCCTGCTCTAAGTTGTCTCTTCATTCTTTTGATTGTTTCCTTTACCGTGCAGTGTCTTTTCAGTTTGACATAGTCGCATTTGTCTGTTTTACGTTTTGCTGCGTGTGCCTTTGGTATCTTATCCAAAAAGTGTTTGTCGAGACCAATGTCATGAAGTAATCTCTGTATTTTTTCTAGTACATATATATATATACAAAAATAAAAAATTTAAAACTTGTTGAGAATGCAATGCAATTAAAATGTGACATAGAGAATCATATGGCATACTCTTAATGTGGTATTTTAAATCATAGCATTTAGTAAACAAGAGAGATTAAAAATTAATGTGGTAAATACATATGTTAAAAAGGTAGAAAAGGATTAACAGATTGAAGACAAAGAGGACGAAAAATAAAATTATAAAATATAAAAGATTAGTAAAGATAAAATTTAATTTTATGAAGAATATTTTAAAAATACAACTTTGAGTGAGACTTATAAAGAGAAAAATTGAGAATGCATAAATCAACAACATATTACAATATAATATAGTTTAAATGTTAAAAATATAATATACTACTTCATATTAGAAAATAGAAAATAAATGAATTTTAAACTGTAAATAAAATTTCCAAACCAAATTATGAAAAACATCTGAATTTCTACAGCATTAAAATATTATTTCCATATTTGATAGTCTTCCTTCAACTTAAATCTAGACCTAAATGAACAAATTGTGCTTAGTCCAAAAAGACCTATTTAAATTTAGAAGATCTACAAATGTATTTCATTGCATTAAAAAATTAAAGGAGAAAAAATCTACTTACCTCAGTAGCAACAGAAAAAGATTAGAAAAAATACAAAGTACATTTATGAAAACAACGCATAAAAAATTGAGATGAAGAGAGAACTTGTTAATCCAAGGATTAGGCAGGTTTGCCCAGATTTGCTTTTCTTTTAACTTGACAGTATAATTCTAATATTCACATTGATATTTTCCAATTAATTTTATTGTGAAATATATATGCAAGAATGTGCATAATATGGAAATAATATAGCATAATGAAGAATTATAAAACAAAAGGCCACGAAACCCTCATCCATATCAATAAAGTAGTTGCAATCACAACAGAAGCTGTCTCACTCATTCCGCTTCTAGATCCCCCTGCCCTTTTTGGAATAAACACTTTTCTAGAATTTATAATTATCACTCTCTTGCTTTTCTTTTCAGTCTTATTTTTAATATGTGTGTTTCATAAGCTCTAAAATGGTGCTAATAAAATCCAAGTAGCTTAGGAGCTCAAAGGAGCCATGGGAATCTGGAACTCAGACCATTGAGGTTTTTATGCTGGTATTATGATAAGGTAAAAAAGGCCAGTTCTTGGAGCTTTGAAGAAGATGCAAACTGGAATTAGCCACTGGTACTGGAACTAACTGCTGCAGAAAGGATACAGAACTGCTGAGGTCTGGCTGAACTAGTAAGTAGTAAGGGAGAAGGAGAGTGTCACTCCTTTCTCTTCAGCCTGCCTTCCAGGTTGCCTGCAACACTCCAGTTGGCACAACTAATTGGAAGCTAGCAGTTTAGAGGGCCCTAGCTCCAGATCACAAGATGTAATATAGAAGAATGAGTTTAAGCTGAGAGGGAATAGCTCAATAACTACCATTGCTCCTATATAGTCTGTTTCCACTCAGGTGCTCTTACAAATTATTCTGAACACAGCTGCCAAAGAAATTATTAAAATGTAAGTCAGATTGTGTCACTGTCTGCCAATGTCTCTCTATGCTTCTCAAAATAGAGAAAAAGTCTTCAAAATTAAATCAAATCACTTCCAAGTATCTTATTATGTGACCCTCCATTAACACCTCCCTGGCTTCTCTCTTTTACAACTACATTGGTCTGGATGCCATTTCTGTTCAACTTTTTTTGGAATTCCCTGCACTCAGATATCCCCAGGTCTTTCCCCTTCACCTCATCAGTATCTTGGCCCACTGTCTCCTCTCAATAGGCATTCTCTGACCATCTCATTTAACTTGCCTTCTCTCCCCTCCCCACTCTGTCTTTTTTCCTGCCTTATTTTTCATCATTGCCATTTTCATCTTTTAACTTTTTCACTTGCTTAATTTTTGTATTGTCTGTCTCTGCTCAGCAGAATATAAGCTTCACAAAAGCAAGTATTTTTGTCTTTTTGTTAGCTGATGAATCCCTGGTGCATAGAACAGTGCCTAGCACATAACAGGCACTAAGTTGATTTGTTTTCAACTTTGGTTCTAAGATTTTTACCTCTCTACCTCAATTTTTTTAATCAGTGCTATTTCTCATCTCGTGGAGTTTTGTGAGACATAAAAGAAAAACATATGTATTTTACATATTGCATAGCACATAAGTACTTAGTTAATATCAGCTATAATGCTATTATATTATGTCCTATATTTAGTTTATTATTTTTATATATTATCATGTTCACAATAATTATGAAGGATAATATTGATAAAGGGACAATCAAAAAGTACATTTTTAAGGTGATATTAACTGGTCAGATATTTTGAAAATTAAACCTAATACACTATAAGACTCAGGTGTTTTCAATTGTTACAGTAGATCTAATAGCCTTAGTTTTGTTAAAACAACCATTTTTATGATAGTCTTTGGGGGGATTTGTCATTTCTGAAGCATCAAGCAGTGCCAGCAAAGACTACTTCATCACCATATGTCAAGACCCTTGATTGGGTAAGAACACACTCCTTTGAGTCCCTGGGAGCCTTCCTCTCAGGGCTTTCTGCATTCATGACAGTGAGGTAGGTTTCAGGTTGCATCTAAGCTATGATTTATTTTCACTAACTTCCCAAAAGTTAAGTTAATTCTTCCTCCTGTGAATGAGGACCACTCTAGAAAAAAAGCCTCTTTTCCTTGGTAAAATCTGCCTTGTCATTAGCCATCTGCATCTTTGTTCTTGTCCCAAGATAATAAACCCCTCATTTCTGATAGTCTACAAGCTATACAAATATTTTCCCACCAGGTCACTAATTATGAATTAAGAGGATAACTGTACTTTCCTAGCAATGCAGACAAAGAGTTTCCTATTTTCCTGAAATTGTCATAGCATGTGATGTAACCGAGTCCTCAGTATCTAGAACTTGTCCTTTGCACCCTAAAGTTGAGCATGCAATTTATTTTAAATGAACATTTGACCACTTCTTATTCTTGGCTTTCTTAACTATCGTAAAC
This sequence comes from Cheirogaleus medius, assembly GCA_008086735.1. Lineage (NCBI taxonomy): Eukaryota > Metazoa > Chordata > Mammalia > Primates > Cheirogaleidae > Cheirogaleus > Cheirogaleus medius. The sequence continues at coordinate 46,496,733 of VBSM01003204.1, read as the reverse complement.
TTTTCCTCTTATTTTACATGAGTGATGTGAACAGTTCTTGATCTTCTGACTCAACTTTATGGAAATAATTCGAATCAGGTGCATTAGAAACAGGTGTATTTCTCTTAATCAGTGGCAAAAGCCTATCTTGTCTCAGGGAAGTAGAAGTTGAAGTAAAACTTCTGTTTCTGTGTGCAAAGTTAATGAATAACTCTATTGATGTGATTTTTAGGGTCTCCCTCAAACTTTATGCTCCCTCAGGTTATAAACTTATTGTTGCTCACCAAAAAATACAACTTCTCAACAATTAGGATGATCATTTATGAAGTTATTTTATTTTTCTCTTTCACACATTTCCATCTTTGTAAAAATCTAAACCATGATCCATTTCTTCCATTATTGGAAGAAGCACAACCTTATGCTTGATTAGATTCTGTCAGGAATCATCCAAATGAGATCATTTTATAGCCTCTAGAAAATACAGATATAATATTGTTTGTTTATGAATGAAACAGGAAACTATCAGGCTAGATACATTTTATAATCTTTTATAAGATTTCAACTCACTGGTCAAAAATGAATATTACCATAGATAACTTCAGACAAGAAGACAGAACTCATTGCACTCTCCATAGATTGTCAATTAGCTAGAAATAAACAGGTCCATGTATAGTGATGATAAATATACTTTTAAGGTAATGCATGATTCTGAGATGCTTTGAAAAGAGTGAGTGTTAACCTCACCAGAAACTACTATTAAATTTGGAAAGACCATCAGCTGAAAGGATTTTTTAAGCACTGCATTGCTTTGTAAGAAAGTCATTGTCATTAAGGAGTAACAGGAAGGCTAGAGCATACATAGTTTATCAACTAGGTTTTTCACCAAGACTCAGCCCTACTCACATGTTACCCTAAGGGCCAAAACTGAAGTCCTTAAAAGGCTATGATGGAATGTCACTCACTCCATAATTAGAAACTAATATCATTGAGTGTTACCTGCTGATCATTTCTGGTGCTTTTAGGATGGTACTATATGTAACGCACATGGAGCCCTGCAAAAATTTTGCATAAAATTACTACAGAAAATATAAATAAGCAATGCACTCCATCAACATTGTAGAATTAACTTTACTAAAAGAGCTGAGACTTTTTTATTCATGTCTTATCTGTCACTAACATAATCATGGTAAAACTATAAAGTCTGGATATAGAAAATAGATCACAACTCAGAGTCCCTTGGGACTTTTCCAAGTGGATTTTATAAACTTGACCTGAGGTACCATTTTTTTTTCAGAGTATTATAGGGGTACAAATGTTTTGGTTCTATAAATTGCCTCTGCACCACCCCAACAAGAGTTCCTGTCCTCCAGACAGCGTGAAGGTTTTTGAATATATTTGGTTTATTATTTTCTTATTCCCAAAAAGGACTGAAGCTATTTCTTGCTGGAAATCCCTGGCTCTGATGATAACAATCAAAACAAAATTTCTTGATTTTGTGTTCTTGTCCTGGAGAATTCCAACCAATTTCTTTAGTTATTGTGTGCACATTTTACTGGGTCTGTCATTTAAGAACTTTGAAATGCCTTGACATTTATTCAAACTTCATGTTTCATATTATAGAAGTCTTCTGGAAAAAAATAATAACAAATGTAATTCTAAATGAAAAATAGAAAAGCTCTCAGAAACTCTCAAACTTCCAATCCAAAAGTACTCTTAATGGCTTTATGAACAATGAAACCAATCACTTCTGTTTACTTTTTTCTTCCACATATGAATTTGTAACAAGCCAAACTATGTATCTAGGAT
>VBSM01003204.1:46417682-46492033 GCA_008086735.1 Cheirogaleus medius | reverse complement strand
TGACATATATAGAAGGATCCAATGCCTTCTGGCATTACATAGTCAGTTGTCTATCTGTCACCAAAGACCACCAAGAAAAGTACTAGTCAGGAAAGCGAAATTCATTAAAACAGCTGAAGTAAAGAGCACCACCCTGAAATATTTCAGTTGTAGTCTATTAAGGGAGGGATTCAGGAGATGTATTTATAGACTTTGTGGTTTGGCTTAAGCAGTGTAAGTTGTTTCTTTTGGGGGGAGTCAATTTAGCATATTATTATGTATTAATTCAGCAAATTTGATGACATAATTGTTTAGAATTCATAGACACAGCAAGAAAAAGTTCTTGAAGTTAGCCTTGATAAAGTGTTATTTGATAAACAACCTGATTGCCTATTCTAATTATTTTATTTGCATAAATTGATTGGCAAGACTTCCCAAAACCAAGTGATGAAGTTATTTGTTGCTTTAGATCTTTATCTTCCTGAAAAATAATTTTGGAGTAGTCAACTGATTTTTACAGGGATAATTTCAATTCTCAGTCCCAATAACTAAGCTAATAGATATAAACAGTCTCAGTCTTCAACATATATCATGGTAAATATCCTATTCTGCCTGAACATGAAGTTAAGTTATACATTTTTGAATACATGTTTGAATATATGAGGGTGCCCAGGAAGTATACATTGGGTTTCCTTGCCTGTGAAGTGAACACAGTGATCAAGCATGAAGTAGAATCCCATATATATTTTGGAGTTATCTCCTCTTGAAGTTATAGGTAAGTTTTGACAGGCAGTAACTTTGGGACTATAGCTAATAGAAAAACAAAAAGAACTTTTACCAGTTTTAGGATTAAGCTAGGGAGCAGATACCCAGACATAAGTTTAGGAGGGGGCTTTTTGACTTCTAATATATCCTAGAAAAACCTGTTTAGGACAAAAAAACCTCAACTTATATCAAGATTTTCCCTCCTCTTACCTATAATAATTTTGGTCAACAATTCTGTCAAGTATGGGCTGCCCTGCCTAAACGTCTAAAACTTTTCCTTCTTGAGGACCCTCATCATAGATAGCATTTATTTTAATAGCTCTATTTCATCTTCCTGACAAATAGAATTTTGCCTAATTACTGTGGAGTCCCTATGTCACAAACCTCATTTCTGGAGATTGGATCCTTTTTTTTGGTTGCTTAAGTGTGTTTTGATAACCTGCCTAGTATCCCTGACACCATATAAATTGTTTCTTGAAAACTATAATCAGTATGCAAGACATATTCATTGTTATTTTTGCTTTAAATTGATTAACTGATTGATATTCTGCTTCAATTCAAGAAAGATACATGTCAACTTACAGAGGAAAAAGTCACACTACCATAAAATAAACCAAATAAATATATGAGTGGACTGGAGCAGAATAATGATAACACTGTAAAATAAGAAGAAACTGGAACACTGACCCAATGTAATAATGTATAATTGCTAGAGGGAGATCCAAACAAATTTTGGACTTGTTAGCAAAACAAATAGAGGATCATAAACATTAATATTGGTTATTTTGTTCATATTAATAAACAAAACCATATGTTTTAAAAAGCATGGCCTTGTAAGAGGTCTGTGTGACACAGTAAATATTGTATTGTTTCTTATCAATTAATATGATGTTGACTGACCTGTTACTTTTCCTAATAGTGGCCCTGAATGCTAGCTGATAATATGGCATTCAAGGGAAATTATAAAAATGTATTAAGAGATAAGACATGTAGTCCAAATCCACACTTTTAGTTAGTCATTTTATCAGCATATATATGTTGAATTTTCTAAAATTGAGACAAGGAATTTTAAAAACACTGATGGTAATTTGGCAACTAGGTTTATCAAAAAATACTGGTGTGTGCCCTGAGGAGAGAGAAAGAATTGACTGTATAGAAACCATAGTGAGGAGGCCAAGGTTACCTATTTTACATTTGTGACAAATAGTATAACAATTATTAAGGTTAAAATCATCATCAAAGAGATATACTGAGAGATCTGTTTCAGGGACAGGTCCAGATCATATTTAGATAAAAAATTATAGAAAGTTTAATAAGTGGTTAAGGATATAAGAGATTTTGTTGATGGTGGACCATGATTTCCAAAGCAACAAATTGAAGAATTTCAGAACTTGGGGCTAGAGAGTGATGTTGGAGACATGATGTTTAACCACTTCGGTAGCACTCTCACCGGCCGCGAAACCTTGCCCACAGCCAGCACTCACAGTCCGCAGGATAGTTTGTGCTGTGCATTGACGACGAATCCATTTTGCTCTTGTGTGATGAGGAAATCTTTAAAGCACTGAAAGCTTGTTTTACTTTACAGGCAGCTTTAGGAAAATAACTATAATAACTCCTACTAAGGACTTGTTAAAAGGTCACAGATTCATAGTAACTTATTAGCTGAACGTACACACTGCAACTGCAGAGATAAAAGCTGTAAAAGTAAAAGCTTTTGGCTGTTGACTAAAGTTGATGCTCGGCTGTGCACTTTCATATCACGGCTGTCGGCTAAAGTCGAAGCTTGGCTGTGCACATTCATCTGTGGCTGTCAACTATAGCTCGTACCGAAGTGGTTAATTAGGCTGCCTCCCTAATTAGTAGCATCCCTGTCCATTGTTCCTTATGAAGCTTCAGCTCTGACACCTGGGAGATCGTTCCTTTTATATTATCCTCAAGTAGGCAATAATAAATTTGTCTTTATTAAGAGCTCAACTGATTTCTCACCCCACCTATTCTTCAAATAGTTGAGATCCCAATGTCATTTTTAGCCTTAAAGTATTTATAAATCTAGACTGGTGCTTCTTTTAGCCAAATATCTCTGAAAATTGAGTGAACTTATCATCTGATGATAAACAGCTTCATGTGCCAATTTCCACTATCAAGGTACTTTTTGAGTTATAATTTTCACATTTACTACATTTCTTTGTTTCTTATCCCCATATCCCTTCTCTTTCAAGGTATCCAAGTGCCTTGAGGCTATCATGTGATGGTGGAAAACATACCCACTTAGTTAATTTTCCATGAGCCATTTTGCAACTGTTATGTTTCACTTGCAATACAGCTTCAGTTGAGTATTTACTCTCACATGCATTAATTTATTCAGAGGTTTTCACAATGCTGTAATGGCCTTAGCTGAAAGACTTAAGTTTTTGTTGCTATGAGCTATTTTTTAAATTTATATTTTCATTGTGTCACATTAAGAATCAGTTGTCTCTTCCACATCTAAAATTTTCTGGTGTTTGATTCTTTAGAAACTCTTTCAATACACTTTCACAATGCTCACTTATTTCCTGAGGTCATCTATTTTCTCTCTGCCAAAGGCAGCCACCAATAAGCAACACACACACTACTAATATTCTGTTGCTGACCTCTTTCCCCAGAGTCATGTGTTTAATAAACAAAGGCAAGAGTTTTACAAAAAAAAATTGCTATTATTTACATAGATGACTACCTTTCAAATTATGGATAGTTTCTCTGCTGTCAACCGCCTTACCATTAAGCCTATGCAGCCTGTGTTGTGATTATTTTGTAACCATACTCAACATCTGGTTTCAATTTCTTTATCAGTGAAAATAGTCTAACAATACAATTAAAAATAGCCTCAGGTTATCAGTGGCTTAACTTTATTTTTCACTCATACAAGTCCCTCACGTTTAAACTAGAGACTGTTTTATGTCCCCCTCACTCAAAAATGTGAAGTACTATTTAGTGGTTTGCATCTTTGTTACTTATCTACTTGTTACCTACTTTGAAAGGCTTCTGCCTAGAAGCCATATAAATCATTTCCACTCACATTTCATTAGGTAAGCAAATCACATTATCACACCTAACTTCAAGGTTCAAGGCAGTGCTATCCTAGCATGTGCCAAGATAGAGGAGAACTGGAATTATTGGTAAAAACTACTAAGATAGCCATAAGACTACCAAGGTAATCTGGTATTAGAATTTTACAGGTTAACAGAGATTGTTGGATGAACTTGATTCACCTCAGATAAATGAAATGATCTAATTAGCATTTCAAATAATCAGACCAAATTAATCACTATTAAAATCAATGAGAATATAGATGGAAAATTAAACTGCTACTCCCTTTACTACTTTGTATTTCTGGGCTCTAAACTAGCCCATTCTGAATTATAATTGAAACATACATAAAGCAATATCTGTCTTAAAAGTAGCTGTGATTTAAGCAATATAACTTAAACATGTTAAAAAAACATCATCACCATACATGCTTCTACAACTCCATAACTGATTCTACAGCTTGCCTCAATAATCTTTGCTCACTGTCGCTAACACTGGCCATGATAAGAGAAATGCTATCATAAAGAATCATACTCTTTGACGTGGAAAGGATCGCAGGACAGACCACTGCATTCTTTATTTCATGATAAAAACACTTAGGTCTAGGTGGTGGCATGCCAAGTCTTGTCCCCAAATTACATGCTTACTATAGACTTTGCCCATGAAACACTAAAAACATCTGTGGGAAATTCTGTATTCAGTTGTATTTTTTTCTTATTACAATGCTGGGAAAAAGAGTTTTTGAAGAGCAAAATATTCCTGTCTTCTCAGAGGCATGCTATCTCAAAGCTTAGCCAAACTCACTGTTTTCTAAGATGTGAATTTCTCTCTTTTACTTTAGTTTAAGTATTATTTTGGACTGAAAGATAAGAGGAATTAGTTTTCATTTGTCTATTGGTGTTGCAGTGTGGTTAACCCATTTATACACTATATTTTATTTGACCTGCTAACATCATTGTAAATTTGGCTAAAATTTTTCTAAAGTATCATAGTTTATACAGAGTGGAGGCAGAATTAAATGTGAGATAAGGATCTTCAAGGCCACAACCCATGGTTTTGTCAACCACATTACATGTTCTCTCAAAGTACATAGAAGGTAGAAGATACTCAGTATATATTACTTGAAAGCTCTGTGCTAGCACTAGAGTAGAGGGCGGAAAAGGCTCAGACTTTTTCTATATGTGACTTAGGATTCTATAAAGACTGGAAAACAGAGATAATATTTGAGGTGAGCTTAGAGTGAGAAGTTCACATAAACTGAGCATTAGAAATCTGCATTTCATACTGAGAACAGCATCAGAAAAGTCTCAAAGGGTAGTGTACAATATCTCTAGCTGACTGATACCTGTAGTGAGAACTAAGGCTTGTGAGAAAGAAATTAATAGATACTAAAAATCCTGAAAGACCATGCTAGAGAATCTGAATCTTTACCTTGAACTTTAGGATGAATTATTCTTACCTCTTCAAAATTCAGTAGTTTGTTTCTGAAGGCACTAACTCCCTCTCCATACATCCTTGCTTGAATATTAGTTAGAAAATAGTGAAATCATCCCCTTCTTTTCAACCATCTTGAAACTGGTCCCTTGACACTGAACCAAACCACAAATATAATTCTCAGCAGCCTTAGGAAATTGCAGAACTGTTCTTGGGAATGCAACATAACTTTTGCTCTGAAGATTTCTTTTGGATTCTCATTTTGTGTGTGTGTGCGTCTGAATTCTACTCCTATCCATTAGCACAATGTCCTTTGTAATGTCGTTGTTTACTCCCAACCCAATATTCTGAGTAGAGAAATGGTGTGATGTATCTGGTTTAAGTCGGACACTGACTGAGTGATGACATTTAAGCACATTGTGAGTTAGAAGTAGTGCAGTATGAACAGCAATTTTGGCTGAGGAGTAAGTAGGATGGGCAATTATGCTTCTACTGGGCTATTTTTCATGTCTATAACTGGACATAAATATAGGCAATTCAGAGCAGGAAGAAATATGACTAGAACTCAGCATAGCTGACTTAGTTGCAAACAAAAAAGGGATCCTGAAAAGAGCTGGGAGTTGATCCATTTTTGCTTCATTTGTTTTCTAGGGGAGTCTGTTTCTGCCTCATTGATTTCTACTCCTCCTTGACTCATGCTCCCATGCTTGTTAAATATCACTTCATTGCTTTCAACTTCATCCTTCTCAGTCAGCATGTCCCAAGTAAGCCACTGCATAGTAATACCAAGTTTCAGTCCGCAAATAAGTGCTTCTTGACCCTATTTTTTCAGCTGTGCTCATTTACCACACTGATCTGAGCCAAGAAGCTTATTCTCCATGTCGTCCATCCTGTCACATCAAGGGTCATGTCACCACTGGGAGCAGTGGCACATTTGAAATATTAGCAAACGTTATCTCATGGCATTTTACTATTGCTTGACTGTGAGATACAGGGTTTAGAAAAGAGAGCAGTTTTCCTCTTGCCCTCAATAAAGTGCCTGTTTTCTCTTTTACCCCCATAGACATACATCCAGTAGCTTCAAGAATTAGGACTTACACTAAGCTTTCCATGCTTAGTGTTCAGGGCCACAGCTTGAATTGAATAAGCTATTACATTACAGCAAGAAATGTATCAGACCTTAACTCATCACTCCTTACATCCCTGTTCATTTCAGGCCAATAATCATCATACTCAAATGATCACTGGTCCACTCATCTTCTAATGAACTTAATGCCCCACGCCTCTCCTCCCCTCGAACTCTTTCATTGTGCCTCTGTACTTTAGACACATGATATAAAAAGTCCCCTCCCACCTCAAGACTTTATCTTGATGTTTTATTAATCTTTTCATTCTCAGTGAGAACTGAAGTTTTTAGATAATTAAATATGAAATGTCTGATTTTAATCAAAAGCGTAGTTTATTATATCTCAAACTAGAAGCAATGCATTTAATCAAAGTATGTTCCTAAGCTATCGACACAGTTTTGTCGTCTTAAGGGTAGCTTGTTTATACCACCATCGAAGAAGCCTGGAGAGCAGGTGGCAATGAAATTGAGATTGAGCCCATACTTTGAAGCGAGGTATCACAAGGATGGAAAAACATGTACCACATGTACTCACCATCAAATTGGTACTAACTGACCAACACTAAGGTGTTCACGTGGTAGTAATACTCACTGAGTGCCAGTCAGGGGCAGGGTGGGGACAGGTAAACCCACAACTAATGGAAGTGAAATGCGCTATGTGGGGGTGGGACACGCTTGTAGCCCTGGCATGGGAAGGGCAAACAGCATTCCATGTAACCCCCGTAATATCCTGAATAAACTAAAACAAACAAAAAAAAGAAATCGCCAAAGGCATTTTCCACAGCTTATTGAGAATTGAATATTTTTCCATGTGAGAAGTAGTCCAAAGCCTGGAAGAAGTGGTATTCATCTGGTGCAAAGTCTGCTGAACACGTTAGATGACAAGAGAGTTTCCAAGTCCAGATTCTGTGGTTCAAGCAGCGTTATTTGTGTGATGTGTGCTCAAGCACCTTGCAAGAGGATTGGCCTGTCTCTATTGATCAATCCTGGCTGCTTAACAGCAAGCATCCTCATCATTTTATCCAGTTGGTTACAGTAGACATCCGCTGTAATTGATTGAATTGATTGACCAGGTTTCATGAAGCTATAGCAGATAATACCAGTGCTGGACCACCAAACAGACACCATTAGCTTTTTTTGATGAATATTCAGTTTTGGACTGTGTTTCAGCACTTCATCTTTATCCAACCATTGTACCGAATGCTTGTGATTGTCAAAAAGAATCCATTTTTCATCACACTTAACAACACATAGTATAAATGTTTCACCTTTATGCTGTCACAACAAACAAAGGCAAGCTATGAGATAATTTCTCTTCTGACACTCATTTAATTCATGCAGAACTCATCTGTCCAACTTCTTTACCTTGCCAATGTGTTTCCAATGGTCCAATATTTTTGGAATAGTAACGTCAAACCTTGCTGCTGATCCACGCACAGGTAGAGATGGATTCACTCCCACCGCAGCTTTCACATCATTATCCACCTTGGTCTCAGGTCTCCCACGTGGCTCATTTTCAAGATTAAAATCACTAGAACAGAACTTCTCAAACTATCAACATACTGTGCGTTCATTAGCCACATCCTTCCCAAACACTTCATTGATATATTGAGCTGCCTGTGCTGCATTGGTTCCACGATGGAACTCATATTCGAAAATAACATGAATTTTTGACTTATCCATGGTTTCACAAAAATTGCTCTGAAAACTTTTTTGAAAGATAATCACAAGCCAAAATGTGATTGGCAAGACTGAGGATGTACCTTCACAATAAAAATAAAACAAGCAGTGTCAAAGTGAAATGTTCAGGGATATCCATTGCCAACTTTAGTACTAAAGGAAATAGGACATTTCATACTTAATAGCCTAATTATATTGCCTGATGAAGCAATTTTCTTTGTAGGCTTCTCTAGTGGAATACATTTTTTTTTCTGTTTTGTTCCTTATAATTAGGTACTAGGAGGTAGTATAGGTATTTTCCTATATTATACTTTAAAATGCGAACCAATTATCTTAATTATTCCTTCACAATGTCAGCTGCTTTAACTTCATGTCATTTGGCCAATTAAAACAAAAGAGGTATCCCTCCTTCTAATTTGTAATTTACCAGTCCCATATATATGTATATATATGGAAAACATTTCTCAATCAATAAATAATATTTTGTCTTCTACTTCCCTTTTTTCTTCTCTATCTCTGCTTCTGTCACTACCTTGGCAGCTTCAGTGTCCATGGGGGGTGGTCCCCAAACATTTTGGCTCCTCAGTTTCTTGAGCTCATTTTCAGTTATGTTTTTCTCCACCTCATATGCCTCCTGTGGAATGGTCACATGTTGAAATCGATCAAATCTATTAATTTTTATCAATTCCCAGTTATATGTATTCCTATTTCATTGCACAAAATAATAAGAATTGAGAATTGATATAACTAATATTTCTTCTGCTTCACCATGATAATCTTAAATAGCCTTAATTTTTTTTTCTTTTGAGCATGGTAGTATTGCTTGATGCTTCTTCTGTGATTTGTGCAATGTCACCAGCAATTTCTTTTGTACTATTGTTGTAAATGTTAATGCAGTAAAAGGAAAATACATCTTAGTATTATTTTTTAAATAATTGTTTTCTTTTATATATTTATTTATTTTTCTAGCATATTATGGGGGTACAGATGTTTAGGTTACGTGTGCTGCTTTCCCCCTCCTTCTGCCCCCAGAGTCAGAGCTTCAAGCGTGTCTATCCTCCAGATGCTGTGCATCGCACTCACTATGTGTGTATATACCCATCCCTTCCTTCCCCCTACCATTTGCCTAACACCCAATAAATCTTATTTCTATATGTCCACTTAGGTGTTGATCAGTTAATACCAATTTGCTGGTGAGTACATGTGGTGCTTATTTTTCCATTCTTGGGATACTTCACTTAGTAGAATGGGTTCCAGCTCTAGCCAGGAAAATACAAGAGGTGCTATATCACTGTTGTTTCTTATAGCTGAATAGTACTCTATGGTACACATATACCACATTTTATTAATCCACTCATGTATTGATGGGCACTTTGGTTATTTCCACATCTTTGCAATTGTGAATTTTGCTGCTATAAACATTAGAGTGCAAAGGGCTGATAACTAGAATCTATTTAGAACTCAGGAAAATCAGCAAGGAAAAATCAAACAACCCTATCAAAAAGTGGGCAAAAGACATGAACAGAAACTTTCCAAAAGAAGACAGAATAATGGCCAACAAACATATGAAAAAATGCTCAACATCTCTAATCATCAGGGAAATGCAAATCAAAACCACAATGAGATATCACTTATCTCCAGTGAGATTGGCCTTTATTAACAAAGTCCCAAAACAATACATGTTGGATTGGATGTGGAGAGATAGAAACACTCCTACATTGCTGGTGGGACTGCAAATTTGTTCAACCTCTGTGGAAAGCAATATGGAGATACCTTAAAGCAATACAAGTGGATCTACCATTTGATCCAACAATCCCATTACTGGGCATCTACCTGAAAGAATAAAATAATTTTGATATTGTAAATCTTTTGAGAGTGTCTTGCAATGTTCCTGAGTCTGTGAACTAAACTGAGAACAACTGTTCTAGAATGTTTGTTTGAAAGTGAAGAAAACCTCATCTGAAGCATACAAATTACATGCAGAGTTCCTGATATTCTGAAATTTGTATAATATTTTGATACTGGACTAAACAAAATATAGTGTTTTGAGTTGGTTGTTATAATAGAGCAAGAAGCAACATAATATATTATCTCTTGCTTTTTAAGAATGGCCAGGAGTAGAAGAAATGGAGGCAAAGGAGGTCTAAAAGAAAAGTCTACACTTAAGCATTGAGGTTTTTGAGTGTCATGCTCTGGAAAGTGATTGAAGGAAAAAAAGGTGATTTACCTGTAGTAGAGAAATGGAGATAGGTTAGAAATAGTCAGCTATTTAATGTTATATTATGCAATTGGAAGACTTGATTCTATGTTGTTTGAGGGCAAACCAAAAACCATTGGGTACAGACACAAGGAAGAAGAATTTCACTTAAAGAATAGTTCTAATCATTATGCCAATCTTGTGAACTTCTCACTGAAAATATTAATGTTTAGATAGATTCCTATTTTCTCAAGCATGCTCCAAGTATAAGCCATGCTCAGAAATTAGACTCTATGACTTTAAAGTTTATTCCCAAACTAAGGTTTTATATATTTCTTGATTCACTGTGGTGAAAATGAACTATGTAAGGCTTAAAATATATTACAGTTTAGATATTCAGCCAAATCAAATGGTTTTTCTTCTAATGTTACTCACACAAGCAAACTTGACTTTATTGAGGCTTGGGCTAGTCTCATATCACATATAAGCTGTCTCCCCAAGGGATCATTTCATAGTTTAAACTTTGTAACATATTCTTGTTTAACCTGATTTAGCATGATTAATATAAAAGTTGTTTAAATGTGATCCCAACGATGTCCTATAACTAAACTATAAAGGACATTTAAGATATCAACTTTCTTTTTCAGTTTGAAAAGAAAGATACCACTTGTTTAGAAACTACTACACTGGGAGGAGAGGAAAGAGAAAAAGGTTGCCATATTTTAAAAGTTTGAGAGCCAGAATAGCTAATAAAAGTTTACTTCCAGAGAACATTTTTTTAATTAACTTTATTTCACTTTTGTGATTTGTGATGCAGTTATTTTGGGATCAGCAATGTCTAGATTTGTATATGTTGCCTCTGATTTTTGGATAGATTTCTCATAACCTAACTTGTTTAGTAAGCAATCTTTCTCACATGTGCTGGAAAGGTCTGGAAGGATATTCAGATACAGAATGTAACATTTTCTGACCAATGAGACTGCAATGACACCTCTAATTACTATATATCTATAAAGTGCAGAAGACATGTACATAGGCCCTCCTTAGTTCCCCTGCTTAGCTTCCTAGAATAAGTTTCATAAAGAAATAAGATTGATAGAAGAACAAAGTAGGTTCACAGCTGCATGGTGCATTCCCAAACAACTCAATATATTTAACTTCTAATTCTATGATTTTGTAGAATAAGAACTGAGAGAGAGAGAAAAAAAATGAAGTTGTTATTGATGCAATAATTTTTAAGCTTACGTGACTTGGAAATTTGTACTTGAATTTAATTATCTGAATATTAAGGACAAAATCAATAAAATTTTAACATAAGTATGAAAATTGAGGCATGGCTTTTCTATGCATTATTTGTTTCATTGTTATTTAGATACATTTAACACTATACATTTGTACATTTTTTACTTAAACTGCTTATTATTAAAACAATAAATGCATATTTTTAAATATTCCAAAGATAAAAAAAGATCTCCTTTCTGTTGCCTTAAATTCCTCTTTCCTGAGGTAAAATATTTTGCTCATGCTCTCTCAGAAATTTTCTGGGCATATATTAATTGTAAAATGGGTCATATTATACATATTTTTCAACTTTTCACTATATTTTTTGAGAACCTTCCATGTGAACACATACTAATTTTTCACTTTCTAACAGTTTAATAGTGATAGTAGTATCACTCTACAGATACACTATAACTTGAATAAGCAGTCCTAGATGAACATATTGATTCTTTTTGGTGTTTGGTACTTAAAAAACCAAATTTAGTGAATAATATTGTTCATACACTTTTGTACACTTATAAGATTTTATTTTATGACCTTTTTATAAGTGGAATAGCTGTGTTAAAAGATATATGCATGTAATATTTTTGCAAATATAGCCAGATTCTCATATTCAGTTTCAGTTTCTGTTATTCTATTGTAACTTTAGCCAATCTTACTCACATTTTAGGATTCTAGTAAGTAGAAATTTGTAAACTGAGAATCAAATGTCCACAGTATAGAACAATGTTCAAATGAAAGAGAATAGCTTCTCAGTGATACAAAATGATGCTCTTTGTTCCATATCTGTTAAATACAAATGAAAATTGATCTGCTGTCTTATTCAGAGAGTTGGCACAATATGACTTATAAATGAGCTTCAACTTGATAGATTTTATTTGTTAAACACAAAGTATCATAATTTCTTGATTCCATGAGGTTTTTTTATATTTATAGGAATGACATGGATATTTCATTTTGTTTTGTCCCAAAAGCTATTGCCCAAAATAAAGAGCTAGTTACACAAATTATGGTGTTTTACAATTGAGGAAATAGAAAATTAAAATATTAGTGTTGGAATATTAATAGACCTAAAGAAAAATATTATGATTATCTTCATAGATGTTGAAAAGACTTTCGTAAAATTTTAATAACCATTTTGAATTAAACATACATATAATATATTAATTGATAGAATATTTTTAACATGACAAAGCATATATATCTATTCTTAATGGGGAAAAACTTGAAATATTTCAATTAAGGATAGGAAAAGGCCAGAGTTGTTCAGAGTTGTCTTTTGCTATTTAATATTTTATTGGAATTATTAGACATTGCAATTAGACAGAAAAGAAAGAACTGGAGGCATACAAATTCCAAATAAATAATAAACTTTTTCTCTTGGTAAATGATTTATTTGAATAACTAAGAATAATTAATAAAATAAACAAAAATTAATTAATTAAAATATAGCAAAGTATACAATTAATTTATAATAAATAGTTCACATTCTCAAAATTAACCATGTGAAAATATATTCAAATGTATTCATAAGGCAAGAAAAACTATAAAATATTAATATAGTTTAAAATTTTAAAAATAAATATGAGGAAATTTTTAAAACATTGATGAAAGATGCAAAAGTAGACTTGGAAAAAGAAAGCCAATATGTGTACTTGAACAAAAGACTTCAGTATTCGGTATTACAAAGATGACAATTCTACCTAAATAAGCTTATACATTTAATGTAATACTGGTAAAAATACCACAAATGTCCCTGACTGAGTCAGACAAGCATTATCTATCATGCATATGAAAAATGAATATGAATGATTTCCAATTCTATCTGTGAATAAATATCTCACATGGGACTCATCATCATGAAGTAAATAGTCAAAAAAACTGAACAAAAAATGAAAATAACAATTTTTTGATATTTTACAACAGGCATGAGGACTTTATTCCCTGAGAGAAAACAAACAAATGAGATGAAGCCTACCATTGGCCTTTCTGCCCACATGCATGCACCATTTGGACCATGACATAGGAAGGGGAATTTAAGAAATATAAATTGGTCTTTGGTCTCCCTGGGTTGAGAAGAGAAAAATCAAAATTTGGAAGGAACAAAGCATCGGAAATATATAGAGCTGAGAACTAGAGAGAAGAAAACTATCAACAAAAAGAAACCCAAAAATCTGCATAGGAGTTTTTATGTATTTCAGGCTGAATATTAGTCTGTGAATGTAAGTGAAGCTTTGCAAACTGTAACTTAAACAGTTCCAAGAGCACAAGCACACACATACCCACAGACCACCACCACCATCAAAAACAGCAACAACAAACGTCAATCAAGCAGGAAACAAAATATAAGCTAAACAATTACAGTACCTGCTACAATGCTGGGAAACATTTGAATTATAATCAGCCCTAGTAGGAAAAACATGGGGCATTTAATAGAGAACTCAGAAGAGTTCTACTTTACTAGTAGTGCTCATTTAGGTCTACTAATTGCTGGTACTAATTAACTGGTACCAATTAGCTCAATTAGTACTAATAACTGCTACTGTAGACTTGCCCTAATATAATCTCCAAACAATCCTTGAAAGCATCATGGTGATGTGCAAGCAATTTAATCATTTGTCAAAATGGGTTCCAACACTTATAAAGGAAGACAATAAAATAGTAACACTTTCTATATACTTTTTAATATAGTACTCTGCCTGTAAGTCATTAGTAAGATATATTAACACTCCAAGGGCAAAAAAGAGAACCACAAGGACCTTCTCTCACATTTGTACCAAGTAATAATACTTTAAGATTATTATATATTATGGTGCTATAGTAATAATATCACTATATATTATAGAGTAATACTAATGATAGTAGTAGTAGTAATGCTAATATTAATGTTACTAATATTACTAATATGGATAATATACTATATATCATCTACAAATTTTATTCTATATTATAGTAATGTTATTATGTAACAGTGTATGTTACATATATGGTGGTATATATTGTCCATATTGTAGTAATACTGGTATTACTATAATATTATAGTATATAGCATAATACAGTAATATACTATTAACTTATAATAATATAATTATTACATATAGTAATATATTATAATTACTATAATATTATAGCATTATCATTAATAATATTAAAAGTATAATGTTCATTATAATATAAGCAATATATAAAATCCATATCAATCTTTTAAAAATATTTTTAATTTACAAACAAATAAAAACAGTATCAAATAAATTAGGAAAAAATCTAATTGTAAATTTAAATTGGGCATGTCTGTACAAATTGATTTTAAAATTTAGTTTCTAAGCTCTATATAGTAAAAAAACATTAGTAATGAATACTCCTAGATTCCAAATTTTGATTTCCAAGGATAATTCCTCCCTAAAAGAAAATGCAGGATATAAAGAAATGGGTATTTCTATATGGAAGGCAGGAAAAGTATTAAATACAAGAAAAGTATGATATATCTTGTCTTACCAAAAACAAAGAAGCTTTCCAAGACTAGTTTGGGGCATGTCAAAAGACACTGGGGAATATAGGGTGGAGACAGATTTGGGGAGAAGTTGGCCAATGAGTACCATGTTACAATTAGAAAGAAGGAATAAGTTCCCAGGGTTATATTGCACAGTAGGATGGATGGATATAATTAATAACAATGTATTATATATTTTAAAGTAGCTGAAGGAGAGGATTCTTTGTATCTGCTCACTATAAAGAAATGATAAATATTGGAGATGACGGATATGCTAATTACACTGATTTGATCACTATATACTTTATACACGTACTGAAACATTACATTGTACTCCATAAATATATGTAATCATTGTGTTTCAATTAAAACTGAAATTAAAAAAAGACACAGAAGCCAACTTAAAGATGGGTCCTAGCCACATTTAGAACAATTTAAGCATTACAAAGAATATTACTATAATTGACTGTTATGCATTAAATATGTAAATATTTGTAAGTTCATAGTGATCCTCATAAAGAAATAAAATGAAGATAAATGACTCATATAAATCCTTAACAAATAAAAGTTAAAAGAATCAAAAACAAGGAAAACTAATTGAAGAAAAGAATCAAGTTTATAACTTGCTTTTTTTTTTCCAAAAAAAGAATTGTATTTCATCATAGTTGATGAGAGAAAATTCATTTGTAGAGAATATTCAGAGAAAAAGAACAAAGAAAAAGAATACATTAGGAAAATTGAAAGGTTTTAGCCATCAAATAATCATTCAGGCACATATCCTTAATAAGGTAAGTAAGCATCATCGTAAATGTAACTTCTCCTCTTAGCATGTTTAGTAGTAGTAAAACCTCACAGTACATAGCTCCTCATTAAGTGCAATGAACTGTCCAGTCAACTACGATGTATTAATATTTTTCCCAAAAATGGGTTACCTGACAGTAGTCCTATCTTTAGACTTACCTTCCAGTTTATAAAGAACAGTGAATAGAGGAACTCATTAAACAACACTAAGAAAAAACAAGCAAATAAATTCAGATTTCACTATAGTCTACAAAACTGTCTTGATCTTTTTAAAAAATCAGCAGTCTAGAAATATTTATTTTACATTAAAATAATCTAAAGAGATGTAAGAACCAAATGTAATGTGTGACTCTTGAGTGAATTATGCTTCAACAAAATTAACTATAAGAGATATTTTCAGTATAATTAGCATAATTTGAATATGGGCCATTTGATATTTGAAAACTACTGTTAATTTTCTTCAGTGTGATAATGATGTGATGACATAAAGAAAAGTCTTTATTTTTAGGAGATCAACAGTGAAATATTTAGGGTTGAAGTGTCATGGCGACTGTAATTTACTTGCAAATGGTTCAATAAAACAAAAAGTTGAAGATAGATGCATAGATAAGTATATTAGATACATAGACAGATGATAGATAAATAGAGCAAATGTGAAAAATATTCATTATTGAATCTAAGGGATAATTTTGTTATTTTAACCTGTTCTGGATTTTTAGGAATTTTTATGAAAAAATAATATACAATGTAAACTTCAAAAGAGAGTTGATTCCTCATATTTACTTTGGACAAGATTAAAAAAAGTGAAAATATGTAAACTTTCCTTCCAGTTATCAACAAAGTATGTTATTTAATCTATAAACAGATTTTTGGGATAAAAGTTCAAGTAGATAAATAATGTAGTCTTATTCGCTGTTGTAATTTTGATTTTGATTGACACACAGACAGTCCTCAATAAATAACCTAATTGAATGGAAATGAAATAAACCCTTTCATATGTGGCCATTGTCTTCAGTCTGATCATATCTTTCATAAGTTTGTTTTTAGCATGTTATATTTTTCTCAAAGCTATTATATGGATATTTTAGATCATACTTTAATATTTTTAAAAAGTTATTTTCTAGTACATTGACATGAAAATATATTTGAACAAGGGCAACTAATACATTTATATTGGGGGAATAGCTTACTCAGAGGCAGAAACTGACCCAGTGTTAACTCCTATAACGCACAGTATTTTATATATTAAAAAAGCTCAAAATACAATTTTTGGGGGCCGGGCGTGGTGGCTCACGCCTGTAATCCTAGCACTCTGGGAGGCCAAGGCAGGCGGATCGCTCAAGGTCAGGAGTTCGAAACCAGCCTGAGCGAGACCCTGTCCCTACTAAAAATAGAAAGAAATTAATTGACCAACTAAAAATATATACAGAAAAAATTAGCCGGGCATGGTGGCGCATGCCTGTAGTCCCAGCTACTCGGGAGGCTGAGGCAGTAGGATCGCTTGAGCCCAGGAGATTGAGGTTGCTGTGAGCTAGGCCGACGCCACGGCACTCACTCTAGCCTGGGCCACAAAGTGAGACTCTGTCTCAAAAAAAAAAAAAAAAAAAAAAAATACAATTTTTGTAGTTGTTGTTAATCAGATTTTCAAGGAAAATATACTCAACTAGCTTGATAAAATAAATGCATCACTTTTTTCCTTTTCCAAAACGGTAATGTATATTCAATAAAATGTTAAGTCTAATTGGCTGGTACACTAGCAGAGTAGATGCAGTTTATAAATTGATCTACTTTGTCATGCCAAGGTTTCTTGGAGAAGATCCAGCTTTTGTGCTGATCTTTGTGGTTTTCAGTAATTTTGTTTTATTATGCTAAGAGTCCTTGGCTTCTCTTAAAACACATTTTAATATTACCTTAATTGAAACTCTGACCCATAATTCAAAAAGGGCTTCTATGATTTTTTAATTAAATACATTTATAAGTTTGCAAAATCTTTTGGTTTACATTCAGAAGTTCTTTTATTCTTAAGTGATTTTCCAATCTCAGTTTCTAATTACATATAAAAACTACAGAGCTTATTTCTCCTTTAATCCTTAGTAACTTTAAGTATTCAATTTCAGGATCTGCTACTTTTGTTATTGCTGTCTTTTCCTTTGCTATATTGTTTTTAGTATACTGTGTCCACACATGAAAAATATCTTCTTTGTTCAGTATGAGTACACTATTAATCCCAATGACAATGGTAATTGCCTACCTTCATTAATTCTTCAAACCAATCCCTTTCCTTTTCCATCTCAATCTTCTGCACACACACAAATATACTGAATATTTATTAGAGCTTTTTTTCTTTCATAAATTAACTTTAGTTACTTTACCTCCATTGTCTAGTAAGACATTTTCATCAGATTTTTATTACCCACTGTTAGGCATAGTGAATCATGTGGGAAAAAGACCTTTTCCTTACCCCCTAATGCAGATCTAGGTTTCCAAAGCCCAGGAGAGAGGGAATAGAGTAGACGCCAGAAGTGCTTCTGATGCAGCATAGCTCAAAGCAAATGTACCTTCTACATTCTGCAGATAAGCAGATAAGTAATTAACATCAAGCTGCAATCTTATACACAGTACCCAACATCATCAGCATGCTCTAAAATAATTGCATCATATTAAAAGGCTGGTAGAAGAAAGGCAAGAAAAAATAATTTCCTGTTTTAAAGACATCTTTC
This sequence comes from Cheirogaleus medius, assembly GCA_008086735.1. Taxonomy (NCBI): domain Eukaryota; kingdom Metazoa; phylum Chordata; class Mammalia; order Primates; family Cheirogaleidae; genus Cheirogaleus; species Cheirogaleus medius. The sequence goes on along the minus strand of VBSM01003204.1, from coordinate 46,473,494 downwards.
TAAACGCAGCATGAACAAATTAAACTTCTCTGCTACTCTCAAACATAACTTAGTAGACAAGCCTTGAATCTTGTCAAGAAGAAGTTTTACATCCAGACTCAGAGACAGACTTATCTGCCTATGACCTTTGGTATCCTGATGTTCAATAATAACCTTGATGGAAATTTCCATCAAGATCTGATTGTGAAAAAGCCATCATCTGCAGCTGTATTAAACCTCCATATATCAACTTTTAATACATTCACTCCAAATATAAATCAGATTTTAATTAATTTCTGAATATGTACCTCTATGTGTTTCATTTATAAACATTCTGCAGGTGTGTTGATGACCTTCCAATCTCTCTTCAAATAATATTGCTTATAAGATCTGGATATTTTTATCTGGTCATTAAGATAGTGACATATTAAACTTTATCACTGCTTTACTCTTTTAATTCATTTGAGTAATATTTATTGAACATTTTCAATAACAACTTTTCACCCTAGTTCTTTTCCTTCCTTTTAAACAATTCTTTCTGGGATTAATGATGTGTTATGAACAGTTGAATTCTTGGGAGTCTTGAATATTGGTTTTACTCTTAGAATTTGCGTGACCTTGAGAAATTGAGAAATTTCACTGCTCTGAGCTTTAGTTTTCTATAAAATAGGTGAAGGGAGGGAACTTCTACTTCATAAGATAAATTTGAAAAAAAATATGTAAGGAAAGGCAATAACCAAAATCTCACACTTTTATAGGTTTTTTTTCACATCATCACATTACCTTCATGTGAAGGCAGTATTATTAATAACTCTGATTTCTCTTAAATTTGTATCTCTGATCCTGATCCTAGACTTTGAATCTAAATTTTTATTTTGTTGTACTAAGCATACTCATTAACTTTTAGAACAACTCGCTTCCATTTACTTTTATCTAACTCAGTTAATGTTAGCACCATCCTTCTAATTATCCAGAAGAGAGACCTTGAGTTAGCTTTATCCCTCCATCTTTCTTTCCAGTACTCCATCTGGTACAACATAAGTTTCTTTTTTGTGTCCTAAAATACTCCTCCTCTCTTATTACATATTCATTTATCTTATTTGCAAATACATATTATAAATCCTTAGAAAAATTAAAATAGCAAAGGATCATGTGTATTTATAGTTAGAAAAGTAATGTTTCTTGTTTGCTTGCTTGTTTAAATGAAACTGTTTAGATATTTCAACTTTTTAAGAAATGTAGTCATGAGACTCTTATTTTAATTTTAATTCTAGATAGAATGAGTGTGATTGGAAATACAGTCATTCCTTAGTATCAGTGGGGCATTGGTTCCAGGACCACCAACCCCATGGATACCAAAATTTGTGGATGTTCAATTCCAGTCTCTGATATAAAATGTCCTAGTATTTGCATAAAAGCTATGCATATCTTTCTGTATACTTTAAATCATCTCTAGAGTACTTATAATACCTAATACAATATAAATGCTCTGTGAATAGTTTTTATACTGTATTTTTGCTATTTGTAGTATTTTTATTGCTGTATTATTATTACATTTTTTCAAATATTTTTGATCTGCAGTTGCTTGAATCCACAAATTTGGAACCCACGGATAAGGAGTGCTGACTATATTTTATGTATTGGTTTTGTTAAATGAACACATTGACTACATTTTTGAGTACCATAGAGATAATAACCTTGTCTATATTTCTTTATTTTTTCTACTCAGATATTAAATAGTAACAAAAAAGAAAGTGCTCTCTTGGAAAATGGTAGACCTGTACTGATTTAGACTGCATAGAAATAAATTACCTTAAAATTTACATTAGCAGGAAGGGTAGTCATCACTTCAGACTAAAAGATTTTTCAAAATTTATGTTTTTTAAACAAATTCTTATTATTATCAGAAGTGTCATGTTTCAGACATTAGTGAGAAAATGAGTTACTATGAAAAAGTAGATATTAGTCTATATTCTGAACTCTCATGTTCAGATATTTAAAATAAGGTGAAGACTATTTACTTAAAAGTAACTTAGAATGGGCAACCATCACTTTTTGATTCTTCCCTAAGTTGGTAATTTTAAGAGAGACATTGGTTTTGAAGTGGCCCTAAGTTTTATTTTGAGCTACAAACTTTTCTTATTAATCTAAAATGTCACCATTGAATAAATCCATTATAGTTTTCCTGCTTAATTGGATTCTATAACCTATGTGGAAATTGTCATGTAGCTGTGTTGATATTCTTCTGTTAGTAGATCTTGTGGATACAGAAAATCATTTTGATCTCTATTAAAAATGATCCTGTATACTATGTAGCATATTAGTATTAAAAATAGTGAATTGATGAATTCAGCTTCTATCAAAATTACTTGGGGTTGATGTGACCATGGTTACATAGAAATGGAATACTGCACTTTATTTTATTATCTCTATTCAATTTTGAGAATTTTACATCTTGAATATTTTTGAAATGTTTTCTTTTTTTTTCAAATTAGTTCAACACAAAAAGAACAGAGGAAGTATTAGCTCTCAAACATTAAAATATAGAACTAATAAAATTCCCTTAATGAATTTCCCAAATTTTCCTGTAACACAGAAAACACAAATCCCTAGCCTAGATTTAGTCGAATTTTCTCAAGAGTCTATATTTCTAACAGTGCATGCAAAAGATTATAAACCTTTCTATCAGTGAATTTTATATAATATCAACATTTACTCCTGGTTTAGAGAAAAGATATTTTAAATTTTAGCAATCACTTGATATTTCAAAATCATTGAAGATTCATTCTTTATATTTCAGACAAAAATGACAGACTTAAAGTATTAAAATAATATTAAAAAGTTATGTTCAAAATGATAAAAGATATATAAATCAAAAAGATTATGATAAATATTGGTATACTGAGTAAAACCTCTGTAGATATCATGTTAAATCTGTTATTACAATGATACAAAATCTTGATAATTTTGAGCCTAGTCTTTTTTACATTTAATCTATCTGAATGATTTTTCCTTGTTCTCTATTTTAAGTAATACATTTTAGACTTTGGAGAGAAAATATAAGAGTGTAGAGGAATGAAACATACAGAAGGGAAAAAATATAGCTGGGAGAAAAGGGTAGAAGATGAGAATAATTAAAAATAGTGAAGAGGGAAAATAAATTAGCTTTTTTCTAATAAATTATATTCTTCAGTTCAAGTATAATGAATGTCTTCATTTGAAATCAATTGTACAAGTACACACACTTAAAAATTTATCTAACATGTTAATTCTTTTGAGTTCTAGATAGATTCTTGTTATTAGACTTTTATCAGAGGTGTAGAGAGCAAATATTTTCTCCCATTCCGTGGGTTGTCTATTTGCTCTAATGATAGTTTCCTTGGCTGTGCAGAAACTTTTTAATTTGATCAGATCCCATTTGTTTATTTTTGATGCTGTGGTGATTGCCTTGGGAGTCTTCTTCAAAAATTCTTTGCCTAGACCAATGTCTGATAGGGTTTTCCCAACATCTTCTTCTAGGATTCTTAAGGTTTCATGGCTTAGGTTTAAATCTGTTATCCATCTTGAGTGAATTTTTGGAGAGGTGTGAGGTAGGGATCCTGATTCAATCTTCTGCATGTAGCTATCCAGTTTTCCCAGCACCATTTATTGAAGAGAGACTCTTTTCCCCACTGTATATTTTTGTCTGCTTTATCAAAGATTAGGTTACTGTATGCTGATGGTTTCATCTCTGGTATCTCAGTTCTATTCCAAACATCGATACTTCTGTTCTTAACTTAAGATTGCTTTGGCTATATGAGGTTTTTTCTGGTTCCAAACAAAATGAAGAATTATTCTTTCTAGATCTGTAAAGAATGCTGGTGGTACTTTGATGGGGATATCATTAATTCTGTAGATCACTTTAGATAATATTGACATTTTAGCAATATTGATTCTACCAATCCATGAAAAAAGCAAACAACCCCATCAAGACATGGGCAACAGAAATGAACAGAAACTTCTCCAAAGAAGACAGGATAATGGCCTGCAAACATATAAAACAATGCTCAACATCTCTAATCATCAGAGAAATGCAAACCAAAACCACAATGAGATACCACCTAACCCCAGTGAGAATGGCCTCTATCAGGAAATCCCAAAACAACAAATACTGGCAAGTTTGAAGAGTCAGGAACTCTTTTACACTGCTGGTGGGACTGCAAATTAGTGCAACCTTTGTGGAAAAGAATTTGGAGATACCTCAAACAGCTAGAAATAGAAATTCCATTCAACCCAGCAATAGCATTGTTAGGCATCTACCCAAAAGAGCATATGACATTCTATTATAAAGACATCTGCACCTGAATGTTTATGGTGGCACAATTCACTATTGCAAGGATATGGAAACAACCCAAGTGCCCATCAATTCATGAGTGGATAATCAAAATTTGGTATTTTCTCACAATGGAATATTACTCAATTCTAAGAAATGACAGCGAACTAGCACCGTTTATGCTATCCTGGATTAAGCTTAAGCCTGTTATCCAAAGTGAGGTGATACAAGATTAGGAAAATGGGCTTCACATATACTCGGCATCAAATTGGTATTGACTGATTAAATCTATGGTGCTCAAATGGTGGTAGTGCTCACCAGGGATTCGGGAGTGAGGGGAGACCCACATCTTAGGGATATGGTGAGCACTGTGGAGGGGGAGGGCTTACCTCTAACCCTTCTAAGCGAGAGGCAAAGATATAAAATGTAACCAAAATGTCAAAAAAAAACCCCCAAAACATAACTAAACCAAACAAAATGTTTATTGGGTGTCGGGCAGGTGGGAGGGGGGAGGAGGGGATGGGTGTATACTTACATAATGAGTGCAATGCGCACCACCTGGAGGATGGACACTCTTGAAGCTCTGACACGGCAGGGCGGGGAAGGGATGGCAAGGGCAATATATGTAACCTTAACAATATTTGTATCCCCATAATATGAAGAAAAAAAAATATCTAACATGTATGCTTTGCTGGTCTAAATTTCAATCTGTAGATTTTATAAATTACAGCTAGTTAAACTGGAATAAATGTATATAATTTATCTGAATTTCTATAATTCATGTATAACAACAGAGGGCATTTATGGAATATTAATGTCATTGATTTTCTCTTCATATTAAGCTTAGTGGCTAACAAATGGAATTAGTAATAGAAGACTAAACTAAAAGTTCTATTATATTTATAGGAAATATTTTAAAAACTGCCTATTAACTAATAGAATAATGTCAAACTGTAATTTTTTTCCTTTTTAATAGATTTAGTGGGTACACGTTTAATTTCATTACTTGCATATATTGTATAGTGTTGAAGTCCTGGATTTTAGTGCACCTATCACAAAAAAAGGGTAGCACATTATATTCCATAGGTAATTTTTCATACCTCACCTCTCCACCCTCTATCTTTTTGAGTCTCTAATGTCCGTTTTACAACTCTGTGTGTGGTTGTGCAGCCATAATTTTGCTCCCATTTTTAAGTGAGAATATGAGACCTTTATTTTCTGTTCCTGAATTACTTCACTTAGGAGAATGGCTTGCAGTTCCATGCAAGTTGCTGGAATGACATTATTTCATTCCTTTGCATTGCTAAGTAGTATACACCACATTTTCTTTATCCACTCATTGGTTTATGGGCACTTAGGATTATTCCATATATTGCGATTGTGAATTGTGCTGCAGTAAACTTATGAATGCAGATGTCTCTTTTATATAATAATTTATTTTCCTTTTGGGGTAGATACACAATAGTGGGATTGAAGGATTGAACTGTAGATCTATTGTTAGTTCTTTCAGAAATCTCCATACTGATCTCCAGAGAGGTTATACTAATTTACTTTACCACCAACAATGTATGTGTTCCCCTTTTAGCACATCTGAGCTAACTTCTGCAGTTTTTTTGGTTTTTTAACAATGGCCATCCTAATTGAAAAAAGATGGCATCTCATTGTTGTTTTAATTTGCATTTCTCTGATGATTAGTGATGTTGAGCAGTTTTTCATTTTCTTTTCTTTTTTTTTTTTTTTTTTTTTTTTTTTTTTTTGGCCATTTGTGTATCTTCTTTTGAAAAATGCTTGTTCATATGATTTGCTGATTTGTAATTTTTTTTTCCCTTACTTGGTTGTTTGATTTTCTTGTAAAGTCTGGATATTAGTCCTTTATTGGACACATATTTACAGATATTTTCTCTTGTAGGTTGTCTATTTGCTCTTTTGATTATTTTTTCTGCTAGGCAGAAGCTTTTTAGTTTAATTAAGTTCCATTTGTCTATTTTTGGCTTTGTTGCACTTGCTTTTGGGCTCTTAGTCATAAATTCTTTGCCTAGGCCAATATCCATAAGACTTTTTCCTAGATTTTTCTCCTAGATTTTTTATTGTTTCAGATCTTACATCTACATCTTTAATCCATGTTGAGTTAATTTTTGTTTATGATGAGAGATAGAGATGCAATGTCATTCTTCTACATATGGCTATCCAGTTTTCTCAGTACCATTTATTGAATAGGGCATCATTTCCCCAGAGTATATTTTTGGCTGCTTTGTCAAAGATCAGTTGGTTGTAGGTATCTGGTTTTATTTCTGATTTCTCTGTTCTGTTTCATTGATCTATGTGTTTACTTTTATGCCAATAACATTCTGATTTTGTTACTATAGCATTGTACGATAATTTAAATATCAGATAATGTGATGCCTCCAATTTGTTCTTTTTGCCTAGGATTGCTTCGGCTATATGGGCTCTTTATTGATTTCATATGAATTTTAGAACCTTTACATTTTTAATTCTGTGAAAAATGATATTGTTGTTGTTGTTGTTTTTTCATAGGAATTGCATTGAGTCTGTAGATTTCTTTGGGCAGTAGGGTAATTTTAACAACATTGATACTTTTGATCCATAAGCATGGCTTTTTTCATTTATTTATGTTGTCTAAAATTTATTTCATCACTAATTTATAGTACTCCTTGTAGAGATCTTTCACCTCCTTGGTTAAATTTATTCCTAGGTATTATTTTTTCCAGCTATTGTAAATGGGATTTGACTCTCAGCTTGGTTGTTATTGATGTATAAAAATATTAATACTATTTGTATAAACAGAGACTTTGCTGAATTTATTCATCAGATATAAAAGTCCTTTGGAGGAGTCCTTAGGGTTTTCTAAGTATAAGATCATATCATGAGCAAATAGTTAATTTGACTTCTTTTCCAATTTGGATGTCCTTTATTTCTTTCTCTTGCCTGATTTCTCTGGCTAGGACTTCAAGTATTATGTTGAAAAGAAATGGAAAAAGTGAGTAGCCCTGTCTTGCTACAATTTTTAGGGGAAATGCTTTCAGGTTTTTCCCATCAAGTAGGATGTTGGCTGTGGTTTTATCATTTATAGATTTTATTATTTTTAGGTAGGTTCCTCCTGTGCCATGTTTTTGAGGGTCTTTATTATAAATGGATGCTGGATTTTATCAAATGCTTTTTTCGCATCTATTGAGATGATCACATGCTTTTTGTTTATAATTCTGTAAATGTGGTGAAGCACATTAATTGATTTGCATATTTTGAATCATCCTTGCATCCCTGGGATGAAACCTACTTGATCATGGTGAATTATGCTTTTGATCTGCTGTTGGATTCAGCTTGCTGGTATTTTGTTGAGGATTTTTACATCTATGTTCATTAGAAATATTGGTCTGTAGTTATCTTTTTTGTTGTCTCCTTTTCTGTATTTGATATCAGGGTGATATTGGCTTGTTAGAGGAGTTAAGAAGGATTCTCCCTTTCTCAAACTTTTGGAACAGTTTCAGTAGGGTTGACACCAGTTGTTCTTGGCACATTTAATAGAATTTAGCTTTGAACCCATCTGTTCTTGTGCTTTTTTTTTCTTATTTTAATTGGAAGGGGTTTTTTTTGTTGTTGTTGCTTGTGTTTTTACTGATTAATCTTGTGACTTGTCATTGTATTCTGGAGTTCTAGTTCTTCCTGATTCAATCTTGGGAAGCTGTATGCTTTCAAGAATTCCTCCTTTTCCTCTAGGTTTTCTAGTATGTGAACATATAGTTGTTTATAACAGTCTGTGATGATCTTTTGTATTTTTGTGCTATCAGTTGTAATGTCTCTTTTTTCATTTCTGAATGTGTTCATTTAGACCTATTCTCTTCTTATCCCTGTTTGTCTAGCTAGTGGTTTATGGATTTTGTTAATCCTTTTGAAGAATCAACTTTTTGTTTCATTGATCCTTTGTATTAGAGAGGCTCTCTATTTTATTTATTTAGTTCTTCTCTAATCCTTGTTATTTCTTTTCTTGTGCTAACTTTGGGTTTGGCTTCTTCTTGTTTTTCTAATTTCTTTAGATGTGATGTTAGATTGTTAATTAGGCTGGTGGGGTTTCCTGTGTAGTAACTGGATGCTTTTCTCTTTCTAATTTTAAAATTATTTCTTTCACTTCCACTTTAGTCATTCTGATTATATTATGCCATAGTAAAGTTGATTTGCAACTTTATTTGCCTGGAGACCATTGGACTTCCTGTATGTGATTATCTAACCCTTACTAGTCCTAGGAAGTTGTCATCAATTATTTTCTTACATAAGTGTTCTAAATTGTTTTTCTATTTTTCCCCTCAGGAATACCAATAGGTTGTAAGTTTAGTCACTTTATATGGTCCCAGATGTATCAAATGCTTGGCTCATTCTTTTTTTTATTTATTTATTTATTTATTTATTTATTTTTATCATTGTCTGACTGGAGTATTTCAAAAGACCTCTCTTCAAGTTGTGAAATTCCTTCTTCTACTTGGTCTAGTCCATTCCTAAATCTTTTGAATGTGTTTCATATTTCCTTCAATGATTTTTTTTTCAGGTCCAGAATTTCTGTTTGTTTGGTTTTATAATTGAAAAAAAAATCTATCTCCTTGGTGATTTCTCATAAAAACCCTGAATTGGTTTTCTGATTTATTTGTATTAGTTTTCAGATTTCTCTTGCATCTTATTGAGCTTCTTTAGAATCAATATTTAGAATCCTTTACCTTGCATTACTACAAATTCCTTTTTATTGGGATCCATTGCTGAGTAATTGTGGTCATTTGGTGGTGTCATATTTTCTGGTTTTTTACATTTCCTGTGTTATTCTGTTCATATCTGCATATCTGATATACCAGTTGTTTGTTCTGATTTTTTAAAATTGCTTTTGAAGGGGAGAATTTTTTTCCTGAAGAGGTATATATTTTGTTGGTTGGGTAGAACACTTTGGCTTTGACTTTGAGTGCCTGCAGTATTGTGATCTTTGTATGATTTCTTAGGCAGTACATAGGGTCAGTGTTATTTGTGATTTCCTTGGTTGCTTAAGGAACAGTTATTAATTAAGGCTGTGGTGAAGTTTTACTAGGGACTTGAACACCAGTCATGCCAGTCTTTGGGCCCTAGTAATGGGATCAGTGGAATGAGTACCCCTGATTTTAGGCCCCAGAGCAGCTCATGTTGGCAGTGGTATTAGTATGTCCTAGGTGGGCAATTTTAGGGACTTCAGGTGGCTTGCTTGGAAATTAGTAGCTGGAGCAGAGGACCAGGTGTGTGAGTGGCTTCTCAGGCCCCTGGGCAGCTTATGTGATATAGAAGGTGGCAGTAGCAGTCATGGAGCCACCCACTGGACCCACATGGTCCATGTTAGTGTAACTGGTAGCCACAATGGATTAGGGAGGCTATTCCCCAGTCCCACAGCTGCCTGTGACATGGAAGGGGATATTGTCCTAAGTGTGCATAGGAGAACTGGGTCTCCTCCGTGTCTTCCAAACAAAGTAGCAGCTAAAGCCATGTCATTTTGACCTCCATCCGAGAGTGGGGCATGGCCTGGTGTTAAACCCTCAAAATGGTTCTGGCTGTGGACTTGCAGTTAAAAAGGGCAAAATCCTCTTAATTTCCCAGTTATGGGCAAGAAACTGTGTGTAGTTCAGGCTGCTTGTGTCTCAGTCTCACAGGAGCCCATAGCAGGGGGTGGAAATTGATCTAGATATTTGTAGGAGAGCCTAGGCTCCTTGTCCCTCCTCAGCTTGGTAGGGCCACAGCCGTCCCAGCCTGAACTCAGCCCAAGAGCAGGACACTGCTCCCAAAATGACACTGTGAGCTGTGACCAGAGAGGGAGGGGCTCTTCTCAGGCAAGTGTCATTGGCAGGAAACTATGGGGAGTGGCATTCACTCAAGGCGTGGTCTCACAGCAGCCCATTGCAGGATGGTGGGTATTGTCCTAGATGTGTGTTTTAAAACCTATTTTCCATTACCCTCCCTGGGTGGGGGCTGCAACTGTGTCAGTCCAAACTCCACCCAAAGGCAGGGTGTAGCCCAGTGTTAAATTCTCCAAATGGTGCTTTCCGCCTGCAACTGGAAAGGCTGGGGCCCCACCCAAGCAAGCATGTGGGCAAGAAACTATGGAAAATGCTGTCTGCTCATGTCTCAGTCTCAACAGCAGCCTACAGAAAGGAGGTAGGGACATTCCCAGAGGTGTATGAGAACACCTCGACTCCTCTCTACGTCCTTGGAGCTGCGCAATGGCTGCCAGTGCATCCGCAGTTTCCAGTATCTAGGCTATCAGAATGGTGACCACCTCCAGCTACTCTGGGCTCCAATGTCTGTGGAATTAGGCATGAGTTCCGTTTCTGGAGCAACATCTCTGTCTAATCTTCAAGCAGCTCCCTAAGTTATGGCCGAGACCTGTGTGGGTCAGGGGCTTCTCTTGTAGCAAACATGGTAAAAGCCTACCTCAGAGTGTGGAGCTCTGGGGGCTTCTCTCTTACTGTTTCCCTCATCCAGGATATTCTTCCAGCTCTTAGCCAGTCCCTGGCCAGGCAAGTTGTCCTGAACCTTCTCCTTACCCACTTTTGGCACTTCCCTTTGCTTCTTTGGTGAATTTTAGTGTTCTCTCCTATATGATCTATTTGGAATGTGAGAATCTGGTTCCTCTCCATGGAGAAGATGCATACTACCTTATAAAGTTTTTAATATTTGAAATTTTGATTAATTTTTAGAATATAACTTTGAGATTATTTAATAAAATATTAAATAACACTATGACATATTATGGAAAATCCCCCACCACCAACAGCCTTGATTCATCTAATTCAGATGGGTTGGTGGATCCTTATTGATGAAGCATCATAGACATTATTTAAGATTTTGCTATTCTGTTTGAAGGGATGGTGTCAATTGTGTTAATTTTATACAAGTTGTTAAGGCTTGAATTTTTGTGGTCCTCCAAAATTCACTCATTGAAACATAATTCCCAAGGTGATCCTATTAAGATATGGAGCCTTTTGGTGGTGATTAGATTATGAGGGCTCCACCCTCATGAATGGGATCAGTGCCGTTGCAAAAGAGGCTTTAGGGAGGGTATCCACCCCTTCTGCCCTGTGAGGACACATAGAAGGCACCATCTATGAGCCCTCATCAGACACCAAATCTGCTTGCACTTTGATGTCGGACTTCCCAACCTCCAGAACTGTAAGCAATAAATTTTTGTTGTTTATAAGTTATCCAGTCTAAGGTATTTTGTTATAGAAGCCCAAATGGACTAAGAAAGAAACCAATTTGTGTAATTCCATATGTGAGTTATTATTTTGAAACATTCTTTGTTTTTAAACTTTCCTACCCTTCTAATAATCCAGCTATAAATTAAACTAGGAAAGTTATGCATTTAAATAAAAATCATGTTTGGAATATTTCGTCTCTTTTTAAATTTTACATTATAGTTGAGTATTCTAGCCTAGAGAAATTATATAAACTCAGTTAAACATTCTTAATTTAACATTATTTACAGTAGATAAGGAACTTTTAGATCATATTGAATTTTGTGAAGTTAAAATTTACTTCCTCTAAGAAAACACATGTTTTTTTCTTTCTAGGAATTAAAAAAAAATCACTTTTCAAATCTCCTTTTATTTGGCCTCTTCAAGTTTTATTTAACACAACTTGCTCCCTAGAATACTTTGAAACTTAGAAGTACTGTCTGAAACTTGATATTCATGACAGATATTCCTAAACACCCCACTGGAGACAAAATGATTCCTAGTTTTACTTGTGGGAAACAAAAACAACAAAAAACCAAATGTTTAATCCTAGAGAAACAGGATATTGTTTTAATTGTAAGTGTTTGAAACTTGGCACATCTTCAAATAATTCCACAGGTTAGCTTTGCTAATTTCCTTCAATATTTTTGCAGTAGGCCATCATTTTTTATCTTTGGGTTCGTGTGTGCAATGTGTTGAATACCATCTCTTTACAAAACATGTTACAACTCATTTGAATTCAGCATAAAGGAAAAATAAAATACAATTTCAGCCCTTCATAACATGGTATATCATAGGTTGTAGTTACAGTTTAATAATGTGAGATATTACTGAATCCATGATTAAGATATTTGGATGTGATTAAACAGGCAATTTTGGAAATAAGTAAATTTAAAGTGGCTTTAATGTCAAGGAATATTTTCTGACTACCTCCTGTATATACAATACTGAACCCAGCTCATCTGGTTTTGGGTGGATTGAATAAAATAATGTATCAGTGTATTTAACACAGTACTGGGCAGATAAAAGATAATTGGCAAATGTTAACTAACATCAGTCTTAGTCATATTATAATACGTGGATCATCGTAGTTAATAAATTTCCAATTAGGTTGAGTATTATTTCATGTTATATAGCTTCCCTCAATATTTGAGGGGAAAGTGTCTATATGCTTTCTCTTTCTCATTATTTCTTAATGGCCTTTCTCTTATCATCTATTCATTTCCTAAAATTTTCAGAATCAGAAATTAGGGTTTTCCATTCTTAGATACTTTTTCAGTGAAACTCTATGTCTAATTTAATCACAGATATCTAAAAAAAATGTAATAGAATTTGACTTTTATATCCTAAGACTGTATTTTGAAATAGCAAGACAATCTTTTTTACTGTTGAAGATCAGTATCTCAAAGGCAAGACAGTAGACTTCCTAGTTTGAGCTATTGTTCCATGCGGCAGTTTAGAATGTTATACTGCTTAAAGTATGCAGCTACATACTGACGAATCTGTGTTACTTGAAGCTGTTGTCAGGTACAAGACAGCAAAATTGTTAGGCTACTAAAGTAATTAGCCACTATATTAGGTCTACTAGGCTATGGTGCATAGAAGATTAAAAAGCATTTGTGAACAGAATTGAGTCTGCAGCTGCCTGCTAGCATCCCATAAAAAATTCACTTAGTATCTTGAAAGATTAGGATGGGGTACATGTCTCTGGGGTGAAGGCTTTTGAAAAATAATACACATTCACTGCCTTCCCAAAATTCAGGGAGCCTGACTTCTCACAACCATTTCATTTTTTGAATGGCAGTACTTGAACTTCTCATTCCAATACTAATGATTAATATATAAGAGTTGTGCAGTTTAATATCATTTTTTTCCTCCATGAAGTTCTTGGATCTTGATTTCAGTAACTGATTTAACATATAAATTGGTCCAAACTTGGCAAAAATCAAGAATATTTAACAGGGCACAGATGGTGCAGCAGAAAGCAATATCCAGAGATTTGGGTGACTCGAGTGCTCTCTAACCCTTCACCAGCTGCTTTAGCTCAAGTGTGAATAAAGACCTTTTAAGAATCAATGAAAATGTCTCATGTTGTGCCTAAGTATTGCCCACCCAACCAAATTGACACCAAAAACAGAAACAACCATATGGTTATAAGTGTATTAGAGAAAAGTAGGTTGTAGCTTGATACTTAAGGTTAAGTATGTTAAAGTATTACTGCTGATTGCTTGCACACTGCATACTTCTAAGATGCATCTTATATGAAAAAAATATCCTCAGCTCTGCCAACCTTGGCTGTCTCTTAGGTTTTTGCGTTAAATATACAAGAAAGTAAAACAGAAACCCATTGTTCAAGGCCAGAGAGGATAATGGAGAAGACATCCTACAGTTTCCTTAAAGAATTAAAACAAAATCACAATCAAACATTTTCAATATATTTCAGTCCTAATACAATATGAACTGAAGTGAACAATTAATTTTGTCAATGAGTAGAGGTGCTTTACATGATTATACACATTGATCACACTTAACATGTAAACTTGGGTACCTCTTCATGTAGGCGAAGATCCCCAGCAACTGCTTCCATTTTCACCAGGTAAAATTAAATAAATGAATCATTTTTCTCTAAGTATACATTAAAAATCCAAGTGGTCATGTTCCATATAGAACGTTTTTATCCTATAATATAAAAATATTCCATTTAAGCCAGGATTTTATATTTTTCCATGGCTTTTTATTAATCACAGAGTGAAACATAGAAATTACAAAACAAGTAGAATATAAAAGAAACATAATTAAAATGCAGCAAAAAATTTAACTAATGTGACTCTAATATATAAAGAGGATTATCCCAATATATAGAACACAAATAATATGTAATGTTTTACAAAATGAATACATTTACCATAAGAATTAAATGATTTAAGTTACCTACTTGCCATCATAGTTGTATGTGATTTATTATAATTATGTATTTTTAATGATTTATCATTTGAGTATGTTTAAAAAAATAATTTTATCTAAATTTTTCCACTTCTGAATTGGACTATTCTACATGTTATCTATAAGAGTACAATATGGACATATTTTATATGTTTATTTGCTGTTTCAAATGAAATGTTATGGTTTTTTAGTTGAATTTTTTATTTGAACATCATTGTGAGGCACTTGTATAAGCCTTATATTTAAGAATAGAGTAAGATAAAACTGCAAAACATTGGATGCAGGTAAAACATGCCAATGACAAATCTGTTGTGGTTTATTTGGTACCTAAACTGCATCTTTTCACAAGTACCCAAAAAGATTACATGAGGAACTATTTTAGGCTAGAGTGGGTGAGAGAACTAAAAAGACAATATAGTATAGTTTGTTCTTAAGTCTTGATTAGAAATTAGCCAAGTAAATCAGGTGTTATTTATATGGTCAAAGAGCAGAGATAATCGACCTGAGGGTGAAATAGATTGTCATCTAGGATGTCACTTAATATGTATGATTTAAAAAAAATTAAAAATAAAACTAGTGTAAAGAAGGTTGTCAGATGCCACAAGGGAAAAATTACAATCACTCATCCACATTTTATATCTAATCCTGTTACCAAACTCAAAGCACACTGACTTGGGTGGAGACTAGTTTCCTTGAGGGAAAACATTGTAATGTTCTCAATCCTTCCTCAAAAGAGATGAATTGTATTAATATGTTGGGAAAGGTGGACTTTCCAGACAGGTAGAAGCCTGTTATATGCAGGGTTTGAGCTGGCACTGATACCAGATGTCCTGAATTGCTATTCTGGCCTCTGGGTTAGAGAGGCCTATTGGGACCAAGGTAATACATGGGATTTGGGCACAAACATCTCAGATTGGATGTAATAGTTCTGCAGACCAGTTTGTGCTTATTTACTTGGTACTTTGATACATAAGTAGGCTGGACATACTTAGCTGGTCATAGAATCCTTGCAGTGTTTTTCTGATCTGAGATGTTAGAAAAGGTCAATATGAAGCCCTCAAAATTGCTTCCCATCTTTCACCACCAAGTTAATGAATCATAGGTAATACCGCCCTTCTGAGTGAAACTGTTAAAAATTTCAATGCAATTGGTAACATTAAGCAAGGCAGAAGTGTGTGGGCCCCCTTATATCCTTTCCATTTCATGTTTGTTAGCCTCCCCTCACAAAAATACAACCAAAAATGGAATGAGGTGAATTAGTCAAGTTGTATTTTCGGTTCCACCTGCTTTGGTAAGCATGGTTTCTTTACCGGAAGATATCTGCACAGCCTCTATCTCTTGGCATACAATGCTTTCAATTCTCATCAATTAAAATGATCAGAGTCCACTTTATTTGACAAAGATAGCAGTACACATTAATGGTCTTGCTTCAGTGGTAAGTTAGCTCTCTTGACCTCTCGTCATAGTAAAGTCCTCAGGGATCTTCAAAGTCTTCTTGTCCCAGAGAACCTCATGTTGGTACATTATATTGATGACATCATTTTAATGTTGCAAGTATTATAAATTTCCATTATGATGCATGCATGCCAAAGGGTGGAAAATGAACTGTACACTAACTCAGAAACTTGTCATATTGATAAAGTATCTTTAGAGATTTCAAAGACTATATGGTTATCTCTGCATATCATGAACTATGTACAATGTATAACCGTAAGTCATATGGTTTGATGGTAATGGAAGTTTATCGTATGCTGAAACATATATATCCAGGATCAGTACTAGGCAGTTTCAGAAGGTGCAAGAAAAGTATATACGTAGTAGTTCCCTTTTATCATTCTGAGACCCCCTAGTGGATGCCTAAAACCTCAGATAGTATCCAAAATGATTGCTATCGATCAGAACATGTTTCTGTTTATGTCTTCTACTTAAAAATTTAATGCCTTTTCCATCTTAATGAAGCATTTATCATGCACTATGGCAGTAAGTTTTGTAGTTTGAAGTGTGACACCAACACTAGCACAAATTTTTTTCCTTCACAATTTGGCAGATAGAAAGTTCATTCTTCCCATATATTGTCTCAATCTCAGCTTACAGTTTTTGTATTATTAAGTTGAAAACTTTCACATTTTCACCTAAAGGAAGCACTTTATAGCTTCTCTTTGCATATCCATCATCACTACTCTTGTGCTCTAGGGTCATTACTAAAACAAATAAGGGTTACTTGATTGAAAGCAGTACCGTGACAGTTTATGTGATAATCAGGATGGCTGCTAAGTGACTAGTGGGTGGATAATGTAGACAGTGTGGATATGGCGGAAAAAGGGAGGATTCATGTCCTGGGCAAGTTGAAGTGGGGAAGTATAAGATTTTATCACACTATTTATAACAGTCTGAAATTTAAAACTTACAAATTGTTAACTTCTGAAAATTTTCATTTAATATTTTCAAGTCACAGTTGACAATGAGTAACTTAAGTGCGGAAAGTGAAACCACAGGTAAGGAGGGACTACTATATAAAAAAGTGACATGGATCCTGATCATAGCTCCTATGTTGCATGGATTACTTTGCCCCAACAATGCTACGATCTCATAAGGCGTTTGCTTTTTACAGCTGTTAGAGGAGGAGTAAAACTTAGATGTGGTTCATGGACGGATCACCTCAATATGTAGGTGTGTGCTGAAAGTAGACAACTGCTGTACTACAACCTCACTTAGTGGTAAACTGAATAAACAATGAAAGGAGGAAATTCTCTCAGCAAGTAGAGTTTTGAGAATTATAGTTGTTTTTCTCTATGTATGGTGGATAAATTGCTCTAAGAAAAAGATAAACAGAAACTATTGGGCAATGGCCAATGGCTTTTTCTCAAGGTGAAAACGGTCTGAAGAACAGGCACAAACATGATGAACTTTGTGTTTCCTATTAACACCCATCAGTGAGCATTCACTGTAGAAGAGCACTCAAAAAACAAGTGAACAGAATGAAACATCCAGTAGATGCAATCTCATCTCTGTCCTGGCCACTTCACAGCTTCTTAGATGGACACATACCATTGCAGAAAGAATGGGGACTATTCTTGGGCTCAACAGCATTGGAACCCTCTTGCCAAGACTGACTTATCCACTAACACTACTGAAGAACCAACCTGTCAATAACAATATCCAATGTTGAGCCATTCTCTCAAGTTACCAGAAAGTAATTTGTTTGTATTTCAACAATAGTATATCCTTCCACCTTGGAGAAGGTAATAATTTATACTCACTAGAATTGACAACAAATCTAAACATGAGTTTGCCTTTCCTGCTTGTAGTATGTTTTCCAGTGGCTTACAAAACATTACATTTACTAACATGCAAGATCATATAATTTTGTCCCAGATCAAGGTGTTTATTTATTGGCAAAGGAAGTGCCATAATTAGTACAAGACTGTGGATTCATTATTACTGCCATGTGATGAGTGATGGAGAGGCTCATTGAAGGCTCAGCTACATGGCCATCTCAGGGAAAATACCCTGAGAGATTGGGGTTTTGTCTCAGAAGTGTAGGAAACTCAATTAGTCAAATGTAGATATTTACTATTTTAATTTCAATGATTATGTTTTAGGCAGAGATGGAAGTAGGAGTAAGCTTCCTCTCTCTCACACTGACTCTCCTCTTAAATATATTCTTTTCTTTCTTGGTATTCTAAATTCTAATGGATTAGATATTCCTTTACCTCAGAAGAATCTTTCCTCAAAGGAATACAGTAAAGATTACACTAAACCTAAAGTAATGATTTTTTTTTTCTGGTCACTTTGAGTATTATAACCTGGTATATAAGGAGATAAGGCTGAGTGTGATGGCTCACACCTGTAATCCCAGCACTTTGGAAGGCTGAAGCAGGAAGATCACTTGTGGCCAGAAGTTTGAGACCAGCTTGGGCAACATAGGAAGACTCTGTCTCCATAAAATTATAATAAAAGTTTTAAAAATTAGCCAGGCATGGTGGCATGCACCTGTAGTCCTAGTTTCTTATGTGTTTCAGGTGGGAAGAATGCTTGAGCCCAGGAATTTGAGACTACACTAAGTTATGATTGGGCCACTGCATTCCAGCCTAGGCGGCAGAGATCTTGTCTCTTAAAAAAATAAAAAAGATAAATGACTTATAATACTTATAATAATATTACATGGTTAATACTCATATTACTATAAGGAGCTATGCTTGGCATTACACACAAGTAACTAAAAGTGTGTCCTGAACCCAAGTCTCACTGGGAAATATCTTGGTGTTTTTGAACTCAGTGTTAATCCCTTTTTTATTATTTTTTTTTAAATTTCAGAATATTATGGGGGTACTAACATTTTGGTTACATATATTGCCTTTGCATCGTCCATGCCAGAGCTACAAGCCTGCCCATCCCCTAGAGAGTGTGCTCTGCACCTATTAGTTATGAATTTACCCATTCCCACCACCCCCTCCCACCTGCCTGCACCTGATGAATATTACTTCCTTGTGTGCACCTAAGTGTTGATCAGGTAGTACCAATTTGATGATGAATACATGTGGTTCTTGTTTATCCATTCTTGTGTTACTTCACTTTGAAGAATAGGCTCTGTCTCCAACCAGGATAATACAACAGTACTAGTTCATAACCATTTTTTATGGTTGAGTAGTACTCCATGGTATACATATACCACATTTTATTAATCCACTCATGTATTAATGGGAACTTGGGTTGTTTCTATATCTTTGCAATTGTGAATTGTGCTGCCATAAACATTTGAGTATAGATGTCTTTATTTTCTTATTTCAGCATAATATGGGGGTACAAATGTTAAGGTTACATACATTGCTCTTTCCTTGCCTCCCCCCTCGAGTCAGAGCTTGAAGCATGCCCATCCCCCTGACAATGCACATCACACTTATAATGTATATATATACCCATCCTCTCCTCCTCCCTCCCACCTGCCCGGCACCCAATAAATGTTTTTTTTTTTAACATTTTGGTTAGATTTTATAACTTTGCCTTTACCTAGCAAGGGTTAGAGGTATACCCTTCCCTTCCACACTGTTCGCCACATCCCTCAGATGTGGGTCTATCTCCCCACCCTCCAAATCTCTGATGAACACCACCACCCTTTGAGCACCATATTGATAATAGGTCAGTACCAATTTGATGGTGAGTACATGTGGAGCCCATTTTTATGATCTTGTGTCACCTCACTTTGGATAATGGGCTTAAGCTCAATCCAGGATAATATAAGTGGTGCTAGCTCACTGTCATTTCTTAGAAGTGAGTAATATTCCATTGTAAACATATACCAAATTTTAATTATCCAGTCATGAATTGATGGACACTTGGGTTGTTTGTACGTCCTTGCAATAGTGAATTGTGCTGCCATAAACATTCGGGGGCAGATGTCTTTATAATAGAATGTCTTATGCTCTTTTGGGTAGATGCCTAATAATGCTATTGCTGTGTCGAATGGTATTTCTATTTTTAGCTGTTCCAAAGAAGACAGAATAATGGCCTGCAATCATATAAAAAGTGCTAAACATCTCTAATCATTATAGAAATGCAAATCAAAACCACAATGCGATATTACCTAACCCCAGTGAGATTGGCTTGTATTAAGAAATCCCAAAACAACAAATGCTGGAGAGGATGTGGAGAGACAGGAACACTCTTACGCTGTTGGTGGGACTGCAAATTAGTGCAACCTTTGTGTAAAAGAATTTGGAGATACTTCAAACAGCTAGATGTCTTTATTATAAAATGGCTTTTCTTCTGTTTTGAGTAGATGCCTAGTAGTGGGATTGCTGGATCAAATGGTATTTCTATTTTTAGTTCTTTGAGCTATCTCCATGTTACTTTCCATAGAGATTACACTAATTTGCAGCCCCACCATCAGTGCAAGAGTGTTCCTATCTCTCCACGTCCACACCAGAATTTGTTGATTTGGGACTTTTTGATAAAAGCCATTCTCACTGGAGTTAAGTGATATCTCATTGTGTTTTTGATTTGCATTTCCCTGATGAACAGAGATTTTGAGCACTTTTTTCTTTATTTGCTGGCCATTATTCTGTTTTCTTGTGCAAAGTTTCTGTCCATTTCCTTTGCCTATTTTTAATGGGATTGTTTGATATTTTCTTGTTGATTTTCTTAAGTTCTATATAAATTTTAGTTATCAGCCATTTATTGGATGTGTGGCATGCAAATCCGTATCAAAATGCCTACATCATCTTTTGCAGATCTAGAAAAAATAATTCTACTCTTCATATGGAACTGGAGAAGACCCTGTATAGCCAAGGCAATCTTAAGCAAAAAGAACAAATTGGGAGGCATCAATCTACCAGGCTTTTAGCTATACTACAAGGGTGTAGTAACCAAAACAGCATGGACTAGCACAAGAACACAAATATAGACCTTTGGAACAGGACTGAGAACCCAGGTATAAAATCATCTTCATATTTTTATCTAATCTTTGACAGAGCAGACAAAAATATACACTGGGGAAAAGAATCCTTATTCAATAAATGGTTCTGGGAAAACTGGATAGCCATATGCAGAAGATTGAAACTGGATCTGCACCTCTCACCTCACAAAAATCAACTCATGATGGATAACAGACTTAAACCTAAGATATGAAACCATAAGAATTCTAGAATAAAATGTTGAGAAAACTCTTATAGACATTGGCCTAGGCAAAGAATTTATGAAGAAGATCCCTAAAGCAATCACAGCAACAACAAAAATAAATAAATGTGACCTGATCAAATTAAAAAGTTTCTGTGCACAGCCAAGAAAACACTCATTAGAGCGAATAGACAACCTTCAGAATGGGAAAAAATATTTGTTTACTACACAAGAGTATAAACATCATTGATACTCTTCAATGTGTGCTTAATGAAACCATTGCCTGACAAAGATAAAGAAAAACAGAATCTCAGACCCTTCTGGGATAAAAGTATGGATCACTCAGTCAGGCAGGCACACTAGACTAACTGAAGAATTGACCAAAGGTGAAGGAAACATAGAAAGGAGTGTGGAGGAGAGAGAGGATGAAAGTAAATTGTAGACTGAGAACTAGTTGCAGCTGTAAGTTGAAAATTCAACCATGGATCAGACTTAAAATGCGGAACAGGTGTATCTCAGCAGTAAGGGATTGATTCCCTGTTTCAGATAATTTTTGTTCTCTGCCTTAATATCTCAGCATGAAGGGTAATTTTTCCTGCATCTGATTTAGAGAGTTCCATGTAATCGAAGCATAAAAATAAAAATATATTTTAAAAGAGGCTAATTTTCTATAAATAGTGATGCAAAAATCATGAGTAAATTACTTGAATACCATTGTAACAATAAATTATCAGTTGTAGAAAATAAATTATATTTTGAAAAATATAAATTACTTTTGAAAAATAAATTATTAATTGGAGAAATTTAAGATTTGATCAAAATAGAACATAATGAGTAAAAATATTGAGTTGTAAAACACATGGGTAAAAATAAATGATTTTCGTAATATTTCAAAATAATGAAGAGAAAATGCAAGCAGCCTAAGGGCAAAAGTAGGCAAAGAGAATTTAACTGACAGTTAAAGAAATAATAATAGATGTTATACACATAAAAATATTTGGGGCTTCACATTTATATTTAAGAGTATTATTAACTAGATTAATTTTTTATCACCAATTAAATTGGCAAGCATTAAAATGATGAGTAAATTTTTCAAGTTTATAGATCAAAAGTTCTCTTAATACTGTTGATATTTAATAAATTGTTGCAATTTTAAAGGCTATTTGCAAATAAGTTATATGACAAATTCACAGTAGTTTTAATTAACCAGTTCTATTTATAGGAATTTATCTTCTATTATCACTGGTTGTAGAAGAGAAAATCAGAACTAAAGGAGTACTATGCAAAACAGATTACCACTGTATAAAATTAGAACATAAATGTCTACGTATAGAAGATAGCTTCAATATGAAATCTCACATCCCTATGACATGATTATTATCTGTTAAAATATGAAATTAAGTTATATGTCCTAACAAAGAAAACATTTTCCAATATATATTGTTAAACATCAAAAGAATTTTATAATAGTATGCCCACTCTTATACTTAGGTATGTGTAGAACATAGTAGAGTAGAAAAATATATTAAATGCAGTTAATACTGGTTATTTCCTGGAACTTGGGAACAAGTTTGATTTCTAGGGTGGTCTATTTTTACTTTGTAGCCTTCTGATCTGTTTGAATTTTATTCTTTAACTCATTTTAGTTATGAACTTAGTTTTAATATGTATACAAGTCTGAAATATTATACAACAATATCATTAGAAAGGATTTCAAAGAATAATGAGACGCCACTATGGTCAGAGCAATACAAGCCTATATAGAAACAAACACCTGGGGTTCTCAAAGTTGGATATTCATAGTTGTGAAACAATCTGATTGAGATACAGGTTGGTGGGCAGATGAATAACAACATGAGCTAATGACCATGAGGAAACACTAACCTTGGGAAAGTCAGGTAGCAGAAATCACATGCCAGGAAAAGAGATGTTTCTATCATCCTAGGGGTTGGACCGAGGTAATAGTAAGCAGAGCTGTGAAAATGATTTGGCTAATACTCTTGAGCAGCAGCTCTCTCACTTGGAGTTCCACTCAAGACAGTTGGTTGGGCATAGATAGCTCTTTATATCAGTTGATCACATTGAGAGAAACATTAAGATCAAGTATTAGCCCTGTAACTTATAAATTTTTACTTTACATAGAAAGGCAAGTTAAACTCTTTACAACATATATTTACAGGGTAAAGGCACAAATGATCCATGAATTGGAGGAATGTATTTAAAGGCAATTCAATCATTAGGTTATAGAAAAGGATACATTGAAGATAAATAGTCATGTACTTGCCCATGATTTTTGTGCAGACATTTAATAAAACAAAGACAGGTTTCTTCACTCAAGGAATACATTCTCACTGCTCGACATAGAGCTAGACTTTCTGTGTACATGAGGTAGACAAGATAACCTCTATATTTCTTTTCTGCCTTCTGTTTCTAAAATTATCTCATTTCTAAGAAAATTTATATCTCTTGTTCAGTAAGTTATGTATAAAATGACCTCAGAGACAGTCATATATATTTGCCTTTAAGAAAGTCTAATTTTGTTAACTGTATTTTACAATTATATTTTAATTTCTAATTCAATTAAAAAATCAACACACGGGAGATATTTTCAAAATTCATTAATAATTTATACTGTATGTATGTTGCATTCTATTGTTAGGGATTCCTTACAATAATGTTGAGGATCTATAGTTGCATTTTTTTTCTATCTGAAGAATTACTTCTGTTAAACCTTGAAGTCCAATAGCACAGATTTCTTCTTCCTGATGTTAAAAATGTACATGTGATGATTGTTCACTTTTTTTAAATTTTAGGATATTTTGGGGGTATAAACATTTTGGTTACAAATTATGACTTTACCTCACCCAAGTCAGGATTAGAGGTGTGCCCTTCCCCCCTACTATGCTCACCACATTCATTAGTTGTGAGTTTATCCACCTCCACCCCCAACCCCAAATGAATATTACTACCATGAGAGTACCTTAGTGTTGATTAGTTATTGCCAATTTGATGGTGAGTACATGTTGTGCTTTTTCTTCCATTCTTGTGGTACCTCACTTTGGAGGATAGGCTCAAGCTCTATCCAGGATAATATAAGAGGTGCTAGATCACAATTGTTTTTTTTAATTGAGTAGTATTCCATTGTATGAATATACCATATTTTATTAATCCACTCATGGATTGCCGGGCACTTGGGTTGTTCCCACATATTTGCAATAGTGAATTGTGCTGCCATAAACATTCAAGTGCAGATATCTTTATTATAGAATATCTTTTCTTCCTTTGAATAGATGCCTAGTAAGTCCTAGTGCTGGATCAAATGGTATTTCTATTTTTAGCTCTTGGAGGCATCTCCAAATTATTTTCCACACAATTTGTACTAATTTGCAGTCCCACCAGCTGTGTAAGAGTGTTCCTATCTCTCCACATCCTCACCAGCATTTGTTGTTTTGGATAAAGGCCATTCTCACTGGAGTTAGGTGATATCTCATTGTGTTTTTGATTTGCATTTCTCTAATGATTAGAGATGTTGAACATTTTTTTATATGTTTGCTGGCCATTATTCTGTCTTCTTTTGAAAAGTTTCTGTTCATGTCCTTTGCCTATTTATTGATGGGGTTGTTTGATTTTTTTCTTGTTGATTTTTTTGAGTTCTAGATGGATTCTTGTTATAAGCCCTTTATTGGATATGTAGAAAGAAAATATTTTCTCCCATTCTGTAGGCTTTCTATTCTCTCTAATGATAGTTTCCATGGCTGTACAAAAGCTTTTTAATTTGATCAGGTCCCATTTATTTATTTTTGGTGTTGCTGCGATTGCTTTGGGGGTCTTCTTCATAAATTCTTTGCCTAGGCCGATGTCTGAAAGAGTCTTCCCTACATTTTCTTCTATGATTCTTAAGGTTTCATGCCTTAGGTTTAAGTCTGTTATACATTGTGAATTTATTTTTGCAAGAGGTGAGAGGTGGGGATCCAGTTTCAATCTTCTGCATGTGGCTATCCAATTTTCACAGAACCATTTATTCAATAGGGATTCTTTTCCTCAATGTATATTTTTATCTGCTTTGTCAAAGATTAGATAACAGTATGAGGATGGTTTTAACTCTGGGTTCTCAGTCTTGTTCCAAAGATCTATATTTCTGTTCTTGTTCCAGTTTATGCTGTTTTGGTTACTATAGCCTTGTAAAGCATAAAGTCTGGTATACTGATACCTCCCAGTTTGTGCTTTTTGTTAAGATTGTTTAGACTATATGAGGTCTTTTCTGGTTCCATACAAAGCATAGAATTTTTTTTTCTTGATCTGTAAATAATAATAATGGTACTTTGATAGGGATAGTATTCATTCTGTAGATCACTTTCAGCAGTATGGACATTTTAACAATATTGATTCTGCCATCCATGAGCAAGGTAGATTTTTCATCTGTTTACTTCTACAATTTCTTTTTTTAGTGTTTTGTAGCTCTCCCTGTATATATCTTTCACTTCTTTCATTAAATATATTCCTAGATATTTAATTTTCTTTGAAGCTATTATAAAAGGTGCTGCATTTTTTATTTGATTTTTGGCTTGATTATTATTGGCATATATGAATGCCACTGATTTGTGTGCATTGACTTTGTATCTTGAGTCTTTACTAAATTCATTTATCAATTTCAGGAGTCTCTTGGTTGAATCCTTGGGGTTTCTAGATATAATATCTTATCATTGGCAAAGAGTGAGAGTTTGATCTCTTCTGCCTCAATTTGGATGCCCTTAATTCCCCTCTCTTATCTGACTGCTCTGGCAAGAACTTCCAGCACTATGTTCAATAGAAGTGGAGATAGTGGACAACCTTGTCTGGTTCCAGTTCTAAGCAGGAATGTTATTAAATTTTCCCCATTCAGTATGATACTGGCTGTGGGTTTATTGGATATGGCCTTAATAATTTTAATGTATGTCCCATCTATGCCTATTTTGTTAAGAGTTTTTATCATAAATCAGGAAGTATTATGCCTCAAACATTCTTCTCTCTCAAGATTTTGTGGATTATTCTAAATCTTTTGTACAGTCATATGAATTTTCTGATTGTTTTTCCTGTTTCTGTAAAAAATGTCATCAGGTTTTGACAGGAATTGCACTGAATGTGTAAATAATTTTGTCAGTATGGACATGTTAATAATATTGTTCTAATCCGTGAACACAGGATGTCTTTCCACTTATTTGTGTGTCCTTGTACATTTTATTCATCAACATTATACAGTTTTCAGTTTACATCTCTTTTGCATTCTTAGTTAATTTTATTTCTAAGTAATGCATTTTTAATGGTACTATAAATGGGATTATTTTTCTTAATTTTCTTTTCAAATAGTTTGTTATTAGTGAATAAAGATGTTGTAAGTTGGTATTATAAGTTGTATTTTATTGTGTTTTATGTTGATTTTTTATCCTACAACTGTACTGAATTTTATTATTAGTTCCAATAGTTTTATTGTGAAATCTCTAGAGTTTCTACAAACAAGATTATGTCAATTGTAAACGGAGATGTGTTTCTTTATTCCTTTCTCATTTGAATGCTTTTTATTATTTGTCCCCTTGCCTAATTGCTCTGGCTGAGACTTTTAATACTGTGTTAAATAGAAGAGAAAAGACTGGACTTCAATGCCTTCTTTCTGCTCTTAGAGAAAAAGTGTTATAGTTTTTCACCATTGAATATGATAATAGCTATGGAGTTTATATATACATCCTTTGTTATTTTAAAGCAATTTCCTTCTATTCCTAGTATGTTGAGAGTTGTTTTGTTTTTTGTTGTCATGAAATGGTTATGAATTTTGTCAAATGCATTTTCTGCATCTATTGCAGTCATATTTTTTTCCTTCATTCTGTTAGTTTGGTGTGTCATAATTATTGATTTGTGTATATTGAAATATTCTTATATTCCAGGGATAAATTCCACTTACTTATGGTGCATGATTCTTTCAGTGTGCTTTTGAATTCATTTTACCAGTTTTTTGTTGAGGTCATTTGCATCTATGTTCATCAGGAATACTGGCCTGTAGTTTTCTTTTTTTGTAGTGATTTTGTGTGGATTTGGCATCAGGGTAATTTTGGTCTTATAAAATTAGTTTGGAGTTATTTCCTCCTTTTCATTTTTGGGGCAGTTTGAGAAGGATTGACATTAATTCTTCTTTAAAGCTTTGATATAATTCACCCATAAAGACATATGATCCTTTACTTTTTTGGGAGGTTTTTGATTACTGATTCAACCTCCTTACTAATTATAGGATTCTTCAGATTTTCTTTCCCTTTAAGATTCAGTCTTGGTAGGTTGTATGTTTCTATACATTTATTCATTTCTTCTAGTTTATTTAATTTGTTGGTGTATAATTATTTATAGTGGTCTTACAGGATCCTTTTTATATCTGTGATATCAGTTGTGATGTTTCCTCTTTTATTTCTAATTATTTTTCTATTTGAGTTGTATTGGTTTTTCCTTTATTACTCTAGTTAACAGTTTGTTAATTTTATCTTTTCAAAAATACATTCTTACTTTTGTCGATTTTTCTCTATTGTTTGTTTATCCTCTATTTTGTTCCTGTTCTAATATTTATTAATTCTTTCCAACTATATGTTTGATCTTAGTTTGTTTTTTTTATTCTAGTTCTTTGAGGTATAATGTTAGATTTTTTATTTGGCATCTTTTTAAATATAGATATTTATGATTATAAAATTTCCTCCTAGTAGTACTTTTCCCTAATCACATAAATTTTGGTATGTTGTCTTTTTAATTTTTATTTGAATAAGATATTTTATAATTTTTTTGATTTCTCATTTGACCCTTTGGTTGTTCAAGAAGTGTACTATTATTTATTGTCCACCTATTTGTATTTTTTCTTTTTCAGTTTTCCTTTTGCTTTTGATTTCTAGTTTCATTCCATTGTGGTTGGAAAGGATACTTAGTATGATTTCCACTTTAAATTTGTTAAAATTTGTTTTGTGACACAATATGTGATCTATCCTGAAGGATGTTCTATACATACTTGAGAAGAATGTATATTATGTTCCTGTTGTGTGGAATGTTTTATATACTTCAAGTAGTTCCATTTGGTTTTTACTGCTGTTCAAGTCCACTCTTTCCTTATTTATTATCTGTATGAATGTTCTATTTATTAGTGGAAGTGAGGATATTGAAGTTTCTTACTATTATTGTATTGCTATTCATTTTTCCCTTCAATTCTGTCAATGTTTGTTTATATATTTAGGTGCTCTGTTTTGGGATGCCTATGTATTTATAACTGTTATATCTTCCTGGTAAATTGATATTTTTATTATTATATATTTTTTCTCTTGTGATAGTTTTTCACTTAAAACTTATATTTTCTAATACAAATGTAGACACCCCTGCTCTTTTTTTATTTATCATGTGAATGGAATACATTTTTTCATATCTTACTTTTAGCCTATGTGTGTCTTTAAATCTAAATTGAATCCCTTGTAGACAGCATGTAATTGAATCTTTGATTTTTTTTTCCTAATCCATTCAGCTCTCTATAGATTTCAATTGGAAAATTTAATTCATTTACTTCTAAAGGAATTGAGAGAAAAAAGACACTTATAATTGTCATCTTGTAAATTGTTTTCTCTCTGGTTTTGTGGTTCTTTGGTCTCTCTTTTTCTCTCTTGCTATTTTCTTTTGTGTTTTGTTGACATTGTATATTTGTATTGTTTGGTTCCTTTCTCTGTTTCCTTTTGTGTAACTTCTATAGATAAATTCTTTGTGGTCACCATGGGGCTTAGATAAATAAAGTTTTATAACAGTCTATTTTAAGCTGGTAACAACTTAACTTCTATCTCATACAAAATCTCACATTTTTACTTCCCTATACTTTTTGTTATTGATGTCACAATTTACATATTTTATATTTACAGTTATTTGAATACTTTTAAAATAACTTTACACTTGAATTAAAAGTGATTTGGCAACCACCATTACATTTTTACAGTATTCTGTATTTGTCTGCATATTTACCTTCAGCAATGAGTTTTATATACTTTTGCTTTTCTCTTTAGCATCCTTTCATTTTAACTTTAAAAATTCCCTTTAGAATATCTTGTGAGACAGTTATAGTGGTGATATCGCTCTCATTTATTGTCTAGGGATATTATTATCTCTCCTTTAATTTTGAATGCTAGCTCTGCCAAAACTGTTTTGGTTGACAGTTTTACTTTTTGTAGCACTTTGTAAATCTATCCTCTCACTCCCTTCTGGCTTGTGACATTTTTACTGAGAAATCTATTGGTAGTCTTATAGAGGTTCTTGAGTACATTAGTTATCACTTTTTTCTTGCTTCTTTCAAAGTTCTCTCTTTATCATTGACTCTTGACAATTAAATTAAAATGTATCTCAGTTTGGATTTCTTTGGACTCATCTTTTCTCAAGACAATCAGGCTTCTTGTATATGATTGAAAATGTCCTTCTCATCCTCAGATTTGGGAAGTTTTGAATAATTCTTCACATTAGACATACGCACATTAGACAAAACAGCCACCTCTCACAGTGGCCTGGTTTTTATGGACTGATCTTATATAAGAGAAGACCCTTACTTTAAGACTGGCTAGAGAATCTGGGGATCTCTCAAATCTTTGTGCTTCTTCAAATTGCAATCTTTTTTTGTTAGTGGCCTCCAGGTTAATGCAACATACTAGGATCTGTCAATGCTCTGTGACAAGAAGGACAGAATTTATTGCCTTGAGCACCTCTAGAAATATGAGAATATTGGATATATGGTCTGGTTCTTTTCTTCCCTCACCAGTGAGAAGCTGGCAG
This sequence comes from Cheirogaleus medius, assembly GCA_008086735.1. Classification (NCBI taxonomy): domain Eukaryota; kingdom Metazoa; phylum Chordata; class Mammalia; order Primates; family Cheirogaleidae; genus Cheirogaleus; species Cheirogaleus medius. Next base: position 46,443,590 of record VBSM01003204.1, on the reverse strand, counting down.
CTATTTTTTTTTCTCTACTCACTTTTCACTGTTCCAGGGTGTAATATTGTAATATTTGCCAGCTTATTAGTTCAAACTGGGTCTTTGATTTCAGTGACCCCCAAATAACTAGAATATGCAAGTCCCATTACCTCTCAGATACAGGCAAGACAGAATCTAGTGCCTTAGGCAGTCTCCAGAACTATCAGAATATTGGACATATATTCCAATTTTTTCTTCCCTCCCAAGGAAGAATCTGGGAACTGCGAATTTCCTTTTAATCCCATGGTGCTGTTCCAGGGTAGGGCCTATGGTAAAAGGCAGTCTTGAATATTTTCACTGGATTCTATGGCGCTAGTTTCATGCTTGCCTGGGATGTAGAAGTTTCTCAATTAGTTCCTGGATTTCCTTTTTTTTAAATTTCAGAATGAATGTTTATGGCAGCACAACTCACAATGGCAAAGATGTGGAAACAACCCAAGTGCCCATCAATACATGAGTGAATTAATAAAAAGTGGTATATGTATACTACAGAATACTACTCAACTAGTTCCTGTATTTCTTACCCAGGAAATTATTCTATGCTTTGTTGTTGAATTGGTGTTCTGTGGGGGAAAGGAGGATCCAAGTCTTCTGATTCCATTATCTTCCTGATGTCCCAAATTATAATTTATGTTGTTATTTTAAAGATCTTAGCAGGATATAGATCACACACATAAATTTGGATAATTTAAGAAGTTTTCAATAGAGGGACTATTTATAAAGCTATAGATGGGTAAAACTGCATAGGATAGTGATGAACCATGCGGTTATAAGACATAGGTTCATAGAGTAGAAGGGAGGTGGGAGGTGAGGATGACATGAAATGTACTGGAAGATATTATAAGAAAAGAGGAGAGTTCAGAAGGGTGAAGAGTATGATTAACTAACCAATGGCCCTGAAAATGATATCCATGTCCTAATCCCTGGAATCTGTGGATGTTATATAGCACAAAGGACTTTACAAATATAATTAAGTGAAATATCTTTAAATGGTGATATTATCCTGATTGATCAAGGTGGACTGACACAAAATGCAATTATTTATATCCTTATAAGAGGAATGTAAAGGCAGATTTGTCACAGAGAGAAGAGGATAAAGCAATGTGACCACAGAGGTAGATACTGGAATTATATAGCAAACGCCAAAGAATGTTAGAAGGCATCAAAAGTGAGAGAAGAAAAGTGATAGGTTCTCCCCTAGAGCTTCTAGAGGGAGGGAGTACAGCCCTGCCAACCCTTTGATTTTGGCTCAGTGATTCTAATTTTAGACTTAAACTGTGAAAGAATACAGTTTCTTTTATTTTAAGCTCACAAATTTGTGATAATTTGTTAAAACATCTCAGAAAACTAATAGAGTAAAAGGAAGCAAAAAATAGAATATAAAAAGCATAAGGGCAGAAATGGAGTAGAAACATAACTAACTTTGGAGCCAGAAAGATTTGATTTGAATTTCTTATTTGCAACTTATTATTTCTGTAACTTAGTTGTTAGCAAACTGGTAATAATTTTCAATTAAGCAATATTTCTCACAATCTATAATGTACCATGTGTCTTGTATCACGATGTTACTGGCAGTTCAGTAATTGCTAAATAGTAACATTTATCATGCAAGATAATTAATAGGGAAAAGCAAGGAAGAGATTGGCATGATCATTATGAAAACGGGACTTGAAAATATGTTATGTGAAAAAGCACTGAAAGAACTGTGCTGCTAGCACAGTTGGTACTACCATCAAAGATTACAAGCAACAAAGCCATAGTATAAATAGACTACCTAAATTGCACTATGACAAATAAGAGAGGATAGTCTAGGAAAGTGTAAATGGCATTCAGGAAGATGTGCCCAGAATGACATAACTAATACAAATAGAAATAAGTCCACCTGAATGTAGACGCATAAAGGTTTAAAAACATTTTAAAACCCCTCAATGTAGGTGAGACTTAGTTCCTGAGCCCACTGTAAGACAAGTTTTAAAAGTGTGCATGAATGTGCTGGGCAGAAGACAGGAGATGAGCTGCTTTGCAGATCTGGTGGCTTTATCAGTCTGCAGAATAGGTGTGAGAAGGCACAGAATTAGTTCTGATTTATATCTATCTTTATAGTCTTAACAACTATAAGTGTTCTTTATTTAGAGTATAGAGCTTCTTTCCTAATCCCTGCCAGACTTCTGTGGATTTATATGTTTAATCCATTTCCACCATCTCTTCTGGTTTTTCTAAAAAAAACACAGGCAATATCACAAGCATCTCGTATTAAAATAAAAGGATATTTTTCACTTTAAACTCAAATGAAATTACATGTAAGGTGAAGAAAACATCTTAGTCTTGATCTCAGTCTATCATCAGAGTCTAAGGATTCCCTATTTTCTTACCAATACCTAGTCATTGTGGGGCAAGAATAAGACACAGAGATGTAGCAATGGAAGGGAAAGGCCAGACCTATTTCCAGCTGCTGGGATAACATATACCTAGAATACATTGATTCATTTAGTCTTGTAACTTTTACAGAAACATAAGTCTCCCATATAAATAATCCAGGGAACTGGCATATTATTCAGGCCACAACTGATACTCTGAAATTTAGTAAATAAGGAGGGATGACAAAATAAAATATTGTTTGAATGTCAGGGAGCAGAAGGCCTGAGCCAACATACTCCAACCTCACTATTGTCTGAAATCAGCAGCAGCATCAAAAGTGCAGATTAAAATTATTTAAGAGAGGAACATCTAAGGGACCAATAATCTCATTCTGGTAGAAAATATCTTCTTAAATTCTTTGGTTTGAAAAGCCCAGATCATTTTTGTTATCACCAAAGTTGTCTAGAGAAAACACAGTGGATATCCACAGTATGAATTCAAAATGATCTGTTCCAGGTTTTTAGAATATATGTGTATGTTTTGCATTAAGTATTGAAGTCTACACTATAAACTACTGTGGTCTTCCTAGATAGTTTTCTTCTTTTAATACAAATATCTAGGAATGTTCTAATAAACTGAATCAATATTTAGGTTTGATTTATAACACAAAAGAAGAATAGTAGTCAGAAATGATAGGATGGCTAAAAGAATCTAGATAATATGTATTTTACTTATTATAAATTATTTGATATTATATATGTGTCTTCTTCTGAAGAATAGTAATTATGATGATTCATTTATTCATTCAAGAAACTGGTGCCTCTCTGTGGACTCCAACTGAAGCTGAATATGTAGTTCCTTTGATATGCCTTCCACATTCCTCCCTCCTGAATGATCTCCTTACCTCCTTCAAATTTTTCCAATATCATACACTCTATGCAGTTTTTCCTTTACTATCTCTAAAAATTTAATCCCCTCCTTCCAGAAAATGCCCAGGAAATTCCATGTCCCTGCTTTATTTTTACATCTTAGTGTCTGTCACTTTCTAACATACTATGTATTTTATTTGCTTTTCTTGTGTATCAGCCATTTCCCATGTTAAAATATAAACTTTGTGAATCATGCATTTTTATAGGTTTTGTTTCATCCTGGACACCTTAAAGAATGCTGGGCCCAAAACAGGTACCTAAGTAAATGTTTGTGGATTGAATACGTGAATGTATTATATAGATCAGGAAGATATGATAGTTGGAAATATAGCAAAGTGTAGCCTTGAAGAACTGCAAAGTGTAAGGGCTGTGTGGAAGCGTACCAGTTTCTAAAAAAGAGATACATAAGCTTGACAATGTGGGTAGAAAATTCACAGAAGTATTTTGTCAAGGAAATAAAGGAAAGAGATTATTGTAAGAAGTCGGTGCTCAACAGTGTCAAAGGTAAAAGTTGTTAAGAAAGAGGATTCATGAAATGTCATATGTGGCTTTGTGATGTGATCACCACTAATAAACTCAGTGAGAGATACTGCATGGCAGTGGATGAAAAACCTGATCGATTTAGGCTTGTGAATAAATGAGAGCCAAAGAAATGGGGACTCAGGTTCAACAACCCTTTCAGGAGTGTTGACTGCAAATGAAGGCAAGAGAGGTAGCTTCAAAAAAATGAACACTTGAGCATTTGAATGTGAGGTTCATTTTATTCATAAGTGCACATGTGCGACAGTATTTAAAATACAAAGGGAAGACTCAATTAAATAGCAGAGATATAAGAAAGTAAGGCTATTTAGTAGTTTAAACTCTTTGAGATGAAATAGTAGATGGTGTGGCAGACTCTGTTGGTAGCCTATCCGATATCCATTTTCTTCTATACTACGAGAGTCTCAATTTTTTTTTTTTTTAGTATGGCAATGTATTCAGTTAAAAATGCTCATTTCCTGTGATTTTTTTTGTTGTTATGTGTGGCCATGAGATCCAATTTAACTGAACACATGCAAAGGGAAATCATCATTGAGGATTCCAGCAATATTTATTTAAAGATCCAAACATCTCTTTTACCTGGAAAAGGTTCTTTAGATGGACCAAGAAGATAAACAAATCAATAGGCAGAACATTAGATAGTTATCCACATGGATATTGAACTCATCCTGTATAAAAACATGGCTGATATTGAAAATTAAAAAGTCAGGTTAAAATAGTGAAAGCTAGATGTGAAAGTTTCCATAAATAAAAATAAAATATTGATAAATAATTGCTAGGAGAGGGAAGTTTTTATAGCCAAATGTGCATCAAAGGGGTGGGAATGGACATGAAAAGAACAGAAGTTATTTTCAACACAAGGTGGAGAATAATAAATTTAAAGAGTAAAAGAGAGCAAAGGTACCTGCGTCAATCCTGAAGTGTGTGATATGTTGGATAACAAAGGCTGACGTTTAGGAAGAAAGTGACAGTTTCAGAGAAGAGCTACTTTATTCTTATGGCAAGAAAGGGGTTGGACTGTTTCAACAGTTTTAGGATAGACGAGAGTTTACTCTTTATGTGGTAATGCTTTTAAGAGGTACAGCAGGAGAATATTTTGGATGGGAAGAGTTGGGATAACAGAGTCAAGGGCAAAGAAATACAAAGGATTATGTAAAAGATAATGTGTCAGATGATAATTAGGGGCAAGCAGCCTTCTATTCACACAATGTCTAATGTCTAAACCAAGACAAGAAATTGAAAATGTGGCAGAATTCTGGGTGATATTTCTTCCCACTTATGCTCTTATCTTTCTCTTGTATCAGGCAGAATGGCCTTTATCAAAAAGTCTGTTAATTTAAATTACATTAAAAATAATGTACCATTAATTTTGTGATTTTTAAAATTTACTTTCCTTCTACGGCTTTTGATCTTACTTTGTCTTTACATTTTTACCTGTAGCCTTCATGTTTTCATTTGTCAACATAACTGTTCTGCCTCTCACTTGTACTCTTCCCCTTTGACCTTCCTTCCACCGTATTGTCCCTTCAATCTCTACCATTAATTTCACTTGGGGATCTTTTGAACTCAATTTGTGAGGGAAAAAAATTGACTCATTTCAATTCTCCAAACTTTTAATGTGAACTAGAATCTACTGTGGAAACATGATTTTAGTTAGCACAGCCATTTTTCTATTTAGTCCTTTTGTTTACAAATTGAAAGGATCAATTTATTTTATTTTATTTACAAAGTGCTATTTTTTAATTCAGTGGGTTTATCTTGCCCATAACTATTCTGCATATTCAGTGCATTTTAACATTTTTTAAGGACTAAACATATAAAATCTTCAGGTCTAGGTACTAAGAAACACAAAAGTGAATGAAAAACAGCCAATCAATTTCAAATCTTCATTATCTTAGGCAAGAGGCACATGTCTGTATAAGTAATAATATCACAAGGCAGACAGTGATTTCATAGCATAAGAAAAATAAAAACATAGACATATTTTCACAGAGAGGTGCAGGATTGTTTATGATGCAGTGATCCCTTAGGAAATGAATTGGTTATCCAAATAAATTAGTACGTATTTTGCTGAGATGGAGGAGAGAGGAGAAGAGGAGAAAAATAAAAAGAAGAAAGAAGAGTAGTAGAAATTGGGAGTGGGAAAGGAGGAGTGGGGAAGAACTCAAAATAGAAAAAGGGAGACAGGGAAATCCAGGAAGAAATAAAGAAAATCACCAAATTCATAGTCTTCAGAGAATGTGGCACTTTCAGGCAATGAGAAATAGCTGTGGCTGGCCCAGTGGGTTAGGAATGGAAACAATTATAGAGGCAAACTGAGTAATATATTGAATGTCCACTCATGGCATATGATAGATTTCAATAATGATTGTCTTAGTTTTGCAAAAAATGAGCAAGCCATTGTTAAAAATGCAATTTTTAAAGAGAGTTCCAAAATATCATCCTTTAGACCTACTTTCTGCACCTTTATTTAATCCTTGATAGTGATTTTACTTTTTTATACATTTTTAAATTTTTAATTATTATGGGTACATAGTAGTTGTATATATTTATAGGATATATGTGATGCTATGCAGGCATGCAATGTAAATTAATCAAATGAGGGTAATTGGAGTATCCATCACCTCAGACATTTATAATTTATGTTAGAAACTTTCAAATTCCACTCTGTTAGTTACTTTAAAGTATACTCTAACTTATGGTTGATTAAGGTCACTTTGTTGTGCTATCACATATTCTTCATTCTATTTAACTACCCAAATATATGTTTGTGCCCATTAACCATTCTCACTTTATCCCTCCCTCCCTGATACCCTTCTCACCCTCCATTTGAGTATTCTGATCTATGAGAACATCATTATCTTAGCCAATCTTAGAAATAAAAAACAAATAATATGATTCATATACATTTCTCTCATTCTCTACAAAAGTGAAAATGTATAAATAAATAATAGTTCTCACATTTAATGTTTAGAAGGTCATTGCTTTTATTAGTAGATGAACAGAGACAAATTAAATGCATTCAATTAGATAATACTCATTATTCACCTGCTTAGTGCTGTTGCTATCATATTAGGTATGCTAATTTATACAATTAACCTTATATAATTGGTTTAAAGACCTTGTTTAACAGGGCAGCATATTAGTTCCTTAATGGAATAAATGAAGAAGTCTCAAATCTGAAGTAATTTCTTAAAAAACTCATTATTATCATAATGCACATTTTCCTTTTAGTTTTATTTTTTTCTCTCTTTACCAGCACTTAAAGTTATTATTTAAAGAAAATAAATCCTTATAGTATTGTTCAGAATCCCCCAAAGAAATTTTATTTTGGCCTGGTTGGGTTTATAGTTATTATTCAAGAAGAGCAAGTAACAGAAAATCATTATTCAAGGTAAAAATTGTTTTATTTCAATCTTCTCAATTAGAGCCAAAAAATTCAATCAAGCAAGCTTTCAGGAAAAGAAAGACAGTAAATACAATAGTAAAGCAATATATATTTGTGTATTAAAATTAAGGCACCATATGCAATTTTTGTGCTTCATTGCTCAACACATGCTGATAGAGAGAAAAAGGGCTCGTGAAAGGCATTAACTGAGTAATAGGTTCTAGAAAAACTGGCCTGGTGACAGACTACTAGATCAATCAACTCAGCACAGTAGAAGCATTGTGTTCTAAAATAAAGCCAAGGTAATAAAATGGTCAAATTAAAATATAATTTATGATTTTAGTCCCAAATTTTTATCAAATCATCCCGTGGGTATTTGAGAGTTCACATTTGCCAAGTAGAGCTCATTATCTCTTTTCCAAAAATCAATCATTGCTATTGTGTTACATCCTTCCAGAAGACCTGCTGTCCAGGGCAAATTTTAACCTCTAAACTCTGGGGTCATAGTTAAATTTTCACTTTGGCTCATTCCTACATTCAACTTGTCATCAATTTCTGTTAATATTGTTATGTTACTTTAAGTTATGTGACATTATGTCTGTTCTATTTCATCCTATCCTATTCTATTTTACATGCATGCTTTAATGTTTCCCTGGTGAAAGCAAACTATGCCCCACCTAACTTCAAAGGGGAAAAAAAGAGGAAACCACCACTATGCTCAGAGGTATAAGGCCAGAAAATACAGTGAACTAATGACCATAATACCACCTGTCAGTAATGTTCCCTGCCTCAATAGACTATCAAGTCTAAGTCTGAATTGTAATCTTGAACTGCCTTTAAGAACCTTAGTGTTTCTCCACTTATAAACTTTATCTCACTTGTAGATTGAGTGTAGAAAATAACTCAGTAACTTACTAGCCTGTTGGATGCCAATATGACTTGCCCCCTTCCTTTCCCACCAAATACCTGAAAAACCTAGTACTGACAAAGAGGTTTTCTATAAAAAACTTAGTATCAATTTTGATACAGAATCTTTTGGCTACATAAGAAAAGATTTCCATGATTTCCCCTATAGCAGAAGAGCCTCAAGATTACTCAGCAAGACAGCAGATTCTGTCTGGCTGTATTATATGTACATGATTTCATTCTTTCAGACTTAATATTTCCAAAACTATATATTTGCACTAAAAATGTATTCCAAAAGAAAAAATATATACATATATATGCAAATATATACATTGTTGTGTGTTATGGTGTAGACAAAATCTGAAACCAAATTAAGTATCTAGAATCTAGGTGTTGCTACATACATATTTGTATCAACTCAATGGAATATTTTTCAGCCACATAGATGATCATTATGAAGATTTATGTGAACATAGATAATTATTTGTGATATGCTCAGTAAAAGAGATGTATGCAATAACGCACTACAGCAATTAAAATAGAAGGTGTGTGAAAATTAACAATAATATGGTGGAAAGATATATCTTATAACTCTGTATATTTTTATAAATTAAATCTCCATTCCAATTGTTATATTGTATTATACATGATATGTAACAATAGAAAGAAAATAAATACTGTATATTAGGAATATAGCTGTTGGATATAAAGCTAAATTTTTGCTGCTGGACACCCCTTTTATGGGATTGTGCATTTATTTATGATTAATACCTCAAAGAGGGCATAAATGATAAAAGAATGGTGTATAAAGAAGCTACCAAAAGAACAAAGCTAAAATGATGATGTTTTGCAGTCAGAGAAAGTTAGAGGTGAGGATATTATTATTCTCTGTTAGAGTCTTCAGATATGGAGCTACAGAAGGCGAAATGGGGTCATAAGTAATACCAATATCACCTTTTCTCCTTAGGCCTGATTACTGATTTTATGCTTTTGGTGGCTGACAGCTAATTAGTAATGAATACAGTGAGAACATAAGCCCACAGGGGGAAAAAACCCATTCTGTGGAATATGTAGTGATATTAATCCTGTAGAAAGTGTCTGTGTAAGTCAATTATTTAAGAAAATAATTTAATGTAAAGAATTGTTAACTAGATATAACAGTGTTAAATAGGTGACTAGAAAGACACAAAAAAAATACTAAGGTATCATGGAGGTGACATTTGCAGGAGACACCCTATATCCCTAGAGCTAATGGAACAAAGGAAGCGGTTCAAATTATATACATGAGGAGCCTGGAAAAATGGCCCTGTGCAAGAGAAACTCGGACCTCTAAATAGGTAGGTCCCAGTCAGCTTGAAGGGGTCCAGACCTCTGAAGATGGGGTTCCAGCCCAAAATGCTATTGTCTCGGAGGAAGAAAATGACACTGTGTTTCTGACTTTTAGAAAAACAGCAAACTAGATTCAGCTGCTACTATTGAAGTGCCTGCTGCTGCTATGGTGAAGAAGCAAGGTTGCCAAAGGAGTAAGAGGCAGAGAGGAAAGCCTTTCGCTCACCTCAAGCTTTTCAGTCTCTATCGAGTGTCCATTACTGTCAGAGCCTAAGAAGGAAAAGGATGGCAAAACAAAAATGTGATGTGCACAGCTTCATTCCTAGCCTTGTAAAACAAATAACTGAGAGACAGAAGCTTATTAACTGGCACTATAGGAGTCACCAGAGGTCATTGTCCTGAGTATAAATACATTTAGTCATTTACAGTTTCATTCGTACATGTAGGTACCATGAGCATTAATACACATTAATTACATGCCAAGCAAATTGCTATACTCTTTATATATAAGTAAGTATAATATATGTTCCCCAGACACCACATGATGATTATTTATTAGTGAGTTTGATCCTAGGTCTGAGTTAGCATCTGGATTTATATCAGTTAGCCTGACATTGTTACTAATAACACCACATTTTATTCTCAGAAGTGTTCCAGTTTGGATAGTAAATTGTATGGTTGCTGAACACATAACAAATATGAACACCTTCAATGCACATTAATTTGTGTTTTAATAGCAATATATGTAACAAAACATAGGAGGAAACGCCCAACTATATTGGTGTGGCTACTACAAAGGAATGTGAAAGGAAATATTTTTAAAGAATAAAAAGATGGAGTTAGGTACTAGAAAACTAGTGGAAGTTCACCATCATCCTGAGAGAAATAAGAACCCTCTAGATAGCAAGTAAAACATGGGACACAAGAGAAATCATGAAATTCTAACCAATACAAAAGATACATTTGTAAGTTCATGGATAGACATAAGTAACCAATAAAAAGGATCTGTTGCTGACTCTGATTCTATCCAAACACTTCAATTAAGACTCTATTGATGCTAGGTGTACCACAGATATTATCTTATTTAAATCTGAGAGAAACCAATAAGGTAGGTAGGTACTTTACTAGTAGTAGTCCCTTTTATGGATAAACAAATAAAAGAAATTCATATATAAAATATTTTTTGTTTTATTCCAGATTCTGAACATGAGGCCTTAACATCATGTGCAAAATAGAATCCGAGATGCTTACTCAAAATTTATTTTCTTACAATCTTTGCTTCGAAGATTACTCAGCACTTTATCCATGCTATATCCCAAGACTTATCCAACATCCAGCTTAGTTTCTACATTGAATTGCTGATATTTACCAGATGTCTTCAATGTTAATAAGACAAACAGGTTACAGAACACATAAAAATTAATAGCTGCTTTTTCAATGCAAATTTTAAGAAGAAAATCTCAGTCAAAAGAATGCTTAGAAATGGTAAGAAATTCATTTCTTTAATTACCTTATCTACGTAGGTAGGATATATTATTTTAAAAATTAACCTTTTTTAAATTTAGAGATAACTCTAGATCCACATGAAATTGAAAGAAATAATAAAGAGATGAGGTCTTCTTTCCATATGATCAACAAGTTGAAAGTTGTATGTTAAGCTTTCTAGATAAAATATGTGCATAATACTGTTAATTAAATACCTGTTAGAACAATAAAAATAGCTATTTTTTAGAATGATAAGGCAGTCATTTTATTCAATTTATGCTCAAATTTAATACAGGCAGATAAGATATATTAGTGGCTAAATTTAAATTGCAATTTAGAGAGAATATATTAAAGTTCCACATATATTTTGACTTTCATGTTAAGTTTGTTGTTAAGAATTTTTATTCAGCTTTTCCTTTGCTGACACTTCTTTGAAGGAACCAGCTTCATATGTCTCCTAACATAATATCTATTACTGATAACAGTCTAATGTATAAAATGCTCTAATGACCACTTCCTGTGTTGTGCATAATTCTCTCCATTACAGTCATGACTTTAACTTATAATCTCATATATATAAGAGAGTATATAGTAATATAGTAACTCTATTACTACTATTATGGTATTAAAAACCAGTAATAATGAGGCAAGTATTAGCAAATGCAAAATATTAGATTTTAGTGCTACCATTATTATTAAATAATTTGTAATATATCTCAGAACTGATCATGACATGTATGCATTATGACAAGACAGTTAAAAATACTATTATAAAAATTTCTTATTTTTAATTATTATGGGTACATAATGGTTGTATATATTTATGGAGTATATGTGATGTTTTGATAAGGCATACAATGTGTAATAATCAAATCAGGGTAATTGGGATATCCATCACCTCAAGTATTTATCATTTCTTTGTGGTAGAAAGATTAGAATTCCACTCTTTTAGTTATTTTAAAGTATATCATAAGTTATTGTTGACTATAGTCACTTTGTTATATTATCAAATATTGTGCACTCTAACTATATTTTTAAAATATTATTTTTTTAAAAGTATAGACATACACACATCAAACATTTTAATAAATATAAATAGCTTGCTTTAGATGTAAAGGTGCATTTGACCAAACTTGTCATAAGCCCCTTGTCAAACGCTTATTTTACTATTTCCTCAGTTGTATTTTTAAATGAAAACTTAGTAGGGAATGCACATAAAATATCTGAATTTTTGCAATGTCAACATTATGATTAACTAGAGAGAAGACAACTGAAGAGGAAAAGATTCCATAGATTGAGAAGTTATTTTTCTGAAATGGCCAACTTTATAAAGAAAAATAGTTCCTTTAGCAGACATAGGAAAGTAAAAATAATAATAAAAGAAGAAATGTGGATTTAGACACAATATATAAGGCTCATAACTGTACTTCACATTAGAAGACCCGATATTCACAACCTAGCATGAATTGTCCTTCCTCTGTGAAATTCTTCTCTTCCTATTTGTTATTTCCTCTCCTGAGCTCCTAAAAATACTACTGTACATACCATCCATTAGGTTATTAATCTTATACTATGCATAATATTCTATATGGTTATCATAAGCTATTCTTTCATTTATTCTCCACCATTTCTTTTGGTTCACTAAACTCTTTCAGATCAGAAGCCTTTGTTATACTTCTTAAGCCCTGCATTAAATTGTGGTGTTTATCTATCCACATACATGCCAAATTAGTACAACCTCTATGGAAAGTTATGTGGAGATATGTCAAAGAACTAAAAGTAGAATTGACATTTGATCCAGCAATACCACTAGTGGGTATTTACCCAAAGGAACAAAAAGACATTCTATAATAAAGACATCTGCACTCGAATGTTTATAGCAGACAGACAATTCACAATTGCAAAGATGTGGAAACAACCAAAGTGCCCATTAATACATGAGTGGATTAAGAAAATGTGGTATAGGTATACCATGGAGTTCTACTCTGCCATAAAAAACAATGGTGATCTAGCACCTCTTGTATTATCCTGGATAGAGCTTGAGTCCATTCTCCAAAGTGAAGTATCACAAGAATGGAAAAACAAGCACCACATATACTCACCACCAAATTGGTACTAATTGATCAACACTATGTGCACCTATGGAAGTAACACTCATCGGGTATTGGACAGGTGGGAGGGAGAAGGAGGGTATGGATATATTCACACCTAATGAGTGAGGAGAGCATTTTGGGGGTGTTGGGCATGCACGTAGCTCTGACTCCAGAGGTGCAAAGGCAATATAAGTGACCTGAATGTTTGTACTCCCGTAATATACTAGAAAAAACAAAAGAAATCTTTAAAGGCTAAAGATGTATGTGCTTGTCTGATTATGCTATCCAGAATATTTCATTCTTCCAAGCACAACACATAGTTTATAGATATTAATCAAATGTTTTAAATGGGAGAATTCTAAAATAGTTTTGAATCTTATCTAACAGTGAATATTTCTCAATATCTATGGAAATATTACCCACACTATCTCTGTATATGATTAAATAAATATCCCACCTTGTCTACCTTAAATTGCTTTGTTAAAATAAAAGTATTTGTTCTGTTTTTCCATAGAGAATCCTTATTTTGTGCATCCATCAAACATGCAACATTCTAAACCATAGTAGTCACTGCAATACCATTTCACCCAAATACATTATTTGTCAGTTCGGAAACTGATTACTTTATTTCAGGAGTATTTCACAGGGTCATTTGGGGGACTATAAACCATTCCATGCAAAGGAAATATTATGCTTTGTTTGAAGGACAGCAAAACAAAATAAAATGATACTTTCACACTATTAGATAAGAAAAAAACACAAAGGGAAAATAGGTATAGCAGAAAAAAATAATTCTACTGAGCCAAGTTAAAACTTGGGATTGATCTCATTACTATCTTATAGGAATACATCTTTGACTTATTTTAATTACATTTCCTATTGATTAATGCCCTCACATACCCTGTGCACAACATACCAAAGTGGAAATTGAGGTGCAAAGAAATAGACTATATCAAATTTATGTATTAATACTTTTATTAAGTATGCTTTTGCTTTCCACATCCTTGTAGTAGTTAAGCAAATGTATATTTGCTTCTAGCATTCTAATAGTAATATAACAATCATCTTGCTCACAATAGAACATACAATATTGATAAAATCCAAAAGAAATTTGAGATCCAGTCAAGCTTTCATTGCACAAATAATTTCTTACCTTTGCCCTCCAATACTCTAGTTTTTAAATATAATTTTCCATGACTTATTTTAGTGCAAGCCAAAACTAATATAAAGATACGTGTATTTATGTATAACTGCTTAGTAACTATAATAATAACTAAATAATAAATGTGATATTTTTATCTTTTTCTGAAACAACTTCTGTTGTTTTCTGTGGGTTTTAAACAACAGAAGTTTATTTCTCACAGTTCTGGAGGGTGAAAGTCTAAGATCAGAATGCCAGTATGATTGGGTTCTGGTGAGGATCCTCTTTTAGAATGCAAACTGCCAACTTCTTGTATTCTTATACAGAAAGATAGTGAGCTATCTCTTTGGCCTATTCTTATAAGGGTAGTAATCCTATTCATAAGGTCTCCATCTTCAGGACCTAATTATCTCTATAGAAATAAAAGAAAAATAAACCTAATGTTTAGAATAAACTATAAACTGAGTTTTTGAGTTTAGAGGACAGCCACTGGAGACGGTTTTTAGATGTTGGCTCATAGTGTCTTTAGACAAAGTGACAGCCGGTAGTGGCAATCTGACGGATTTTTCCTGGTTTTCGGTTTGTATCAGGTGTTCTAGTGAACTTTCTATCTACATATTAGCAAGTACAGAGGCATATATTAAATTGCTGTAGTGATTTTTTTCAAAGTTTATATCACGTTTACTACCATTAGTGTGTGGGGCTTTAAGTAAAACTAGTCTTAATTTTTGGTGATTTTTAATTAGAAAAATGAAAACATTTGAAACTGTTAGTTTGGAGACTTGTTGCCAGGAAAGAATTTAGAATCCAGTCCAAATTTTAGGCAAATAATAAAACCCCAAAATAAATAATAGACAAACCTAGAATCTAATGACAGGTACACTATATTTTATTTAAAAACTTTTTTTTTCTCTCTAGACCTCCATTTCTACTAAAGATAAATTATAGTAGGATTTATTTGTGAAATAAATTTTAGCCTCATTATATTTAGCCTGATTATTTGTATAAAGTGTAACAAGGATAATAATTTAACATATAGGCTCTTTTTAAGTTGGCTTTGCTGGAACTTTTCAGAAGGAATCTCAGATTAGACTTTTAAAATCCTAGCCAAGCCAAAGTTTTGCCATCAGACTGACTGTAAATAGCTGTTTGAATTGTGGAAACTCTTTTCTTGAGGTCTCCAAATAACTTTGAGGTTCTTGGGCCTGTCAGAAGGTCACATTTTTTACCTACCACAGGTCAGGAAACATTTTAAAGGACAAGATACGAGGCTAGTCTTTGTAAGAGGGTTTTTATCAGTTCTATAAAGTCAATCTCAATTTTTCAAAGTAGTCCAGACATATCTGAAAATATGCCATTTTAGTCAAACCCTTAGTAAAATAACCAGTGTCTCAAATCATGTCCTGTTATAAAACAGAACAGATTCTTATTAAACTTATGCCATAACTATATTTCCATAAATTAAGAATACTCATAAATAGTTTCCAAATTCTGCAGATATCAGAGAGAAAGAAAGAAAAACTATTTCAAATTTTTATTCATAAAAAGTGTATTTTATTGTCAAAAGCTATAAATAGCTGAAAAGAAAAAAAATTTTTTGAATTCTGAAAAACAAAACAAAACAATCAGCAGTGTTGCAAACAAAAAAGTCATTAAGATTTTCAATTCTCTATTAGTTTAGTCCCATGTCATTAATCAAATTATTCTGTTTGATGTTGGGTTAGGAATCTCATGAATATATCAGCTTTGAAATCAGAGTCCTATAAATTTTTTGTTTCTTTTTCCTAGTCTAATGATGGTCTCTGAAGTTATCAGACACCTATATGTAATAGTACTTCTCAGAGTCTTTTTCATGAATTTCCTTAAAGAAGCAAATTTTAAACTGTAGCCAATTATAAGCTACTTTTTGAGAAGAATCAAAGTAAAATGATAATTGTAGACAACAAGTTTTAGGATACATATGGTTAAAGACACAATTGACAAAGAAATTTGATTGCTTCTGTAGTACACAGCAATTTAACATAATCATAATTATTACTGATAATATATACCAAGACATATCAGAATATTTAGGAATTTCATACAATTTTGAAATGTGTATTAACATGTTTATAAAAATATAACCTAAATTAAGCATCACTTCATATTTGACAATGTTTCTTATATAATTTTAACATGCCTGATAAGTTTAATGTGTCCCTCTTGGACTTCCAGGTACTCTAATACACAAAATGTTAGTTTGAGTTCAAAAAGACTAAATTTAGATTTTGTGTTTATGGAATGTTTGTCAAATATAAAAGGTTTAAAACACATTATCACAAAACAGGATCAGAAGTCACTGTAAAATAACTCATTCATTTAGCCAAAGTGATAATTCAAAGATTTCAAAAAGCAGTAACTGAGAAGAGACCCAGTTACCCAAATAATCATAAAAGCTATTAAAGACATAATGAGCCAACCTGAACCTGTCTCTTTCTCTCTCCCTTCTTCTGTATGGTAGTTTACTCAGAAAGTAAACAAATATTTTTTTTTTTACTATCTCTTATCAATATTATATGAAAATATTACTTGAAAAAACCCAGATTTTACCTTTATATTATTTTTTTGTTATTCAACGAATATTTATTTATTTTTCTTAAGGCTCAATTCAGGATTGGTCATTTTATGTACATTTGACCCTTGAACAAGGTGAGTGTATGGGAGTCAACACCACACACACTTGAAAATCTGTGTATAATTTTTGACTACCCAAAAACTTAACTACTAATAACCTACTTTGATTGAAAGCTTTACTGATAACAAACAGTTGGTTAACACATATTTTGTATGTTACATGTATATATACTATATTCTTACAATAAAGTAAGTTAGAGAACAGAAAATGTTATTAAGAAATCAAAAGGAAGAGAAAATATATTTATTACTCCATTCATCAAGCAGATCATCATAAAAGTCTTTTTTATTATTTTATATTATTTTATTATTTATTATTTTTATTATTTTATTATTTCAGAAGTAGATCATCATAAAAGTCTTTTTAAATTATTTTTATTATTTATTGTTTCAAAGTCTATTTTTTATTATTTGTATTATTATTTATTGTTAATTTATTATTTTTATTATTATTTTATTATTTTTTATTATTTTTTATTATTTTATTATTAAGCATACCCATCCCCCAGACAGTGGACACTGCACCCTGGTATGAATTTACTCAGCCCCTTCTACCCCCTTCCACCTGCCTGACACCCGATGAATGTTACTTACTTATGTGCACTTAACTGTTGATCATTTAG
Organism: Cheirogaleus medius; assembly: GCA_008086735.1. Taxonomy (NCBI): domain Eukaryota; kingdom Metazoa; phylum Chordata; class Mammalia; order Primates; family Cheirogaleidae; genus Cheirogaleus; species Cheirogaleus medius. The sequence continues at coordinate 46,426,104 of VBSM01003204.1, read as the reverse complement.
TACCAATTTGATGGTGAGTACATGTGGTGCTTGTTTTTCCATTCCTGTGGTACTTTACTTTGGAGAATGGGCTCCAGCTCTATCCAGGATAATACAAGAGGTGCTAGATCACTGTTGTTTTTTATGGCTTAGTAGAACTCCATGGTATACGCATACATACACACACACACCACATTTTATTAATCTATGCATGTATTGATGGGCACTTGGTTTGTTTCCACATCTTTGCAATTGTGAATTGTGCTATACTATAAACATTTGAGTGTAGATGTTTTTATTATAGAACGTCTTTTTTATTATATTAGTATATTATTAATGTTAAAGCTAATTTTAATAAAAACTTATAAATAAATTTATCTAATCTTAATCAGTTTTGACCACAATGTAAGATTTTCATAAACTTTTCATAGCTTTTCATAATTTTTCTTTTAAATTGTATATCTATTTAATTTTATATATCTTTTTTAGTTTTTAAATTTGAAACAATTTCTAAAATCTCTAAAGTAGGAAAATTATTTTTTAGCAAAATCACATTTTTATGCCTTGTTATAAACTTTTATCAAACATTTTATATGCCTTGTAGAGACTTTTTATCATATCAAGTAGTTTTAATATAGAGAAATTATATTTTTAACTCTTAGTAATCTTTATTTTTACTCCTAAATTTAAAAAAATGATATTTTAGAGATATTTATTTATAGAACCTAGAAAGTAAGCAGTTTTATTATGTATCACCTACAGAGTATAGACCCTAAGATAATGTCTGCATTATTTAATCTTTCCTTGTATGGCCAAGAGCACACCTGGGTCAGGAAAGGACAGGCTGTCAGTCTCGTCAGTCTACTCATCAACAACAAATGACTACCTTAAAAAGTCAAAAGTTACACAAATATCAAAGCAAGACAGACTCTTCATTCCCTGAGGAGGAATCAAACCCAGGCTGTGGTGGTAAGAGCAGCAAATCCTAACTGTGAAACCATAATGTGAACTGGTCTTTGTTGTTACTCTTGCAGGAGTAGTTATTCACTAGGGGCAGCATACAAATGATTTTGCCTTTGTTTTAGGTCAGATTTTTCCTCTTTAATTTTGTGAAGAGAATTTTTAAGGCTAGTTATGAGACTGTTATGTATCTTTTTAAATTTACTTATTCTATCAATACAAATAAGATAACTTTTTAGAATAAAATATCTCTAAAATATCATTTTTTTAAATTTAGGAGTCTTTCTAACTTCAAGAATCCATCTTTTGGCTACTAATTTTCAGTGGTGTACGTATTTCAAGTTGACTCAATGTAATAGCCTCTTCAGATAAGGAGCAATCCCAAGGATACCCACATTCTCTCAGAAATAGATGGAGACAGAAAAAGCTCTTGATGTCATAGATAGCTGAGGATAGTGTTTGCTTCTGGTAAGCCACAAATTGGTGGGGTGAGGATACCAGATACAGACTCATTAATCTTGGGCACTGGGTAGGCCTTCCTGGGATTGGACATTAACTAGACAACAAGAGTTGAGATGATGAATGGGACTTCTTATAACAAATACTCCCAAGAGTTAGGCACATTCAGAACAATGAAGTCTTGGGTTCCCAGCCATTTTTATGCTGGCCACTTGATGTAACCTGAAAATTAAGTCTGCTGAATGGTGGAAACCAAGAGATAGTGTTTCTACTTGGTCACAAGTGAAACTCTCAAGTACGTAAAACAAGACAAGAGGGAACTTTATCCAGTACTCCTCTTTATGACAGACCACCACAGAAAGACAAAGCAAAGGAAAAGGCCATCCCTGGGAAGAAAGAGATCAAACAATATGAATATTCATATCACAATGTACCAAAAGGACACCAGACTCACTACACTAAGACTAGTCACATAAATACTTTTTCTCCCATTAATCAAAACCTTGAAGAGCAGAAAAACTGATTTTCACCATTTGCTCAGTCAGATTGCACAGACAGAGAGGCCAGGAGCAGGGATGATAAGAAATTCTTATGCTTTTTTTCTGGCAGATCAGGCTCCTTGGTCTCTTCACTGTAACTTCCAGAGAGCAGAATATAATTTGCGATAGTAACAATATAAAAGAAGGGCAGACTAAGTACATTGGATCAAAAGTTTTGTATACTGTTAAAATTAAGTTAGTATTAATCTGAACTAGAATGTTGTTAATTAAGATATTAATGGTACTCCCCAGGGCAATCACTTAGAATACATCTCAAAATATACATTAATAGAAAAAGACATATCAAGAAAATTGGAATAGTCCAATTTAAAATACCTATCTAACACAAAGGAAGGCAGTAATGGCGAAATTGAGGGACAAAAATCTATGATATGTAGACAAGACAAATTATATGGAGAGGCGAAATGTTTTGCCTCATTATTTCTGGGCAAAAGTAAAAGTCCTGTCTCTCCACTAGGCCTCCGCTGATACTGCCTAATGGGAAGAAGTGAGAGCATCTCATTACTGCCTGGCAAAGATGGAGTCCCAGCTGCTCAATCAAACATAGCTGGTTTGGTGTGTTTGGTGTGGATCCCTAGTTTCTATGCATATGTGCATTGTGTGTGTGTGTGGTGTTCTGCTAGAGTCGACTAGTTATTTTTATCTGAAAGTTTTTTATTCTAAGCTCCTTTTCTGGTCCTTTGGCTAGAGAGAGGAAGCATTTAGTGCTTTTTTTTAACTTGGAACTTACCCACTGATTTCACATTAGTAATGAATGATGCCTGAAGCACTATGAAATTAGACTTACTATACAATTCTATACAATGGGGACAGACTAAAATGAGAAAGTTATTATTTAATAATTGCAACTGACTAAAGGGTAAAGTACCATATCAACTTATTAAATATATTCACTCTAAGGAGGTTTGGACACACACATGTAAATATATGGACACTCTATATAATTTGGACACTGTATATACGTGTGTGTATACACTGAAATCATCACAGTTGAATTGTATGTGCTTATGAATTTAACAAAAGAAAAAATTAAAACCAAAAAAGGAAAATTTTACCCATAATGATATATTTCAAATTGTTCAAGCGATTATATCTAAAATTGCTTCTTATTGGTTTTTAATATCTTAAGAATCTTTTTACCCTTAGCATTATTCAACCACAAAAGTTATTTATTTTTATTGCCCCAAGTTGCATACAAATTATTTCATCTGGTTCTTAACAAATAAAAAATTGATTTCAGTATTAATGGAAGAAATGGTTTAAGCTAGATTTGTTAAGAGCAAGAATGTCAATCTCCAGTGTGATGAATTCTTGAGTGAATTTCACAAGGAATTTTGATTATAAATGCTTTATATTTGTTTTTCTGATTTTGAAGCCTAACCATTGCTTCTCTGTTCATTATTTAAATAGTTTTGTAATTTTTTCATGAGTAGTCTTACATTAGTGTACTTCATATTTATGGAAGAATGAATTATCTGCTATACATTTTTTAAGAATCAGAAAGTAGTAAATTTATTTTAAAGGCCCCTAAGCTGCAATAGCTTTCCAAAAGTGTTTTCATTTTATTTTCACATTTGCAAAGAAGCTTTATCTTTAAAGATCCCCTTGGTAATTATAAGCACACATACACATGCTCTCACACACAAACCAAGAAATAGTATAGGTGATAATAGAAAGATGTAAAAAGATACCTGTAGTAAAAATTTGATCAGCATAATATCATTTATCCCAGAGTCAAATAATTTTAAAGGTTGCAGAGCTCCTTGAGGATGTCATTGCACAAAAGCATAGTAATGTTTTTAATGCTAATGTTACAACCCTCAGTCGTAAGGAAATATTTAAACAATGTTCAGTATAATTTTGTTAAGAAATGAGACTAATGTAAATTAAAAGAAGCAGTTAATTATATGTCGAATGGTTATTTTGTATGTGATTTTTGTACCCTGCCTTAGGAAACGATTTTAACTAACTAATGATACCACATAAAATTCAAAACACTGTAAGTTAAAGTAAGAAAAATTATTTTTAAAAGAACATAACTGACAATAAACTACCTGGACATTAACCTTAAGTGTCAAATATAATGACCTCTACTCCTAAATCATATTTCTGATTATTTATTTATTTTATTGTATTTATTTATTTATGTTTTGCTTATTTGTTTTTAGTTGTGTGTTTTGACAGGATCAATTTTAAGGAAAATTGAAATTGGAAAATTACTTACATAAGAAATTATTAGTTATTTGATTATACTACATGTATTAACAATTTATTACTGCACTTAGATTTGAAGTTTTGACAGAGCTTGGAAAAATCTATATCAATATTGCCCACTAATATGCCTATATATGTGCATTATTATAGGAATTTTATTACTACTTACTAATGCAAAAATATTATTTTCAAGGAAACAGTCCTTTTCAAATATTTTGGTTATAAAATATAGAACTTTCTTTCAGTTTTACCAATATACCCAAATTTCTATGATGCAGTGAACATTTATAAATGAATAGATGTTACAACTGATTTTGAAACTGAATCTAAGTTTTCTATATTATGCTTAAATTTTCTTAACTACACTCAAATAATTAGGCTTCTTTTTTGAATTTTGAGGAAATATTTATTCCTCTAACTTCCTTATGTAAATTATAGCATGGTTATACATAAAATAAAAATAATATCTGCACTTCTTATTTATAATCTATGCTGACCTTTGAAAAATGAGGTTCAAGACTTAAGACTTGACTGAATCCAGTGGAATAATTATTGAAGGAAAGGCTAGTAGATGATATTTCCTGTTTGTTTTCTAAAATAGGAACTAAATGGCTAGAAAACTCCTGAGAATTTAGAGAACATTTAATTCATCACTATAGTGTGTAATAAATCTCTTCCTTGAACAGATTTATTTCTTTTATCAAACAGGGCTTCACATAATGGATAGCATGGGTGTAAAATGGTGACCATTGTGACAGATGTTGCTAGATGCATGTGTCATTCCAGTGATAAAGAGTGGAGAGACCTAGTGTAGCCCAAGTACAAAAGACAGACAGACTTTAAAGAGATAGTTTCTATTCAACTTTGAGAACGATTTGAGTCTTTATAAAAGTATGATTTCCTTTAGTGATGTAAGTTTTAGGATGGGTAAATAAATGTTAAGAAACCATCCTTCAATACATCATCATGAGCCTTGCCTCATAACTTGCAATGCTTGTTTTCCAAGTCTATGCACTTTTCTCCCCTGTAAAAGACTTAGTCATGCTGCTGTTCTTAGTTTATGTGCATGTGAGTTTTGTGATGTGGGGAAGAAAAAGGAAAACTCAGATAAGGTTACATTTAGCCTAATTTAGTGGTATGATGTAACTTTGCCTTTGATTTCTATCTCTGCTTTGGCATTAAGCTTCATTTACAGTAGCTATTATAGTAACCCTCTAAACATTTCAAAGTTCAATTCTTAAAAAAAAAGAAAGATAAAGAAAAGAGCTGGTGTTGACCTTCAGTGATTTGGGGTAATAATGAATTCTCACTCTTAAAATCTCAAAGGCTTTCTCATAAAAGATCAGTTCTTGCCACATTGGTCAGGTCAGTATTACTAGAAAAAAGCTCTTTTTAATGACAAATTTAGTTCAGGCTATCTGCTCCCAGTGCAAGCTCAAATGTGAGAGAAAGGGGCACTGTTCCTCTTCCTATTGACTCATCAACTTCTCTGGAGTCATGAACTTCCTAAAGCCGGAGAAACTTGTCAAGATGATCCATGATCCACACTTGGCTCATTTCTAAGGTACTGTTAGAAACAAGAAAATTACCCTCTACCCAGAGACAGGCAGGAAACAACGCACAAGAAGGTAAGTCAAGCCCACAAAATATTGAAAGACAACTAATGTTTTGAGTTAGTAGTTTTGCGGAAGAGTGGTCATTTCTGTGGTTGTCAATTTAGATAAACTGTGCCATTTTTAGGAGCCATGCAAAATAATATGTGAAATCCACACACACACACACACACACACACACGCACCATAGATCAGTCTTTTCATCATGAAAAAAAAGGTAGCAAAAAGAAAAATACAAACAACCCCTGAGACTCATAGCTTTAAATATTCTCCTGTTAACTATGCCATTCAGCTATATTATTTACTAGTAATAAAGAAAGATCCTGTTTAAGCAATGTTTGCTCTATGGAGGAAATTTTATAATATTTTCACAGGAGCTTACTTAATAAAGCCATTTTAATTGGCCAGATGATGGTAAACAGTTATTTTAAAGACATTTTTTAAAATTACATATAGGCACGGCTTACACATATGTGCGAAATACTTTTTAAGGTGATGCAATGACTGCAGGTGTGGAAGTGGTAGCTTAAAGTACTTGTGAAAGGATTTAAAAGCTAAAATAATCGAGTGGTGCTGATATACCTAAAATATGAAAAAATGACAGAATGCCTCAGTAAATCAAGGTGAAGAAATTGTCTTTAAGTGATCAGGTATTTGATAATATCCCAAAGCTCTAAGAAAAAGAGTTACCCATCCCCAGGATCAGAGAAGGGAGTCACATTTATGGAAATTTGCATTTTGGGTGCAATGCTCTGCATTGATTGATACCACTAGTAGGGCCAACATCTCCCAAGCCAGAATTTCCAAAAAGCAGAACCAACTTGCTACCTGTGCTTGTACAGGGTAAAATTGTGACATCACATTTTGTGCTTCATGTTGTACATCTCACAGATAATCTGAAATTCAAGATTTGGGGGAGCCCTTAAGCGTATATAAACTAAAATGTAATTTTTTTCCTCTTGTGAGGCATTAATTTTCCAGATTTTGACATGATAAGCATGGCGTTGGAGGCTAATTTTAAAAAGAGCAATGTCTTAAACATTCTCTGAAAAAAAATAATGACAATCAGTATCTACATTATATTGAAATATCATTCATTAATAATGACACTTCTCCCTTTCTGACACTATTGTTATGAAATCCCTATGTCTTAAAATGACAAGAAAGAGGGAGTAGTATACATAGCTATCAAAATTTTCTTGAGATGTCTGAAAAATAAATCCACTTGAAAATGCTTCACATTCATTGGTTTGTGAAGTTAAGTGAAATAAAATGTTAGATCCAATTTTTCTAAAAGTAGAGTAAGTTCAAAATGTCAATATAACAGAGAAAATGTTGGAAAGTGTGCATATTTTATTTTTTGACAGGACAGTGGCAATCCAGGTTGTATATAGTTAACAAAAAAGAAAGTAAGAAAAATAAATAAATAAAAATGCCATTTATCATTTTCTTTTCCATGATCTGTTATATATTTTTAATTGCAAAATTTAATATGCACACATATATATGCACATACACATATAAATACATATATGTATTTATAATGTTATGTCTAAATAAAGGTATAAGAATCCCTTTAGAGAAGTTCCTAAATAATCAAACACACACAATCTACTTCCTATTCTTCTCCTTCCATACTACTCTGGAAGGGATCATTTTATAAGCCACACTGAGAAGAAGTTACCATGTTTAAGTTCCAAGCCAAATTTTAAATTTTATGGGAAAGATATATCTTCAAAGTCAATAAAAAACAACCTATTGATGTTCTTTCTGAGATAACAAGGTTGATATAGATTTATTATCTCTCTTTTTCATTTGATAATTTTAAGAAGAAGGTTGAAATTTTGGTTGAAAATCAGTCAAGTAAACTGGCTTTTTCTTTCTAATCATATAAGGTTCATCAGAAAGTGAAAGGAATATTTTCACACATTGTCCACAGACATTTAGAATCACATATTCAGGAAAAGAAATGCAAATATTGGTCTTCAATCTATGCTCAATAATTATTCTTATTGTGTTTCCAAGTTTTTCCTGGTTCATCTGTAATGTTTGGTTGTGTTAAAAGAAATTAAAATTATTATTTCTAGGATTTCTCCAGAGGTATACAAAGATTAGAAAATTTATGAATATATTCTTGAACCTATCACTAATTTCTGAAAGAAATTCTACTTATTGATATGTAAATTTGTAGTGAATGGAATAAGCATAATAGTATTATATTTTCCCTTAATATGTAATTTGTAAAAGGAAGTTAAAGAATACTTTAATATCATAGCTACACAAACATAAAATACGATCTCATTCAATTGGATAAAATATGGTTAGCTAATAATAAATAGCATGTTAGAGGCCAAATTAAATAGTATTTCATTGCCTTACTATAAAATATGCTATTTCACTTACCAGAGTAAATATATTCATTGCCTAGTATGTTCTTGGCACTGTGCTAGCCACTCAGTATATAGTTGTGAAAATAAAAATAATGAAAAATCTGGCCTCACTAAATAGGCATTTTAGTTAAGTATGTAACTATTACACAAACAAATGTATAGATAAAAGTGCGTTCTTTGTTAAAAGAAAAAACATGACTGGATTATTAAAATGTGGTATATGTTTACAATGGAATATTACTCAATT
>VBSM01003204.1:46402129-46417582 GCA_008086735.1 Cheirogaleus medius | reverse complement strand
TGTAACCTTAACATTTGTACCCCCATATTATGCTGAAATAAAAAATAAAAGAAAAAAAAGAAAGTGATGAATTGTTTACTGTGAAAGTCAGGGAGAGTTCCTCTAAGGAATAGCATTTGAATTAAGGTTTGAAAGATTAAAAGAAAGCAAGCAAGCTAATAGGGAGGGGAGAGGCAGCAAGGATAGCATGAAATAATTATCAGTAGTGAGAAGCTCTGGTCATCAATTCACTGGAATTACTGTGATGTCGAAAGACCAAAATGGCAAGAAAGAATTGAAAGACATAAGATTGCAGATCTTAAAAAGAGGTATTTCTAAAGGTTTTATTCCATAGGAAGGAGTTTAGACTAGAAATTCAGAGGAATGTATGATAAAGTGTAATGTATTTTTTAAAGTGCATAACTGTTCCATAAAGCAGAAACAAACCACAGAAATAAGGAAGGAGAGATAAAAGAAAGAAATGAACAAGGAAAGGAGGGAAAAGAAAGAAAGGAACAAAAAAAAAGAAAGAAGAAAGGAAAAAGAAAAGTGATGAAAAAGGAGAGCCAACTTTGAAGTTTATACTCACATTTCCACTATTATTTTATTTGCTAAAATGCAATCATATGACCCTATCTTAACTACAAGGAAAACCAATTAGAGGAAGAGGAGGAAATGAGCCTGGTGATCAGGTGGTACATTCTGCCACAGGTCTCTGTTGCATCCTAATTTGAACATTTATGTGTTCTCACAGAAAGACTTCTCTCCAATCCTTTCTCTGTAATTTTTCTCCAACAGTATGATCTTATTTCCTTATATATAGTGTGCTAAGGTCTGTTTGTTTTTCATCACTATATATATAGACACACATGAATATATAAGGCATATTATCTGTATGCTATATGATACATACCTTAATATATGTAATTGTAAACACATGTTTTCCATTTGTGTACTTTTTACATAATAAACCACCCCCAAATTTAATGATTTAAATAAAAATGCATTACCATCACTTATGGCCCTGTGTGTTAACACAGATACACGATCCTCACTGGTGTTTCCCATGCCTATTGCATTCAGTAGCTTCTGGGCTTGGAATCATCTGAAGGTTCAGCTGGGCTGGCTATCTTCACTCACCAGCCTGGTTCTTCATCTAGAATAACTCGGAAACTGGAAGCTGTCTGGTTCTCTTTCTCCCTTTTCATGAGACCTCTTAATAGGACTACTTTGGGTTTGACAGAACACATCTCCATGCTATGTTGGGCTTCCTATACTGTAGCTGTCTTATCCCAGAGATCCAAGCAGAAGATGGAGGGCATATTATGACCTAGACTTACAAGTTTCAGAGTGTCAATTCTTTCACATTCTTTTGGTCATGTAAGTCACTAAATCCATGGCAAATTCAAGGGATGGGGAAATAGAATTTTTTTTTTTGTAGAAACAGTACGTAATCTTTGTATTAAGTAGCAGCAATAACCCATTTATCTAACCCCCACAATCATGTGATGACCAATTGATATTTTTTCTTCATATCTAAGAAATAGAAAAATTAAAGACATCATAATAAATCAAGACAATTGACCATGATAAGTAAATGAAGAAAAAAAAAGACATTTGTCTAGGAAAGATATCAAAAGTTGTTAGACTGTTATGAAGGAGTAATCATAAGAAAATGAAAGTCATATCGATTAAATTAAAAGAAACTGTGAATTTGTAAATATATCCTAAGGTCCCCTGAAAATTCTCATGCAGTGACAAAATCTTATGAAGATAATTTAAGCAATCTTAACTGTTATAATCTACTGTGTCAAATAATCACTTAAAAGTCCAAGCTTGGTTGATGTAAAATAAGGTACACATTTTGGCAAATTTACAAAAGTATGCCAAGAATAATTAATATCAAACATGTTACCTTTTATGAAATTTTATTATTATTATTATATTATAAATAATATTTTATTTATTATTTAACATGTATTTAAAAAACAGCTTATGTATAATAAGGAAAGAGATGATGCTATTACAGACAAATATATTTCTTTCTAAATTATAATCATATAAAGCTGACTAGGTAATGTACAACCTTGTATTTGTGGTGTGAAAATTTTGAAATTATTTTGCACTTCAAGAATATAATGTTATACAAATCTTCATTTTAATGTCATCTCATAGGCTTATCCAAACATTACAGATTATAAGATTGTATTTCTCTAGAACCTATCATGTCAAAGCAATTTGTAAGTGATAAGAATCACAGAATCACAAAATGAAATGCAAAAAATTAATTAAATTCAAAAGTCTCAAATATGATTAGAGATATTATGAATCTGCATATTGTGCTTTTATTCCAAAAGTGTCCACTTAACTTTTACTATATTGTTAATAAAACCTTTAATTAGAAACATGGCTTCATTAGGTAAAATGATTAATCTGATAAACACTAGAGAAAGTTGTATTTAAAATTACCTGTTTAAGAGTATTTAATGGTAGCTAGTAGCATAAAAATAGTTCACACATTGTAGTCCATTTGCAGATATTTAAACATTTAGAAATCTTTAGAACTAAAACATTTCCATATCTTACCACAATCCGCCAAATATTACATATAAATCTGCTTCCAATATGTAAAATGTGTATATAATGTGTTATATAAAAACAAATTTGTATTTTATTAGCATTTTTCATGCAGTGCAATTCATGATATAAATCAATCAAGAGAAGTATTTAGCACACATGCACACATATATTCAGTGAGAAAGTTCAAATTTTGTAATCAAATGTCACAAAATTAAGGTTCAAATGATTTGGTCCTCTAATGAGAATTGTATTATATAACATTTGGACTCAGTTATTAATAATTTATCTATTTAAAGGTATAAATATAAACCTGATAGCAATATGACTTCTTATGATTTACTGTACTTATATCAGCACAGGAAAATCCTTTTATAAAAGCAAACTAAATGTTAAGGGCTATAGTAGTAAACTGGAAAATGCACATATTATTACAGTTTTTTAAAGTATGTATTGTTTTTCTATTTGGATCTCAAATAACCTGATGCACTACATGCTCTTTGCCCTTTGTGTTAAGAAACCTCTCCTATACCCTGGTTCTTGTTTTGTGTGTGTGTATGGTCATACTTAAACCCACTGAGTACTTTTCTGATCCAGAGTAAAAGGTTGTCTCACTATCATCTCATATATATGAGGTTAGCAAAGCAGTAACATACGATCAGGAACTATTTCTAAAATGCTTTTGCTCTGAGTTATTACTTTCATGCAAAGCTTCAAAGATCCTTTTAGTGTCTGCTAAAATAAAGGTAGAGAGTGACTGTATTTGAGTAATAAAAATAATAATATGTAGAGAAATGCATAAACACACACGTTATTATACTATTATATTAATCTCATTGTATTTAATAAAATGACTTATAAAATGACTGCAATAATCATGCAAATATAAGTGCTTTGATTCCTGGATAGAGCTAGAACCCATTCTACTAAGTGAAGTATCACAAGAATGGAAAAATAAGCACCATATGTACTCACCAACAAATTGGTTTCACTGATCAACACCTAAGTGGACATATAGGAATAACATTTATCGGATGTCAGGCAGGTGGGAAGGGGGTGGAGGGGATGGGTATATACAAACATAATGACTGTGATGCGCACCATCTGGGGGATGGACACACTTGAAGCTCTGACTCGGGGTGGGGGGGCAAGGGCAATATACATAACCTTAACATTTGTACCCCCATAATATTCTGAAACAAAAAAAAAATTGTAGAGACAGGGTCTTACTATGTTGCCCAAGCTGGTCCTGAACTGCTGGCCTCAAGTGATCCTCCCTTGGCTTCCCAAAGTGCTGGGATTACAGACATAAGCCACCATGCCCAGTGGGAAAATGACTTTAAATGCATGACCATAATTCTTTATGATCCTAGCCAGACTCTGCAAGGGGCTGCTGCAGGTTGCACACAGGAAGGACTGTGGCTGGTCTGCTCTTTGTCCTGATCCAGACACAGCCAGGCTTGTGCACAGGCATCAGAAAGGGTAAACATACCTGATAATTGGTTGATCTTGAACATAAAATTTCAAAAAAAACAGAATTCAAAATTGATTCCCTACTGAAAGAGTTTCCTCTTTTATTACTCCGAAATGATCTTTCAATTTAGGCTCATTCTGAAAGCTGCCCTTTGAATTGGACTGGGAGCAAATGTTGGAATTTATTGAAAACAGCTCATTACTTAATCTTTGGCAATTTCATTTTATTATGTGATCAACAGATGTGTTGCAAGTTGGATTCATAAGGAAAATAAAAGTTTAAACAGTTAAAAAAATAAGATTTTTTTTTATGTAGCAAGGTTAGTAGAAAGAAATAACAAGCAAAGGGACTAATTACATGTGTCTACTCATGGCCTGTGACATAAACCAAGCACGTGTCTGAACTCAGCTAAGAAGACCTGAAATCCTAACCAAGATGGAGCTGCAAAACACTGCTCCTGGTTTCCAAAGTTATTATGGGCCCCACTCTTTCTATTAATATAATGTCATAATGAGGAAGGCCATATCTAGATAAAATACATCATTCTAAACTAATTAGCATCACACAGTTTTCGTAAGCTCCACCTTATGAGAAGGATGAGGAAGACATTTGGGAGGCATTTTTGAAATGGACAAAACATGAGATTAGTGATCACAAGAGACTGATTTGATTTTAAAACAGAGAATGCACTTGAACCTGTGTACTATGTGTTCTGTTTCTCCCACGTGGTCAGAGTGAGTATAAAGGCAGTACTTTATAGACCCATATTATCTCATGCAATTTGTCTGCCTCCATCAGAGATACATTCTCTTTGTTTAGTGAGTGAGTTCTCTGGAGATGTAATCCATCATAGCAGCTTGCTATTCAATAGCTCACTAATCCCTAAATACTGCTAAGGAGGATTGAGTCCATTCCAAGGCATTATGAATAAGACTAGAAAATCAAAACCTTGAATGAAGAGAGACCATGAAGAAGTTATGAGTACATTTATGCTTCTATTGGAAAAGCATTTACCAGAATTGTAACAAATTATTCTGGTAACTTCCTCACATCAGACCAAAGGTAGAATTGTAACAATTAAGCAAAAATTTGTATTAATATTGGGTTGTTTTTCTATTACAACACAAAATAAAGCACTTACTGAAATCCTTTTATTTATCAGTGCCAGCTAATTATAATCTCTATAGTCTTCTCTGACTCCTAATACATATTAATTGCTGTTTCATCTATATACTCACAATATTGTTTAGGCCCTTTCTATAAAAGTTTGATAAATGCAGAACCTCAAAGACAAACCCAGACCTACAAAATTAAAAATTACCTTTCAACAAGATTTCTATATTCACCTTATAGTTTAAGAAACACTGATTAGGTTACTTAAAATAATTTCATTTAACTTTCTTTAGGTTATGGGTAATATTTTTTTTCTCTGCACCCCCACTATAAATTCTTAAGACCAGTAACTTGTTACTTTTTATATCAGCATCAAGATCCATCAAATTGAATTGTTCAATAAATGCTTATAGGCTGGATAAAATTTAGTAGAATTTGTTGTACCATTTGTATTAAACATTTCTTTGTTCATTTTTATTGCCTTGTCATTAATAGTTTCCAAGTACTTTAATCAAAATTATTAATAGACAATTATATTGGTTCAACATAAATAGTAGATTTCAATTGAAACAAATAGATTATTCTAAAATAATTCTAAAATAATTTTTACAAGAATATATTGGACAATGAAACAACACTCTTTTGAAGAAACAATCATTTATCCATGGGGCTATTGCTCATGCTGCATTATTGAGTAAATTTTATACTTCTGAACTTCTATCCTCTTCCAGCTGGGCACAGTTGCTTTTCAATGATATTTTCTACAAATAGCTGACCTTCAAAACAGACATAAACCTTAATTATTTTGATAATCACTGGAGATTTAGTCCAATGAGAGAAAAAAAGTCAAGTTATAGAATATAAACCATACTGTAGGTTTGTGCATGTGTTTCATTTGGCACTTAGATCATCTGTTTTTGCAATATAGTATTGCATGAACATAGCAAATAATTAGGTAAAAGAAGAACTTCAAAGTTTTTTACTGATTCAAATATTTATGGTATTACTTTTTTCCATGTTTTTATTATCTTTGCCAATAAAATCAATGCATTTTCCTTATGCTTAGGGCAAATTACAGCTCTGAGTGTCATCAGAGTTTAATAAGACAGAAAGAAATACTGAATGATTATATAAACTCATAAAATGGTGTGAGTGACAAAAATACTAATGATAACATTTTTAACTGTAGATATGTGTGTTATTCTTTGAAATATTTTAGACTTTAAATGAGTTGTAGCCTTAATATATAAACCTTATAATAAATAGGCTTTTGAGGTTCATAAGTAAAATACTACTGTTATTTACTTAAAACTTACTACAAATGCTCTTGTATTAATTTATTCATTAATTCAGTAGTTATTTACTGAATGCTTACAATATGCTAGGCACCATACAACTTATGAGTATGAATTTGGTCCATAGCTAGATGCTATTTATTCTGCCACAAAAGAAATATAAATATAAATAGCTAATGCTTCTAAAGAAGATGAGTGTTAGGGAAAAGTTTCCTATTAAGTATGGTGAGACTGCTTACATGCTAGAGGGTAAAATAAAAGAAAAGGGTATAGAAAAGAAAGTCTATTGTCTTGAAAGTTATAAAGAAATTTTCCAAGATTAAAAAAAAGAGAGAGAAAAATGTAGCCAGGGAAAATGAGGCAATGCAGTGAACTGAGAATAAGAGTTGTGTCTCCTGCTCCAAATATATGGATGAGTGATACTATAAAGAGAAGGTATAGGTAAACTTCCTTAGAAGATTTACTAAAGAAAGCCCTTCAAGCTGAAATAGAATGATTATAAACAGTAATTAAAATCTGCTTGAAGACATATGGGCAATAAGTAAAGGTAACTAACAATATAGAAATATATAAAATACAGTACAAACATATTTAGTAACCAAATTCTTCTCTTTTCTGCTTTAAAGAAAAACTGTATTAAGCAAAAAATATAAAACTGGTATTAAGTGCCTTCTAATATATAGAGATGGCTGTAATTTTTTGACAATTATAGCACATAGGAAGAAGGAAGGAGTGGATATGTACTGGAGCAATGTAATAATAAGGGATTAGAAGAATAAAAAATACATAAAATATACAAATAGATAGCAAAAGGATAGATATAAACCTTAAAATTATTAGTAATTTTATTAAATATAAATTGTTTAAACACTCCAATTCAATGGAAGAAATTTGCATAATGAACTGAAGAAAAATTATGCTCCGAGCTATATATGTTTACCAGAGAATTACTTTAAAGTCAAGGACCAGATAAGATAAAAGGGAAATTCCATTGAATTTTACCATAAATAATCAACTGAAAGAGAGCTGTGATGATAATCATAATATTGGGGAAAAAATATATGTTAGCATAAAATTTGTTTTCAGAGATAAATTATACATTTTAAGTATAAAAATGTCAATTGATCAGAAAATATAATAACTACAAATATACATGAACCTAACAATAGAGCTCCAAAATAAATGATGCAAAAGCTCATAGAATTGAAGATAGAAATAGACATTTCAAAAAAAAAATTGGATATTTTAACACTTTACCTGCAAAACAGATATGGCAACTGGACAAAAGTTCAATAAGAAAATAAGCTGAGTATGGTGGCTTACTTGTAATCCCAGTGACTTGAGAAGCTGAGATGGTAAAATCATGTGAGGCCATGTTAAATACCAGAATGGGCAACAGTGCAAGATCCTGTCTCTAAAAGAAAAGAAAAAAACCATGCACACATTTGAACAGTACTATAAATAAACTTAGCCTTAACAGATAACTACAGCATCCTCCATCCAAAATGTATATCCTTCTAAAACATACATCCTGTATTTTCAGAACAGACCACATATTAGGCCAAACAAACAATAAACCCAATAAATGTAAAACTATTTAGATTACAAAAAGTATATTCTCTAAGAACAGTAGAAATACATTAGAAAACAAGGGGAAATTTAGATTCTCTAATATATGGGAATTAAACAAACTTAAAATAACATATAAGCCTAAAAGGAAATCACAAGAAAAATCAGAATATACTTTGAGATGAATAAAACAACATAAAAATTATGGAATAATAACTTTAAACTTCAATAGTTTAAATACACTAAGGCAGATATTCTCAGAATGGATCATAAAGCAAGACTCAACCACATGTTATCTACAAGAAACCCACATTAAGTATAAACACATATATAGATTATAGCTAAACGGATAGAGAAAGATATATCATATTAGGCCAGGTGCGGTAGCTCACGCCTGTAATCCTAGCACTCTGGGAGGCCAAGGTGGGAGGATGGCTTAAGGTCAGGAGTTCAAAACCAGCCTGAGTAAGAGTAAGACCACGTCTCTACTAAAAATAGAAAGAAATTAATTGGCCAACTAAAAATATATAGAAAATATTAGCCAGACATGGTGACGCATGCCTGTAGTCCCAGCTACTCAGGAGGATGAGGATCTCTTGAGCCTAGGAGTCTGAGGTTGCTGTGAGCTAGGCTGATGCCACAGCACTCTAGCCTAGGCAACAAAGTGAGACTCTGTCTCAAAAAAAAACAAAAACCCAAAATATACCATATTAATACAAGAATAAGAAAACAGAGTAGCTATATTAATTTCAAATATAGCAAACTTTAGAGTAAGAAAGGTTATCAGGCAAAAAGTTGTGTATTATATATATAATGATAAAACAGTCAACTCTCCAAGAAGATATAAAAATCCTTATTGTATATATGTCAACAGAACATCAAAATGCTTGTGGTAAAAACTGAGAGAACTGTAAAAAGATATAAATTAATCCATTATTATTGTTGGAGACTTTAACTCCCTTCTATCACAAATGAACATTTCCTGCAGACAGAAAATCAGTAAGGACATAGGTGAACTCAACAGCACTATAAATCAACTGGATATAATTGACATCTATAGACTACTTTATTCCACAACAGCAGATTACACATTCTTCACATTCTTCTCAAGCTCACAAGGAACATTAAACAAGATAGACAACATCATTGGCCTGAAATCACACCTTAACAAATTTAAAAGAATAAAAATCATGTATTCTGCTCTCAGAATATAATATTTAATGGAATTAAACTAGAAATCCATTACAGAAAGATAGCTGGAAAATTCCAAAATATTTGAAAGACAAATGATGGCCTTCTAAATAATACATGGTTCAAAGAAGAAATCTCAAGAAAAAATTTAAATATATATATATATATATAGATAGATCTAAAAATCTGTGTGATATGATAAAAGCAGTGGTTAGAGGAAAATTAATAGCACTGAATGCAAACATTATGATAGAAGATAGACAAGGCTATAGTAACCAAAACAACATGAGACTGGAACAACAATAGAGACTATAGACCAATGGAACAGCACAGAGAACCCAGATATAAAAACCATTCACATATTACCACCTGATCTTTGACAGAATCCCTATACAATAAATGGTGCTGGAAAAATGGGATAGCTACATGTTGAAGAAGGAAACAGGATCCTTTTCTCTCACCACTCCCCAAAATTAATTCAAGATGGATAACAGACTTAAATCTGAAAATGTTGGAAAAACTCTTCTAGATATCAGCCCAGGCAAAGAATTTATGAAGAATACCCCAAGGAAAATCACAGCAGCAACAAAAATAAATAAATGGGACATGAATAAATTTTAAAATCTTCTGCACAGCCAAGGAAACAATCAACAGAGCAAATAGACAACCTATAGAATGGGAGAAAATATCTGCATACTGTACCCCAGATCAAGGGCTAATAAACAGAATCTATTTAACAAAGAACTCAAGCAAATCAGCAAGAAAAAGTGAAACAACTCCATTAAAAAGTGAGCAAAAGACATGAACAGAAGCTTTTCAAAAGAAAATAGACTAAAAGGCAATAAACTTATGAAAAAATGCTCTATGGCACTAATAATCAGAGAAATGCGAATGAAAACCACAATGAGATATCACCTAGTGCCAGTGAGACTGGCTTTTATCAAAACGTCCCAAAGCAATAGATGTTGGCATGGATGTGGGGAGATAGGAATACTCCTACACTGCTGGTGGGACTGCAAACTAGTATAACTTCTGTGGAAAGTAATATGGAGATATCTCAAAGAGCTACAAGTAGAACTATCATTTGATTCAGCAATTCCATTACTGGGCATCTACCCAAAGGAAAAAAAAAAAGACATTCTATAAAAAAGACATCTACACTCGAATGTTTATAGCAGCACAATTTACAATTCCAAAGATGTAGAAACAACCCAAGTGCCCATCAATACATGAGTGGATAAATAAAATGCGGTGTATATATACCATGGAATACTACTCAACTACAAAACACAATGGTGATCTAGAACCTCTTGTATTATCCTGGATAGAGATTGAGCCCATTCTTTGAAGTGAGGTATCTCAAGGATGTAAAAACATGCACCCCATGTACTCGCCATCAAATTGGTACTAATTGATCAATACTAAGATGCTCACATGGTAGTAATATTCACTCAGTGTAGGTCAGATGGGGGTGGGTAGAGGTGGTGGGGGTGTAAACTCACAGCTAATGGAAACAGGGCACACTGTATGGAGGAAGGACATGCTTGTAGCCCTGGCTTGAGCGAGTCAAATGTATTTCATGTAACCAAAATGTTTGTACCCCCATAATATCCTGAATTTAAATAAAAAAAGAGTTTCAGAAAATTTTACTACCAACTATTCCAATGGAGTCAGTACATCAAGCTCCTACCATATAGAAATGTTGAGGGTGTCACTAGACAAGACCTTGTAATCTACTATACTTGACTGCAATATTTAGATTTTTTATCTTTGTTCTAGAGATACACGTGAATGAACTAATAAGGTAATGAAAGGGTTATGTAATAGTATACAATGAGATCCATTTTTCAAAAAGCACAAAAAAGCAACAGTGATAAAGTGGTATTTGGTTTAGCTAGAAGAACATGTGCTTCTGGATGACAGCTATTTGCATTAATTCTCATAACCTTTCCACTTCGCCCTTCCTCGCTCTGCTTTTCATTCTTCTTTTTTTGGTCTTGTCCACAGAACATGTGACAACACTCAGAATTGACAATATTACTAACCCATATATTTCACATTGGTTCACCACAATTCCAAAGCACCCACAAGAAGTACAGAGTTTTTTTTTTTTAATAAATTAGCTTATAAATGAAGAACTATTTCTTCATGTTATGTCATCACATGTCTGTAAGAAAATTGAAAGTTATTGCATATGTTTATCTACAATGATTCAAGGCAGTATTTCCTAGAAGCAACTACAGAAGGACAAGGAATGGACGACTTCTAAACGTCACTCTTTAACCAGTTCTGAAAATCCATAATTAATTCCAAATTATTGACAATTTAGATTTAAGATATAGTTTTATGTGAATTTACTAAAAATTAGCAGACCCTTTGGATGTGTTCATTTTGTACTTGCTTGCCAAGAAAAAAAACACTTGAAAATAAAACTTTTTCTTAAATCTAAGTCTTAGTCTCTAGTCTCTAGATAAAAATACTCTCAAATACCAGCAATGAAACTAAACTTAGTTATTATTAATTATAATGAATATGCCCCAGGCTTTTATTAGTCAGATGGTGTGCTGAGTTAGTTTCCTTTAGAGGAAATATCTAATGGCCTCCAAAGCAAAAATGTACATCTTATTCAATCCATTTCTTCTCCTTTTAACAGAAAAATTGTTTAATAATCACAGGTATCAAATTATAGTTGAGATTGTTCTATAATTCCATATAAAGTTAGTGACAAGTGATACAATTACAATTAGAAACAATTTTCAAGGCCAGGAAGGTATTTGGAGGATTATTCTTAAAATATGCCTTTAAAATACCATTTGAAACATTAAAATGAGAATTTATGATACCCTTAAGTCCCGCTGGAAGAAATTGCAAGCAAGTTAGAGTTTGCTTTCTCTAATTGCTTCTGTTTTATTGCAGCTGTAGTATCCACTGATATCTCTTCCTGAATAAACCTGTACATAATATACAGAATATAGTAAACAAAATGACTTTGCTTAGCGATCTTTATTAGTAGTAGTAATAAAGTAGTAATAAGTGATAATCAACTCTCAAAATCTTAACCATAATGTATATGATTTAGTAGTAAATTAGGCAAGTTATTTTTTATTGAATCTAATGCATTTGTTCATAATGTACACCATCATTTTATGTACCACTAAGTGAAAAAATACTGCCACACAATGCTTTTACTTTACCACTTCCAATTTCAATATTTTTCTTATAGTAAAAGTTCTTATAAAATAATTTAGCATAAGATTTCTACTATATATCACTTTTATATATACCTGAGAAGGAATATAGCAAATTAAATTCCACTATTCTTTAGATTACCTTACACTCAGAATCCAACTTGTCCAAATAAATTTCAAATTGCCAATGTTCTGTTTTCCACAAAATATTTCTCCTTGTTTCATCAAAAATGTTGTTGATTTAGCATTTCTTTAAAAATGATCCACTGTGTTTTTGGAGATTTTTCTCCAAGCCATTGACATACATTCACTTAGTTTTGATGAGCTTTTTAAGCAACAGCAACCATTTTACAACTGATGCCTCGCCAACAGTCACTGCAAGATCAACATTGTTTTCTGATATATTAAAATGTAAAATAAATGCACTTTAAAATTGATGAAGTATGTAAGGATAGGTTTGATTATTTGCCTGATTTTGTTCAATTTAATACATGCAACAAATTATTTGCACCCATCACATGACTTACTACATTTGGTAATTTCAAAAATAATTTTAATATTTAATATTTTAATATTTAATATTTAATATTTTAAAATGTTTCAAAATCATGTGTGCAACATGACATTGCAGAAGATAGGTTGTTAGTCTTGTTTATGATCTTAAACTAATGGATTTCAATCAAATCACCTAGACTCTTTAAAAGGTTTTTCAATAAAATAAAACTTGGATTTTAAAAAACACAAACATGCAATCTACAAAACGAAATTCCATGAATTAAATGTATTCAACAAAGACTATAGAACTATGAGATATCTTCCTGAAGCAAATATTCAAAAACTGATTATATAAGTGGAAACTTTCAGAAAAAAGACAACTTATAATAAAATCAGGGAAAATATATTAAACTGAGAGTTTAATAAGGCGAATAGAGAGAAATAAGAAAGTATCAACAATTAAAATAATATAAAAAGAGAAGAAAATATGTCACATAAAAGTAATAGAAATGAGAGGCAGAAAAGAATAACATATTTATAATTATGATACTTTAAATAATATTTAAAAATAATAATCCAAGAAAAATTTTCAGAAATGGAAATGTACCTGAATCTATACCTTGAAAGAACCTGTCAGGTACCTGGGAAAATTAACCAAGAAATATATACCCTGAGGCATTTCCTAGTTAAAAAAAAAAGTCAAATAATGGATAAAGCAAAGAAGAAAATCTCCAAGCCCTCACCCACTGGATAAAACACCTAAAATAAACAACAACAATAATAATAACCACCACTACCACTAAATGTGTTACAAAAAGTATTAGCCTGCATCAGACTTTTTATTAAAAACACAGAAATCAAGACAACTATGAAGAAGTATTTTGAAATAATCTTAAATATCCATCTTAATTCTCCTTTAAGTATCAAGGGTATACGAAAAATTTCAATATACAAGAATTTAGGGAATTTGGCATCCATGAGCCTCTTGAAGAATTTGCTACAGTGGTCCTCAACCTTTTGTGGCACCAGGGACTGGTTTTATAGAAGACAATTATTCCACAGTGGTGGGGGTGGGTGAAGGTGGAGCTCAGGCAATGATGTGAGTGATGGGATGCTGTGGCACAGATGTAAATAAAAGCTTCACTCCCGGACCTGTTGCTCACCTCCTGCTGTGCATCCCCCTTCCTAAGTTTCATGGAAGACTATTTTTCCACGGGGTGTTTAGGGGGGTTGGTGGAGCCCAGTCCCTAACAGACTAAGGACTGGTACCAGGGGGTGGGGATCACAGCGCTAGAGGATAAGCTTTCTCTAACCAATAAATTACAGGTGAAACATCAGCAAAAAAGTGATGGTGCTCTAATACATAAGTAGGGACATGGGTAAAAGACGAATATATAAATGTTATATATTTCTTATAAGGTAGAAATGATGCAATAAAAAGAGGAGAAGAAAAGAGGAAAATATAATATTTATTGATGGTTAAAAATCAAGGGTTGATTTGTCATATATGGCTTGTATCACTTTTAGGTAAGCCCCGTCTATGCCTATTCTATTGAGCGTTCTTATCATAAAGGGGTGTTGAATTTTGTCAAATGCTTTTTATGCATCTATTGAGAGGATAATATGGTTTTTGCTTTTGCTTCTGTTTATATGGTGAATTACATTTATAGATTTGCGTATATGGAACCATTCCTGCATCCCTGGGATGCAGCCCACTTGGTTGTGATGTATTATTTTCTTGACAAGCACCTGGATTCAGTTGGCTAGGATTCTGTTGAGAATTTTTGCATCTATATTCATAAGGGATATTGGTCTGTAGCTTTCTTTTTTTGTTGCATCCTTTCCTGGTTTTGGTATCAGGGTTATGTTCGCTTCATGAAATGTGTTGGGGAGGATTCCATATCATACTGAATGGGGAAAAATTGAAAGCAGTCCCACTTAGAACTGGAAGAAGACAAGGTTTCCCACTATCTCCAATTCTATTCAACATAGTGCTGAAAGTCCTTGCTAGAGCAATCAGACAAGAGAGTGGAATTAAGGGCATCCAAATGGGAGCAGAAGAGATCAAACTCTCACTCATTGCTTATGACATGATATTATACCTAGAAAACCCCAAGGATTCAACCAAGAGACTCCTTGAATTGATAAATGAATTTGGTAAAGTCTCAGGATACAAAATCAATACACAGAAATAAGAGGCATTCATATACGCCAACAATAGTAAAAGCGGGAACCAAATCAAAGACTCAATTCCCTTCAAAATAGCAACAAAGAAAATAAAGTACCTAGGAATATATTTAACTAAGGAGGTAAAAGACCTCTATAGGGAGAACTATGAAACACTGAAGAAGGAAATAGCAGAGGATGTAAACAGATGGAAGGATATACCATGCTCATGGGTCAGCAGAATGAACATTGTTAAAATGTCTATACTACCCAAAGTGACCTACAGAATCAATGCAATCCCTATTAAAATACAATCACCATTTTTCACAGAAATAGAAAAAATAATTTTATGCTTCGTATGGAACCAGAGAAGTCCCCGTATAGCAAAATCAATCCTAGGCAATAA
>VBSM01003204.1:46384102-46394430 GCA_008086735.1 Cheirogaleus medius | reverse complement strand
AAATCAGTAAGGGGAATAGATACCAGAATCAATAAACGTGCCATAATATTGTTCTTATAACTACTAGATTTGCATGGAAATAAACACGTTTATAGAATTTGTGGAGAGGAAAGGACTCTGCAATAGCTAACAAATTCTAAAAATAAACAGTGTGGTTTGCTTAAATATTTCTAACATTTTAGTTGATTAAATATCCATTGATAAAATATGTATTATTAGTTGGTGACAAAGTAATATTGCCATTTCTTAAGAACATTAGCTCTTAAAATTCTTTATAACATTATTTTTGGAATTAGAAAGTTGTATAGAGAATGCATAGAATGTGGTCTAATGCTATGGTATCAAAAGATGAAGAAGCAAATGATTTTCTGTTAGACATAGACCATCAAAGACAAAGCAGCATGATCAAGTAGTGACAGGTGGGTCAGAGAGATGATCCTAAGTCTGATAAATCACAGATGTTGAAATTTTCAAAAGATTTTACAATTGTGTGAATAAATATGTAGCCGTACATTTTAACAAAAGAAAAATAAAATTAGAAACTGGTGAAATAGAACAAAGATACTTAAAAAAAAGAGGGAGCCTTTAAAGATAAAAATATTAACTTTATTAAACACATTAAAGGATTGATAAAATAATTTCCTCTGCAAACTTTTCAACAACAGCAAAAGATATATTACAGTACTTTTAAAAAAGGAACTCTCTAAGAGAATTATTTATAAAACTTTTAAAGAATGGTCTTTGATTGTACTTGAAACTTTGAAAAAAAGACAAACGTGAGCACTGAGATTATTGGTATAACCTAGGTGGTTGGCCAAAAAAGGACAAATAATATAACATGGGCATTGGAAATTTGTATCAGCACATAATTTACTGCTTGGCTACATGTCTCATCAGCACTTCAGCATTGTTTAGACCTGGATACATTAATTTAATCTGCCTATACTCACAAAATCCAAAAGAACAAAATTCACATGATTAATGTAAACATTTGCAAAGATAAATATATGTTCATATAGGTTGTATGCTCTTCTAGTATATCTCTACAGAAAAACTTAAAAGGATGCTAATTATTAGTAGTGTGATAATCTTTTGTGTTGCATGACTGTAATATAACTTGGTTATCTATTCTCCTATTGATGTAGATTGGTGTTATTTTCCACTTGAACATACTGTAAATCGCAGTATATTGTAAGTTAAGACTTCTAGCATTCCTAGAGAAGCCTTTTGGAACTTACGTATTTTAATTTTTTTCCTGGAAGAATACCTAGGAGTGCAGCCAGGGCGCAGTGGCTCATGCCTGTAATCCTAGTATTCTGGGAGGCCGAGACACAGGAAAATTGATCGAGGTCAGGAATTTAAGACCAGCCTGAGGAAGAGCGAGACTCCGTCTCTACCATAAATAGAAAGAAATTAGCCAAACAACTAAAAATAGAAAAAATTAGCCGGGCATGGTGGTACATGCCTGTAGTCCCAGCTACCTGGGAGGCTGAGGCAGAAGGACTGCTTGAGCCCAGGAGTTTGAGGTTGCTGTGAGCCAGGCTAATGCCATGGCACTCTAGCCCAGGCAAAAGAGTGAGACTCTGTCTCAAAAAAAATAAATAAATAAAAAATAATACCTAAGAGTGGGATAGTTGGGTCATAGTTAAATATATGCCTATAAGTGATTACCAAACTATTTTTCAATGAAGCTATAAAGATTGTATTCCCATTAGGAGTGTGTCAACATTCCAATTGCTCTACGTCTTGGCCAATATTTGGTACTTAATCTTTTTTATTGTAGCCTTTCTAGTATGTTTGCGGTGGTATTATATTGCCTATATAAGTAGTAATTTCTGAATAACTAATAATGTGGATCATTTTTTCATGTTCTTATGGATTATTATTTGATATTCTTTATAAAGTTGCCTGCTAAAATAATTTGCATATTTAATTCAGTTTTCTTCTTCATATTGAGTTATAAGAGTTTTTACAACATGAGTACAAGTATTTATCTAACATGTGTATTGTAAATATTTCTCTTATGTGTGGCTTGGATATTGATTGGGATTGTATTAAATACTTAGATCAGTTTTGGGATAATTAACATGGAATTTGACAAGGCATCCCACATTTTACATATTGCACGGTCCAGAAGCATCTTTGCTAACAGAACATTATAATAGCTTGCTGAAGGCAAAGCAGGTGTTTTAACTTGGGTGCAGTTTGAAAGAAGAATGTACCATATTCCTACAAAGAATAATGCAGGATATGCACCGAATCAAAGATGTCTCCAATAGCAAAATTACATGGATCCAGGAAGTGAGGGGTAGAAACTGGAATGGTCCCACTTTCTATCACTCTTATTGATTCACTGGAGAAATTGTGTTTAATTGATACTATCATACACCGCAGAAAAGCTTAAACAGTTGAGTGACATTGAGGAGCAAAGTTCTTCTGCCAACTCACAGGGAAGATATAACTTTTGGAGAAATAAATCTTAGTTTTAGTAAGCTGAGACTTTGGATAGTTCTTTTTTAATCACAGTATAACCAGTATTATACTGCCTAATATATATGCACTAAGTAGGTGTTTACAAAAGAATAAATAAATATGATTAAATGAATAATGATAACTGAAATAGATTGGAACATCTCCTTGGGAACTTGTATAAACTTTGCTTATATGTGCCTATAATGAGCTTGTCATATTCTTTATACAAATGCTAACCTTTGCTGCTTTTATATTTTCACATTACTTTTAACTTTCTGAAGATTACTAGCTTAAAATTTTAAAATTTTGTATTTTTAAGTTTTTTTCACAAACATGTACTCTGTCTTTTTCATATGCAAATCACTTATTACTTAAGAATGTAATATGATATTATATTTAAGCTAGCCTTTAAGTCTTAAAATCTAGCTTTATTTTATTTGGAGAAGTTCTATTAAATTCATTTTATTATAACAAAGTAATAAAAAGCCAAATGAGTCAACATGACTATTTTTGAAATTCTTTGAGCCTTTTTCCCTATACACAATCTGTTCAGGTCATGGCTAACATTTTTTACTAAGTAGCACTTGTTTGAACACAGTTTTAATACACTGTTTTCTCATAGTATTTCCTATGAATCATCCAAAAACATTTTAACACAAATAAATGGCTTTATTGTCTTGCTCAGTTATATCTATAAGACATATAGTTAATGGGCTTTCTAACATAATGTTATTAAATGTGTATAGCTAGAACTACTGGTTGACTTGCAACCAAGGGGATATTTTATAAGCTTGGGTATTCTGTTTCATTGTTTATATTAATATCTTTCTCTTTAAAAGTAGATATATCTATTAAACACTGTTGATATTGGTTGAAGACTGTCCTTTTCAGTCAACAATTACATGAATATTGAAACTAAGCTAGTAGGCATATTTGCATAATTGAGAACAAAACCATGCATTCCCTATGCAAAAAATAAGAGGATGAAATATACCAGTTATTAAAATGCTCAAATTCAAAGTGAAGAAGTTTCATGTATTTGTGTATAATAACTAATAAAAAGTTATATTTTCTATTTTAAATAAATTTCATCTGTAATCACAGGAATAAGGGAAAAATATTAATCCTATAAACTGAAAAATAGAAATAACAGTTCTATTTCTCACCAACAGACAAAGAGTTTAGATTTTTATGCAAACACAGAGTGAACTGACAGAGAAAAATAACAGGTTATAGTAATACTTTCTTACATTGCTACAGAAAGATATTGGAGGTTAGTGCTTCTATCAATACTGAACCGTATTTTAAATCTTTTGATTTGTGTTTAATCAGTTTAACCAATATGTTTAGATACAAACCCTTATTGCACAACTTCCAACTTCACCTCAGGCATTCTGTCCTAATTTATCCAAGGCATTCTAGGTTTATAATTTTGAGTTGTTCACACCTTATTCATATCCTAAGAAAAACATTTTTCCATTTATAACATAAAAACAATTATCACATATCTTTTTCAAAACCAGACAGCTACTATTTACTGGGTGGGAAACTTTCACTAGCAGAATTGTCTAACATTAGGATGCATTATTTTTACAGTGTATTATAAAAAAGACATGCTTGGGCAACACAGAACCTATTGGGCAACACATATATGATACACAGAGGACAGAAAAGACATAAAAAATTTTAATCTCTAATGCCTATGGGAAAACAACATGGAATGAAAACTCAGGTATAAGATGAAAACTGAAACATAGAAGCATGGTCATTAACATGTTAGGCAGCTTTCTCTCTCTTGGCCTGGGTTTCATCATTCCTAAAATGGAAAGGATAGAGATAATGACTAATTTTTATGAACAAAGGTAACATGTCAAAAGATTCAGTGAGATACACGGATACAATATAACCAAGAACATCAACTAGGGGAATAGTAATTTGGTGAAAAGTAATCAGCAAAGAAGTAAATGAGTTTTCAGATCAAAATAAAGCTCATGCAATCAAACAATTGCAGTCAGAAGGGTTTCTGAACATTTACTAGCTATGTGGTCTTCTGACACTTGGCTCTCTTTTTATAGAAATTCTAATATGCTATCATAAATAAACATGACAGCAATACACAAAGAACTAAACAATAAAATTGACTGGATAATCACAGATCCTAATATTAGAGTTTACTCACACAGCTAGAAAGATTTTCTAATCTAGCAAACTGCCATAGTTTATGTGCCCTGGCTGAGATGGAGTTTGGTTGCAGTAAGTTGATTAAGAAGTACCCTTATAATAAATACCTGGGCAAGGACAAGGGAAGGAAGGAGGAGGGAGAAAGAAAAGTCAACCTATTATGCAGACCCAAAAACAGTCCCAGCTAACTCCATGAGAAGTTCTGGAGCTTAAATAGCTAATTGTCTTAAAAATGGGTCAGATGGCCCCAAACTTATATTCCAACATCAATTAATTACTAAAATTGGGCCAATGCAACAAGGGACATAGTCACATACACAAGGGACATCTGTGTATATCACTAAATCTTTTGACATGTTACTTTTGTTCATAAAAATTAGTCATTATCTCTACCCCTTCCATTTCAGGGATGATGAAACCCAGGCCAAGAGAGAGAAAGCTGCCTAACATGTTAATGACCATGCTTCTGTGTTTCAGTTTTCATCTTATACCTGAGTTTTCATTCCATGTTGTTTTCCCATAGGCATTAGAGATTAAAATTTTTTATGTCTTTTCTGTCCTCTGTGTATCATATATTTGTTGGTATTTCTTTAACACTGACTCAGTCCTTTGCGTCATTCTCATATAATTCTGCATATACCCTCTGAGAAGAACTTCTCCAGGATTATGGTTGACCTTTACTTTTGGGGAAATTGAAAGGGAAAGATTTGAGGAGTGCTCTACACTTCCTGCTGCAGCAGCTGGTCTGAGGAGGCAACTGATTCACATTGTTTCTCACCAATATTATGTATTTTAGATTCACCTCACTCTCATCTAGCACCTATACTGGTCTTGGTGGTTTATCTGGTTATTTGATCCATGGGATCTAAACCCTGCTAGTCATGCCTCTCATTGCCACAGTGGCTTCTCTTGTTGTTATTGTCACAATTGGGCAAGGCAGTCACAATAGATGCCAAGTAAAATTAACAAGGTGTTACTAATATATACCCCATTAATTGAGTAACACAATTAATTGCCAGTGCCATTTTTTATCTCTAAGCTATCGTAATTCAACACCACTGAGAGTTTTAACAATTGGTTTGCTATCTTATACCAGGTACTGTATGTGCCCATCTACCATCAGTGATGGGGTTTGCAATGACAGCCAAGAGCCAAGTGATCAAGGTCCAAAACATAATCTTAGTGTTTGCTTTATCAAACAAGTCGTAGGCTGTGTTCCCCAAGAAGGTGACTCTAAAGCACAGTTGGACATGCAGATTACTTATTAATGAGGGCATTTGAGATCAATGTCTATGGAAGGGTGAGGAAGGAAACAGAATAGGGCAAAAGCTGAGCTGTGATAATCCTGCTGGGATCCTTTGAATACGAATGGCCCTTAAGAGTTGCCCTGAGTTTTGTCCATCATGATCAGGACTTTATACCTCCAATTAGTAGTTATTAAAGCTGGGTCAGCCAGCAAACAGCATGACCTTGAGCCAGGTTGAGGCAATCTCTAAAAATACCTGAGAGCTGAAGGTTTTATGCCATCTGCACATTCAAGAGTGTCACAAATCCTTCACTGAAGAGGGTTCTATGGGGTGCACAATCCACCACTTGTCATCAATAATAATAGTATCATATTCAGACATATCAATAGCCATTTATTGATGTTAAAATTTTACATCCATAGTTTATTCTTTAAGAAGTTGCAAGTAATATACTAGTTTATCTGAAGTTGACAACAAACTAAATCTTCAATATTTAAAAACTTCCAAGATTAGCATATTAAAAAAAATGATTTAAATTTTCCAATCATATACAGGTGAAATTAAGAAGATACATTATTCTGACTACAGGTTTGAATATTGGTAGATTAATAAGATTATTAGTTAGTTAAAAAAATTAATAGGTTTTGATTGCCTACAACAGGACATAGGAATGAATTAAAAAACACAGAATTATCTGTCCTCATGGAGGAACTTGCTTAGAGAGGAGATAGAGAGTTTAAAAATATACAAATAAATGCATGGATGTGGTTTTAAGTTCTACAGGGAAAAGGATAACATGGAAGATAAATAGAAAGAATGAATAATTGATGGACTTCTCATGAATATGTTCATATTTACATAAAATATAGTAGTTACAGTAACTTTCATTTTAATGGTGAGAAAAATAAGATCAAAGAATAAAATAAATAAAATAAATTGTTTAAACTCACACAATTAAGTAGTGAAGACAGTATCCAAAATTAGATAATTTAATGGCTTTACCATTCTAGGTCTTATGTCTGCACTTCCATGTTCATTGCAGCATTATTCACAACAGCCAAGATAGGGAGTCAGTCTGTGTCCGTCAACTGATGAATGAGGAAAGAAAAAGTGCTATTTATACACAATGGAATAATAGACCTAAAATAGAAGGAAATTCTGTCATTAGCAGCAACATGGATAAACCTGGAGGACATTATGGTAAGTGAAATAAGCCAGTCACAGAAAGACAAATTCTGCATGATCTCACTTGTACTTAGATTCGAAAACAGTAGAACTCATGGAAGTAGAGAGTATAATGTTGTTTCCCAATGGCTGGAGAGGGGAGGGAATGGAGAGATGTTTATAAAAGAGTACAAAGTTTCAATTAGACAGGACAAATAAGTTTTTGAGAACTATTGCACAGCAGGGTGACCGTAGTTTAATAATAATATATATTTCAAAATTTTTAGAATAAATTTCATATATCAAACCACAAAAAATGATGAGTAAGTGGGTGTGTTAATTATATTGAATTAATACTTCCACATTGTATATATTATATGAAAGCATCATCACATTGCACCCCATAAACATCTATAATTATAATTTGTCAATTAAAAATAATATTAATAAAGAAACCTAGCTTTTACCACTATACAACTACTACAAATATTAGAGTGAATTTGGAATAAACACAAAGGTTATAAATGCTATTTCAAGGATGACAAGCGTTAACCTTTGAATTTCTGATGCTGCTGAAGTTAATTGCAAGCTGCAGATTGATACCAACAAAGCAACGATTCTGTTATTTCTTTATGTAAAAAAAGATGTCTGTTTCCATTGTTATATAATATAATATATACTTACAGTTTTATAAGATATATATGCTATAAAATATAAGATATATATAAGGTGAAAACCTTAAGATATGCATCTACGTGTAGCATATATATGTGTGTGAATGTGTTGTTTGTATGTATGTGATCAGGCTCAAGGAAGAGAAACGTGAACTCCTGGAATGCATAACATAAAGAAATATCACCAATGCTATTTCAGTACAATAAAAGGGAGCATGAGTAACTTATTAAAATTAAAGTATTAGAGATGAAGAACTAGACTCTTTATAATTACTGATAAATCTTCATATTATATCACTTATTTAAAATAATCTATTGAAATTGGTTTCTTAACTTCCTTTGCTATTTATAAGGAATCAGAATTTGTACCTGTTACAGTTAGCTCTTTTGTGTGGGAGAAGAGCAAGCAAAAGTCAAATTATTCACCAAAAAAGTTCTCATGAGGAATTTTTTTTTAATGATGTAATTTCCAGAATTTTTTCTTATAGTCATAAAGTATTGGCTAAAGAGAAAGCTGTTACTAAGCAACATCTCCACCCCGCCAACCGCCTTATTTAGTTTCATGTGCAAATTCACTGAATAAGTGTCTTTGCTAAATGTTTTTGGCCAAAATGTGCTCAAATTGTAATGAGGACTACCATCTAGCCAAATAGGAAGCTCAGGAAAACATATTACTATTTTCTGTTATATTACCTAAAAATTCAGCTTGCAAATGTGTTGTTCTGAACACACAGTATTGGGTTGATTATCTCTGTCAGGCAGTTTTCCAGTGCATGGATTTCAATCAGTGATTTAACCTTCTCCAGTTCCAAATACGCTATTCTTTTGTTACTGCATAAAACATGAGAAAAACATTGTTTTAGTGCTCCTCTTTAAGTAAAGTGTCATTTTGATTTGAAGTACCATGAGTAAAATCATATAGCCTGTGCCAAATGTTCATTTGCATCCTATATAATTTGTTCAATGTATTTGATAATATTAGAAATTACTTGTCTAACAGAATGACAGAAATTAATGTATAATGAAATGGTTGTATTGAGACTAGAGTTTTGAAGTCTTATGATCATTAGATAAAATTCAGAGAATGTGAGCAACTGAAGCAGGAGGATCACTTGAGGCCGGGAGTTTGAGACCAGCCCCAGTATTTTCCCATTATTTATCAGATAAGTATTTATATTCAAAATAACCATATAGTTAGGGTAGGAAATGGCAGAAAAAAGTTACCTTATTGGTAAGTTTTATTCATTTACATTATTAAGTGTAAGTCATACCACAATATTTAATTATATTAATATTTTCATTATCATTTAATTTTTTTCTAAATTCTATCTTGATAACTTAATTTGCCTATGGGCAAAGAAGCCTATTGTGTAGTTTTTAAATTCTTAAAAATTTTGTTTTTCCCTTTGCTTATTGATTTATATGTCAATTGCACTGTGGCCAGAGTATTTTTTTTTTTTAATATTTTGTTCAGTGGAGTTAATTTGCATTATGGTACAGCATATTATTAATTTTGGTAAATAGTCCATGTACACTTGAAAAGAATGTATAATTTGTATGTCCTGAGTGTAAACTAATAAATACCTATTAATTCCACTTTATTAATATTTTTCTTTTATATCACCTATATATTTATAACTCTTTGTTCCATCAGTGAGTGAGTGAATTGTGTGAAAATTTGCATCTGTGTTTATAAATTCTGTAAGCTCTTGTTTTAGATGTTTCAGTCTTGTTATTCATTGCACAATGATATTTTAGGATTAATGTTTTCTAACTGTTACATAAGTCTATTGAAATAACTTTCTTATCTTTATGAAATATCTTTATCATGAGTGGTACCCTTGCCTAACTTTATCAGATATAGTTATAACTGTACAAATATTCTTCTATTTTATACCATAATTTTTTTCTTTTATTTTACCTTTATACACATGTATATTTAAGGTATATCTCTTTCAAGAATGATAAAATTTTCATTTTAATTCATTTGAACAACTCACTTTTTTAACTCAAGTGTTTAGTTCTCTTATATTTAATGTTATTACTGATATATACAGACTTCATTCTGCCATTTTATTACTTGGTTTATATTTGTACCATCTTGTTTTTCCCCTTTTTTTCTCATTTTTGGCTTTCTTTTGGATCAAGAAAGCAATTTTAACTTTTATTGTCTCATATCATTTACTTATTTCTTCCTTATTTGGTTATGATTTCTCTTTCATGTATTTTTGACCTATGAGTCTATCTTGAATATGCAGTTTAATCAACTCAGAAAATTCAAGTATTTCTGAACACTTTAACTCCACTCATGCCCAGTAATGATCTATTTTTTACCTCATCAAAGGGTGCCCCAGTTTTTTTCTATTTTATCTCTGTGTTTGGTGATAAATAACTTCATCTTATTTTCACAATTAAAATTCACTGAAATTGTAAAAATTTTCTATCCTGAAAATGCCACATTATCAATGAACAGATCAGTGATGGTTTTATTAAAGGAATGCAATCTAGCCTGAACATCAAATGATGGATATGTTTTTGCAAAAAGAATTAATAATGAATAAAATATGTCACAATAACATCAGCAATGTGA
>VBSM01003204.1:46370004-46384002 GCA_008086735.1 Cheirogaleus medius | reverse complement strand
ATAAATTGTTACAGGCTTAAAATAATACATAAAAATTGAAATTTATGGAAAATTCAGTAGGGATTAATCAAAGAATTCTGAAGGAAAAAAGCATACTCTTTTATTGTTTAATATATCGTAATCCAGGAATTTATTATTTTAGTTCATAAGTTAAATAATGAAGGATTCAAGTGAAAGGAAAAGAAAGACCTGTTAGATATGAGACTGATGAACGTTTTGTTATTCGAAGGAGAAGTAGTTCAATAGAGTAATCCATTGTGGTTTAGAAGTTTTATATCCAAATGATTTATAATTAGATAAAAAGCATAGAAGAAAAAATCAGTTTGGGGGAGAAGGAACAATTTTAAGTTGCACATGTACAATTTTAAGTGTCATTGATGTAAGTGGTGATTTCAGGCAAGTTGTTGGAAAAGTAGGTCTAAAGAGATTATAAAAAGAACCAGTGGTGAGTTGATCACTGTGAATAGTTATAAGGAGTTATTCTGGATGGAAGAACTAGATAGACATTTTTCAGAACATAGGAAGAAGCACCAGGAAAGATGAATCAAAACTCTTAGAAAAGAAAGGCTGCAAAAATGCTTGCTTCAAGAAAAATATATTCTCGATTATTTTATTAACATTGTAGATCTTACAATGTTTATTCTGTTTTATCAATTATTTTGGCACATGTGGTTAGTAATAATTTGAAAAAAAATCTGTAAAACTACCCATAAAAACAGATCATAAATACATCATTCTAACAAAAACTATTAAAAAGCCATTTTTAAAATAAAACCACATATTTGATAGATAATAAATAGTGTTTTCATTAGATAGTATTTCCATTCTTTGCTTAGGTAGCCATTGCTGATTAAGATAAAATATTATATAAAACTACATCATGAGAAGATTTGGCTCTTGCATGAACAATTTTTACATGCCTATTTTATCCTTTCCGTATGTAGATATACCTACTTCATGAAAGGGCAATTATGTTATCATATGATACATAATTTTTCTAACAATCATCATCCTTCAGTGTAAGTCATCTTCTTTATATTGTCAAATTTTCAGTTCGTTTTATATCACTTAAAACATTTTCTTCATGATTTCCTTTAGTGTAGGAGATTTTGGTGGTTGGGTCAAAAATTCAAGCCACGATTTCTTCAAGATTTAGTAATTTGAACTTGAAATGTTGTTATTTTTTAATGCTGTATCATAGGCTGTATATTTTAGGTTGCTAACTTTTAGCATTTATCACTCAGATCTACTTGTTTCATGGGCTGGATTAAAGATGACATATCTGGCCAAAACATTGCTTTTTTCAAGTTACCAATAATCTGAGTTTGAAAGTAAAATTCTGTCTTCTTCAAATATATTGAGCGTAAAAATTCCTGTTTAAAAAATATCCCTGGAGTATTTTAAAATCCACTGATGCTGACTTTTGTTTGGCACATTAAGAAAATAATAATTTTTTGTGATTTTAAAAGTTTTAAAATATATGATTTTTCTATAACTCAAACCTGGAAATTTGAAAATTGCACCTTCTTTGCTGTAGGCACTTACTATGATTCTTTAGTTGGCCCTTGTATGTATATTGGATTCATGTAATGTTTTCAAAGTTATTGTTTTTAAGTAACATAAACACTATTTAATAATTCACTATTGTACCATTGTTTTCTCAATTTTTATCTATCATTAAATGGCTTTAGTTTTTTAGAAGAAAATGTTAAACAGTATTGCTGAAGAAAAATATATTCTCACCTATGTTCATTAGGTTGGTGGTTTTCCTCATAATATCTACAATATCTAAGATATTCAGCGAATTCTATAAAATAATCCTCTTTTTATGTGCATATCATATTGCTATACATAGGTTTAATTAAACTATGTAATTAAGAAAAATATTACGCCTAGATTAGAATGAAAACTCAATAAACCCTTGGTAAGCGAACAAGTACAGGTGTAGTAAAGGCTAATCTACTAGCTAATGTATGCATTAGTCAATATGTTTTACAAGTAGAACCAAAGCCATTAATTAATCCATAAAATCAATTTGGTGGAGGTCATTTAGGAGAGCTTATACCTTATTTCTGATTTTATCAATGGTGATTAAAATATGTAGCTTCAATTTCCTTCAGAGAAAGCAAATAAGAGAAAGTCATATAGGTAACATGTGTAAAGAAAAGATGTGTAAAGACCTAGAGTGGGAAAAAAAAATTAAGCATGTCATAGATAGCCCTAATGGTAGTGAACAAAATAATGATTCTTAGCATTCTGAGGTGGAGGATACCAGTTTCCTGTGGAGTGATCAGTAAAGGTTGCAGTAAACATATAAAATGAAAAGGAGATGGTAATGAGGGGGCATCTGCTTCCTTAACAACTTAGCTCAGATAGTGTTTAGTGCATCCTCACTGGGGAAATAAACCAGTGCTGGAAGGATAAACATCTGCATGTGTATTTGGAGGAGGCAGGTGTGTCATTGTTTAGCAATTTCATTTGCTACACCAATGAATATGGGAGGAGTGCATTAGTAAAAGCATTTAATTTTTGTATTGTTGGTGATACCCTGCCAATCATCTTCTGGGCACAACAGGGACCCAAGCTCATAATTTTTGCATACCAAATGTACTGAAAAGAGAAGTTTCCTAAATCCTTTTTCATCTTGTTTTTGCTTTGTTTAGGTGGGCTGATGGCTGATTAGATAATACACACTCTTACAAAAGTACCGTTATAGTTCACCTTGAGATAAATGCTTTCTATAAATTTTCTGGGTTTAAATGACTTCGACTGCCTTCCTGTCCCTTTCATTTTCAGGGAATTGACTGTTGTTTGTTTATTTCACTCTCTCAGCAGAGGTATAATGTAACCTTTGAAATAATGGAAACTCCCCTACTGTCAGAGAACAGAAACAGTCACCCACTCTCTGAAGGAAAACAAATTTTCCTTTAAAAAATGTACTTTAAAACTATTTTCAATGCAATTTCATTAATAAACTGTGTGATAGTCCTGAATAAAAAATCACCTCAATCTTTGTTTCAGAAGAGAGGCTGTTTTCAGAACACAGAAGAAGTTGAAATCAAAATTGTTCTTATTTGCATCTTACCATCTTTTAAAATAGGCATATGTACAAATTATCATATAAAAAGTTTCAAATTCTTAAGTATGTTTATCCGTGTGTATCTAATGAGCAAAACATTCATCTAATTCATGATGTGAATATACATTTTGATACAAAGATAAATATTTAATATTTATATTTCAGGCAAGCTATTATCTGTTACAGAGAAAGAGCTTAAGTAGATATTAACCAATAATGATATTCTTAGATAAAAGACACAAAGTTGTAAGAAAGCAGTTGACATACCTGAACTATAGCTCAACTGTAATCAACTGGATGGTAAATAGCATTAATTTAACAATTTATATAAGGCCTTGTGTTTGCATGTTGACCCTAGCTAAGGCCCCATCAGACTCAATTTAAACTAAGAGAATGTTGAGGGTTCTTGAATTTACAAAGATTAATACCCTACAGGTTGTGGCTCCCCTAAGGCTTCCAAGAATCCTTATGTGATACATAAACGCATGGGACATTAATTACAAATCCTACACTTGAACCTTATATATTTAGGTTAATGGTGATGACCCTAGTATAGCCAAAGTCAGCACACTTTTTCTCTAAGTGATTAATTGCTAACATCAATTGTTAAAGTAAATATTTTAGAGTTTGTTTGAGCCAGATACAATTTGTCACGCAGTCTTCTTTTCTTTCTAACACTTTAAAAATGTAAAAACTACTATTAGGTTCTGAGCCATAAAAAAATAGGCCACGGACCAAATTTGGCCAAATGCAGAATAGTTTGATCACCCCTGCTTCGTAGGAACACTGATGAGAAGAATTCAGGTCTATTCTGAAACAGTAGTAAGGAGCACAACAAAACTGGGTATGGTAAAATGCTTCAAACCTCAGTGCTGGTAGTTGCCAGCGGGAAAGGAGAAGAATGTTCCCTTGTTGGGGAATGTTGACAAGATCAAAATTTCCAGAAAAATGTCCAGAAAGGTGTGGGCAGGAATATGAGGGGTGGTACATGAAAGAGAATTTCAAAGCCTTTATCTTTGATGTGATGTTATCAAGAGAACTAAACTTCTTCAGGAGGAGAAAAAAAAGCATTACTTGGTACCACCAATTCAGGTATTAGCAGCTGAGCCAGATGTAAATTCATTACATCTAAAACTCAAAACATCTGGAATGTTTATAGCAGCATAATTCACAATTGCAAAAATGTGGAAACAACCCAAGTGCCCATCAATACATGAATGGATTAATAAAATGTGGTGTATGTATATCGTGGAGTTTTACTCAGCCATAAAAATCAGTGATGAACTAGCACCTCTTGTATTTTCCTGGATGGAGCTAGAGCCAATTCTTCGAAGTGAAGTATCACAAGAAGGGAAAAACAAGCACCACATATACTCACCATCAAATTGGTTCTAACTCATCAACACTTAGGTGCACACATAGAAGTAATATTCGTTCGGTGCCAGCAGGTGGAGGTGGGGGTAGGGGATGGGTATATTTGTACCTAATGGGTGTGGAGCACACTGTCTTAAGGATGGACACACTTGTAGCTCTGGCTTGGGCGGTGCAAAGGCAATATATGTAACCAAAATGTTTGTACCCCTATAGTATTCTGCAATTTAAAAATAAAATTTAAAAAATGAATAAAATTCATGGCTGATACTTTACAGACTTATTATTAATAGAAACTAAGAGATGGTGTAATTTTAATGTAGGAATAATTATGTGTGGTTGAATTTTTAAAAAATTCGTCACCAAAATGGGAGTAGAGATGAACATTGAAAGATAAAACTGCTTAAAACTACAACTTCTAGATGAAGTCTGTTAGCAATTAGAGATTTTAAATAGCCTGTATCTAAATTGACTGATTTGCTTATGAATAGAATGTAGCAGCAAGAGGTGAAGGGATGGTAGTTCTGGCAAAAAAGTAACATAGCTAGAATCAGAAAATGAAATTCACAAAAAATAGTGACAGTCTTTAATATCTCTGGGGAGATATGAGGGGTCTTGAGGGCAATATGAAGTCCCACCAATCCACTTTCACATTCATGTGCAGAAAGGAGATTAAAGGACAGGCATGGGAAGAGTTCCCCTTTCCTTTCACACTGACGCTTTCTGAATTCAAGATCAAAGTCTCATCTGTGTTTAAAAGGGAGGTGTCCAGACAAGTTAGGTCATATAAGACAAATTTTTCTTTTTTTTTAAGGTAGGTCTTGGAGAGCTATTGACCAACAACATTGGGCTACTGCAGCTGAGATATTGTCACTATTTGAGCATGAAAAGGACAGATAATATCATAGTAAGCACAGGAAGATAGCTTTCTGTTTGTAATAACAATTAGTGATAACTTGGTTCTCAGCTCAGTTGCTTGAGGATGAGAAAAGACAGTGTTCATTCTTCTTGGGACTATAATAATGCGGACTTCACTCTTAGTCATTAGTCCCTCCAGATCAGATTCATTCCCTATCTTTCTTTATAGGGGAGGAGCAATCTGGATTTTCCTGTCTTCCACTAAATATTTATCACTTATGATATTATATAAACCTTGGCTGTGGATCTCCAGGCTCTTCTGATCTTCAAATCTTTTTCTTTTGAAACTATGATTTTCACTCGAGGTCCTCAAAACTGAGAATGCAACCCAAATTCAAACCTAATATAGACTTTTTTTTCTTTCACCTCTTTCTATAATAAAAACTTTATATCGAAGGCAATGCATATAGAAAGACTTATTGTTCCTTAAGTGAAGGCTGTGGGGCTGGATAGAAGAAGAATAGAGACTAGAAAAATTATGTTGGGAAACAAAATAAACAATTTAATATATAATATTTCCCTGCTACATGAGATAACAATAATGAGTCATCTGGCTTGACACTCTGGTTAAGTACGTGTAGAGAAATAATAGCAGTTAAACCTGGAAGGGTTAATATAAGCTATGAAGTAAAATGCCTCACAAAATCTAATCTTCCCTCCCCCTCATGTTGATAGGTAAGGGGCAAACATTAAAAGTATTCAAAAATGAGCAAGATTCAGTTTCTTAAAAATTTGATTATACACAGATTAACTCAGAAGAGAAAGTAGGGTGGATTGACAGGAGAGGAAAGGTAGAAGCGTGACACCATGCACGCCCATTGCCGACCTCCGTCAGTCCCAGTTGGTGCCATTTATCCCAGTATAATTATTTACTTTCACTCTAAAACAACACACCATTATCAATAATCATTTTTTGGCCATCTTAATTAGGAAATTATTAAAATGATTGATGTCATAGTATAGAGAGCTAGAAGTGGGATTGCAATAATAAAACCAGATTCATAAACAATGATTGAGTTATTTGATTTTCTTAACAGCACTGTGAAATCTTCTGGATTTGTACACTGCCCCATCCAATGTATTGGCTACAGAGTAGCAGAAACAGTCCGAAGATATGTATTTGTGCATGTGTGTGTGTGTATGTGTTTTCCAATAACTTGTGCCTTCCTTACTGATATGGTGGATAAATTAAATTCACATTTCTATTCTATCATGCGTTCCTCAGTGTTCCTTCTAATTGGAATGACTATGCCTTCCATGTCCACTAGATGAAGCAATTATTCTTCAAAAACAAATCTATAAGATTTCTCCAGAGAAGATATCCCTGACCCCCGCAAATGGATTTCATAGCTCCTTCATCTTATGATCTCTGTACCTAATGCATTCTTTGATCACTAAGCTTCTGACATTGTTCTGTAATTTGCTTCTTTTCCTATCTCTGCACCTGAATACATAGTAAGTTCTTTGACAAAATGGAATGCTTTCCCTCTCATCTCCATATTCCTAGTGCCTGACAATGTGACCCACATATTTATTGAAAGAAATTCAATCTAATGGAATATATTTGAGAATATTTATAGCAAATAGCCAACTGATTGGAAAATAAAACTTGATTAATTCTGAATATATCAACTTGGAATTCTTTATTATCCAACAAAGGCTATTCTAAAGTCATACATTAACTTATTCATCAGAATGTGCAGACTATTATAATATTAGCCTCATATATTTTAACTACTAAGAAAAGGTAATTTTATGCATTTAAATAATCATTTACATCTACAATCAATTTATTTGCAAAAATTGCCATATCTAAAACTTTCTTGTTTATCAAAACAAAA
The DNA here is from genome assembly GCA_008086735.1 of Cheirogaleus medius. Taxonomy (NCBI): domain Eukaryota; kingdom Metazoa; phylum Chordata; class Mammalia; order Primates; family Cheirogaleidae; genus Cheirogaleus; species Cheirogaleus medius. The sequence continues at coordinate 46,376,793 of VBSM01003204.1, read as the reverse complement.
AAACCAAGATATATGTTTTCATGAAAATTTACCTAATTGTAGATACTTATATGCTTGCATGGATTGACACTAAATTTAATTAATTAATTTATGGTAAAGACACCTGAGATCCAGCCTCTTAATTTTTTTAGTGCATAATACAATATTGTTAACTATAAGAAAATTATAATTTTATCCCCACCAACAGTCCCTGGCAAAAATTGTTATACTTTTTATTTTATTTTATAACTTTGTTTCTAAGAGTTTGACTACTTTAGATACTTCATATAAGTGAAAACATGCAGTATTCATCCTCCTGTGACTGGCTTATTTCACTTAACATGGTGTCCTGAAGATTCATCCATGTTGTCACGTATAGGAAGATTTCTTCCTTTTCAAAGACTGAATAATATTCCATTGTATGTATACATTACATTTTCTTTATCCATTCATCTATCATAAGTTTAGATTGTTTCTATCTTGGCCATTGTGAATAATGCTGTAATGAAAATGGGAGTGCATATTATCTCCTTGATATCTTGATTTCAATTATTTTGAATCTATACTCAGAAGTGGGATTGCTAGATCATAATGGTAGTTCTATTCTTTAATTATTGGAGAAACTTCCATACTGTTTTCAGTAGTAATTGCATCATTCTTCATTGTTACCAAAAGTATAAATGGGTTCCAATTTCTCCACATCCTTGATAACACTAGTTAGTATGTATATGTACATATTAACAGGTGATATCTCACTGTGGTTTTGATTTGTATTTCTCTGATGATTAGTACTGTTGAATGTCTTTTCATATACCTGTGGCCATTTGTATTTCTTCTTTGGAAAAATATGTATTCGTGATCTTTGCTCATTTTAAAAATCAGGTTATTTGTGTTTTTTTGCTATTGAGTTGAAGAAGTTCCTTATACATTTTGGATATTAACCTCTTGTCAGAGGTATGGTTTACAAATATCCTTTCCTATTTTGTAGATTGTCCCTTTACTCTGTTGAAATTTTTCCTTTTGCTATTCAGAAGCTTTTTAATTTGATGCAATCTCACTTGTCTATTTTTGCTTTTGTTGCTTGTGTTTTTAATATCCTGTCCAAGAATTTATTGTCAAGACCAATATCATGAAGTTTTTCGTCTATGTTTCCTTCTAGGAATTTTACAGTTTCAGGTCTTACATTTAAGTCTTTAATCCACTTTGAGTTGATTTTTGTGTATGGTGTATGATGAGGGTCCAGCCTTATTTTTTAAGTGTGGATATCCAGTTTTCCCAATACAATTTGTTAAAGAAACTATCCTTTCCCTGTTGTAAGTTGTTGGCACCCTCGCTGAATTCAGTTGACCATAAATGAGTGGGTTTGTTTCTGTGTTCTTTATTCTGTTTCATTGGTCTGTGTATCTGTGTATCTGTTTTTTGTGTAAGTACCATAATGTTTTAAGTATTGTACCTTTGTAATATACTTTGAAATCAGGAAATGTGATGCCTCCAACTTTGCTCTTCTTTCTCAAAATTGCTTAGGCTATTTGGGATCTTTTATGGTTCATATGCATTTTAGGATTCTTTTTTCTATTTATATAAAAATACTATTTGGGATTTTGAAAGGATTGTGTTGACTCTGTAGATCACTTTGGTTTGTATGGACATTTTAACAATATTGTCTTCCAGTCAGTGAATATGGGATGTCTTCTCATTTATTTGTAAAAATACTGATTTTTAAATGGTAATTTTTTAAAATAAATTCTCTCTTAAAATGATTCTATTTTTAGGAAGCTTTGTCATGTTTGAATCTGGGTAAGCCTGGAATTAAAAGGAATGCTTGTTTTTGTTGTTGTTGTTGTTATTTTTGATTTGTTAAATACCTACTCTATTGCATATTGTCATGTATGTACAAGCTATAAAAATGGAGTTCTTCATTTTCAGTGACTTCAGTGTACTATTGAAATTTCCCTAAAGTTATCCTCTTATTCACTTGACTCTCTTACTCTTGCTTTTCCTACAAAATTAATTTATTATTTTGTCTAATTCCTTACAATTATAAAGAAATATAATTTGCCCCATCTATTTTGTAAAAATTCAGTTAATTCTTAGGGAGAAATAGATTGTAAAATACTATGCTTCATTTTTATTCTCAAGATAAATAAATATCTCCTTCCCCTTGTACTTCTAATATTTTTATTCGTAGGTCTTTAATTTTCTAAGACATTATTAGTTATTTTTTTTCTTTTACATTTACACATCTCTTAGAATGCCTTATATGGAATAGATGCTCAATGAATCTTATTATTTTCTGCCAAGAACAAATGTTAATGTGTTTTGTGGGTGATTTGCTTCATAAACTATATAAAACTATAATATAGCTTAAACTATATATTTAGATGTTTAAACTATATATTTAGAAATATATGCTCAGAAATATCTGATGCTATTTCAGATAAATGTTTATAAACATTTTCCAAATAAAAAGTTAATAAAATTTAAGAGTTTTTAAAACTTATGCCAAAGGAATAGAACATTTTAAGTTACTTTTTGCTAATATTAATAAATTGATATTTTATTTTAACATATTTCTATATATAGAAATCATCAATGTACAAGCTCACACATTTTCTTTTATAAGAATAATGGTTAGATGTTTAACATCATAAACATATAGAGATGAGAAAATTCCTTTGTCATCAAAATATGCAACCAAATTTTTAATTTACAGTGAATGGACAAGCAGTCACAATATATTACATTAAATTGAGAAATTCACAGATTGCAAAGAGATACACTCGAAAGTATAAACCCTGAAAGTTTTTTTCTGAATTGAGAAGGTAAAGGAAAATGATCAACATAATTGAATAATTGGCATATTATTAATGTGCCAAAATGTATCATGTAATTTAGTGTTGAATACAGCATATAATACTGAATAAATACTCTCAAGGAATCATCCATTATATGTAATGTATAGTCTGTGTATAAGTTATATATAGAGGCATAAAGGAGCATTGTTTTGTGCATATTGCAAAAATATGGTATATTATATGATTTTTTCCAAGTGATCAAAACAAAACTACTGAAAGAGAATAGAAATGTTTCCTTTATTTAGCAGTTATGCTCTCTCAACTACTATCACAGGAGGCTTTATCTAGTGTCATGTTCATATATCATTGCTCTGAATCTTTTTGGTTATTTCAAAGATGATTTTTTTGTGGCCAAATAGGTTTGATTTTTATTTAGACAGTAGAGAATTATATAATTCCTTGTGCTGATGGCTCAGAACCAGAGTCTACTAATTTGGACTGGATTTTTCATCACTTGTTGCAGCAGATTTTCGTTAATGGCGTAGGCCAAATTGCAGTTAAATAAATATGAGGACATAAACCGTATGTACAACAACATGCAATGGCAGGCACAGAAATGATTGTGGGAAGGCAGTTTCCTTTAATATACATTTTAGCGCTACAAATAGATCTAGATGACAAGTTAAATTTAAAACCAATGTTCTTTCTAAACCTTTATGACCATTTCATGAGCCAGCCTTTTCAAATGATTGATAATAAGTTTTCAGAAAAGTCAGTGCCCTCGTTTTAGTGAAAACTGTGGTGTAATAAGATGATGGGGATATCTCAAGCTCCAGTCTTTCCTTAGACATTTTCTACCTTTTCCCAAGACATGCTACACATTGTCCCAATGACAAAGCCAAGGGTCCAGAAATATGTTTTGATTTACCTCCCTGAATCATGATTCTACCTCCAAAAGAAAGGAATCAAAAAGATAGAGAAAGAAAATATATCACCAGAGAATGCCTAAGAAACAAAGTTCTCAAAAACTCTTTAGTACACTGATATGCTAATTCTCAGACTCCATTTGCTAAAACTTCATTGAGCAGCATATGTGGTGGTGGGGAGGGCTTGGGATGAGAACAGATGCTCTAGTCTTATTGATGCAAAACAAACAACCCCAAGTTAGTGATGTAAAATAACAACCAATTTATTAGGCACACAGTCTCTGTGGCTCAGGAATTGAGAGATGGAAAAATGGGATTGCTTATCTCTGCTACACATGTTCGGGGCCTCAGCTGAGAGAATTTAATTAGCTAGGGATGATGTGAACATTTGGCGGCTGAAATTATCTGGACAATTTTTTATTCATGTGTCTGGTACAAGGGTTGTTATGACAGGAAGATCGGCCTCAGCTGGGTCTGTTAACCAGCATGCCTACACATGGCTTCTCCATGTGTCTTGGGCTTCTCACATTGTGGCAGCTGGCTTCTGAAAGGGAGCATCCCCTAAACAAATGCTACGAGAGAATCAGGAAGACTGCATAGCATTTTATGACTTGGCCTCATAAGTCACATAATGTTAGTCCCACTGTATTAAATGGGTCAAAGCAGCATTTAGCCCTTCCAGATTCAAAGGAAAAAATATAAGATAAGCCCCACCTCTCATTATGAGGGTGTCAAAAGCACAACTTTCTTTTCTTAATTAACACAGAAGGAGTTGAGGATAGTTGAGAAAGAAAGAATTAGGTTGTGGTTAAAACAAAAACTTGAGTGAAACCTGGTGTCTAGATTAAGAGAGTCATAGAAAGGCAAGTGCTAAGCACACAGAGGTAATTAATTATCAGTGTATAGGAGGAGATAAATGTACATACAGAGGGTCAGGACAAGTGTATTTAAGAACAATAGACCAGATAAATTATTCTAGAATGAGTAAGTGTCGGTCTTATATATACATATCAGAAATAGACCTCTTGAATCCCATATAAAGCTAAACTTTGTATAAAAGCTTCATATTTTAAGAGACTTACAGCTTTGCTCCCTACCTTTCTATGTCCATCTTGCATGACTTTTCTAAATACCTATTGCATCATCATGAGTAGGATATATGCAACGTTCTCATCCTTATACCTTAAAGGCATCTTGCAATTGATGACATTGGTAACACATCTGTGGAGACCTATAATATTCCTTAAATCTTTGATGCAGAATCAGAAACAAAATTGCTACACTTCAGGGAGGGGATGTGTTGCTGAAGTGGGTGTCTACTATTCTAACATTAATTAGCAAAGGTAAATACGCAGGAGAGTATTATTTACTCACTTAGGGGAAATATTATTTATACAGCATGTCCCTCAGATATTAAATAGTGCTGGTAACTCTACTTCATTCAGAAATAATAGTGAGTGCCTATTAATTATAGGCAGTATGAAATCATCTAGCAAAGATAACAAGAATGTTAAAAACAGGCACATTTATCTATACATACACATTCAGCTTACACACACACGGCTTGCAACTTAGTAAGATTAAGGAAAAAAAAAGTATACACATGTTTAAAATTTTTAAGAAACACTAATACATCACTGTGATTAGGCAATACGCCATTTTTAAACACACACAATGTGTATGTATATGTAGTAAATGTGTATATAAAATATATAAGCATACATAGCATATATATAGCAAACATATATGTATAGCATATTTACATATACACATAAAGATATTTGAATATAGATAGGTAAGCAGATATATCTAAGTAGCATATATCCTACTCATGATGATGCATTAAGTATTGATAGGAAAATCATGCAAGATGGAGATACAAAGGTGGGAAGCAAAGCTGTAAGTCTCCTAAAATATGAAGCTTTTATACAAGTTCAGCTTTATATGGGATTCAACAGGTCTATTTTTGACTTACAATCTGTTGTTCTAAAATAAGGATATAATTTAGTACAAAATCAAATAACGAGTAAATGCCTCTTTGCTTTTCACATTCATTTGGCAAACATAGACATAGAGAAATATATAAATATTTAAAATTTTTAAATATTTTGCTCATAAAAATCATAATGGATGGAAACAGTACTTCCAGAGTTTTGGAGTAAAAACTGTGAAAAATCTAATCCTCAATAAAAGCAACAAGAACACTGGCAAAAACTACTAAACCCAACTTTTTCAAAACAGAAATTAACCAGTGACTTGCAACAATAAAGGAGTGTTGGTTTAATGAAACAGGTGAATCTCGGTGAGAATAGCGAGCTTTGCAAGATTTTTTTTCTTGTCCTATTCCCATCACTTTTTATCCCAGTCCTGCAATAGATTTAAAAATCATCATCCTCATAACCATAATAGCTATGAAACTCAGCAGCTTTGCAGGCACTGGACAAAGGGAATCAATTTGAAGCCCTACAAAAGTCCTATTCTTAAACAATTCCTGAAAATCACATTCCTGGAAATCTAAAAGGCCAATTAAATGTGTAGGGCTATGTGAATGTTCAGGAAAGATGTATAAAGACCCTAATCTCTCAACTATGACTATGAGACATTATATAATCAAGAAGTGAATGCGAAGGCAGAGTTGTAAATCGGAAAAACATTGAAGGTATTCTTCACTACACATACACATTACTTCTGCAAAGTGTGGGGGACTTATTGGTTCAAGGCATTCAAGGAAATCCATATCCAAACATTAGCTGACCACTAAACTGACCAATAAAAAACATAACCAGCCACATACAACAAAGAAAATATACCTTACGGCATTAGTTCATGAAAGTCACTAAAGAAACAAAGAAAAACAACTACAACAAGCTGCAAAAACAAAAAGAAACAATAAACACTAGAAAGAGGAGTATCTGATATCCACAGTTGCTATATTATAATATTTAAAATGCCTGATATACAACAAAAATTATGAGTTATGTGAAAAACCAGCAAAAGCATTATCTTGTATGTATGCAGAAAACAAAGAAATAGGCAACAGAAATTGTCTCTGAGAAGGCCCAAAATTTGGACTTAGAAGAAAATTATTT
>VBSM01003204.1:46359652-46369904 GCA_008086735.1 Cheirogaleus medius | reverse complement strand
ATTGATTTTGCTATACGGGGTCTTCTCTGGTTACAAGAAGAAAATTATTTTAAAAGCAATATTATAAATATGTTCAAAAACTAAAGGGAAACATGTCTAAAGAGCTAAAAGAAAGTGTCATGAAATAAAGCATACTAATAAATAGAAAGTATTGAAAAAACAATAAAGATTCTGGAGTTTAAAACTATAATAACTGAAATAAAAAATTGAGTGGAGGTCTCAATGGTAAATTTGAACTAGCAGAAGAAAGAAGTAGCCAACTTGAATATAGATCAATTAAAATTATCCACTCTAAGGAAAAGAAAGGAGAATGAAGAAAAAGAAATATAATCTCAGAGACAAACAAGGCATTATCAAGTATACCTATCAAAAATCAGAGTGAAAAATACTTGAAGAAATAGTAGGCAAAAACTTTCCAAATTTGAAGAAAAACATTAATTTACATGTTTTAAAAGCTTTATGAACACCATTTACAATGAACTGAGAGGTCCAACACAGGTACATAATCATAGACAAACTTTCAAAACTTGACTATAAGGAGAATCTTGTAACAAGCAAGAGAAAACATTATACTCATCAGAGACTATAGAGGCCAACAGGCAATAGGATGACATATTCACAGTGCAAAAAAACAATTAAGACTATGGGCCAAGAAATGTATATCTAGCAAACTCCCCTCCATACAAAAGAGAAGAAAAACAGAAATGAAGGGAAATATAGAAAACAATAATAGATGATTTTCAATACCCCATTTTGGATAACTGATTGAACATCTAAGAAGAAAATCTCAAGGAAATAGAATACTTGAATAACATTAAAAACAACTACAGCTAACACCCCTTGATTTTATTCAATCATAACGAAATAATCATCCTTCTCAATTGCACATGTGACAGTCTCCACTATAGACTAAGTTAGGACATAAAAAAGCTTTATTATACTCAAAAGGATTGAATTGATACAATCTATGTTATTCAATCAAAATAGAATAAAATTATAAATTAATAACTAAAGAATATATGAGATAATAACAAATATGTGGCTACTAAAAATGCACTCATTTCACCAAGAAAGTAAAAACATAAAAATGATATTGCAGATTTGCCAAAGAATCAACTAGAAATTCTAGAAATGAAATATATAATAACCAATATTAAGAACTCAGTAGATGGGAATAATAGCAGTTTAGTAAAGAAAAATCATTTTCATTTTGAAGTGCAGAGAAGCAAAAAGATTGAAAAATATTAAAGAGAAAGAAGATATAGACAATATAGGGAAAAGATATTTAACTGGAGTGAGAGAAGGTGAGAGAAAATGTAGTACAAACAGTATTTAAAACAAAATTTACAGAATTTCCTATAATTGATTAAAAATAGCATTCCATAAATTGAAGAAGCCAAATGACTCTAAAAAGGTAAATTAAAAGAAATCCACATCAAAACACATCATTTGAACCAGGAAAACATCAAACATAAAAGGAAATCTTAAAAGAGATTACATTTAAGTTAGCAACAGTTAATAGCATCTAGGCTAATAGTTGACTTCTAATAGCAAAATGAAAGCAAAATAGCAGTAAAATGACATTTTAATATGTAGATGAAAAATATTTGCTAACCAAAAATTCCAAATACAGTCAAAAGTATTATTTAAGAGTAAACGTGATCAAAAGTCATTTCTAGACAAACACCGATAAAATCCACCATCATCAAGTCTGCCATAAAGGGAATTTTTAAAGGCTTTCTTCAGGAAGAAGGAAAATCAGTTGGCAGTTGAGAGATGCAGAAATCAATGGAAGGCAATAGAAATAAAAAAGTAAATGAGTAAATCTAAATGAACAGTGATTGCAGAACTATTAAAAGAATACATGATAGGGTTTTAAAAGATTAGAATATAAACATAGGAAAATAGCATTTGTATTGAGGGGATGCCTAAAGCCAACATTTTTACTCCAATCTGTTTCTTTAGATTCTGGGTACTGAAGCATGAAAACCTATCTCCTCTTCCAAGGATTAGGACAACACTGAAATACTGCTTAACACCCAGTTATTCTGTGGGATTTTTTCTGCTTCCCTTATCTTTTTTCGTTTCCTGCACTTTTTTGCTCTTTCCCTCCAAAGCTCCACTTTAATACATCTCCAGCAGATAAATCATCATCTTAGGATCTGCTTCTCTAGAAACCTACCTAAAGTTGTTTTCAGCTTGGATTAAACAGTTCACTATGCTAAGCTCCCTGTAAATGCCTGGATGGAAGTTAAAGATCCAATAACCTTGACTTTGATAAGTCAAACTGTAATGGTAGAGAGATGTTCCTTGATTTCTGGTTCCTGACGAACTCATTGTAAATTGAAGATATTATAAGTCAAAATGCATTTAATGCACATCTAGTAAACATCATAGCTTACTCTAGTCTATTTTAACTGTACTCAGAACACTTATATTAACCTGTAGTTTGGCAAAATCATCTGACAACAAAATTCACTGTAGAGTATTGGTTGTTTACTCTTCTGATCATGTGGCTAACTGGCAAATGCAGCTGGCTGCTGCTGCCCAGCTTCAGGAGAAACTATTATATTGCACATAGCTAGCCTGGGAAAAGGTCAAAATTCACAATTCAAAGCAGGATCTCTATTGAATGTGTATCACATTTTGCATAATTTGTAAAATCAAAAAATTGTAAGCCAAATAGTTATAATTCAGGGATTGTCTATAAAGTGTTTAGCCCAATAACCAATTAATATTAAAAGAATGCATAACTTCCAAACTAACGAGCGAGTTTAAAAAACATTTAGTGAATTACTCAAAGGATAACTTGGGACTTAAACTTAGATCACTTGAATACTAAGGCTGCGCCCAGGCCATTATACAGTACTGTACTACCCCTAGACAATCGTATTGTTTGAAATGTTCTTTTATATTTTGTATATTCCTTTTGAAATCATGTTATTCTTGCATAGTTACAAGAGTATTAATGGTAGGAGTGATATAATTTATCATTATCTATCCAAATAATTTGGATAAATTTATCTATCATGTTATTCTTGCATAGTTACAGGAGTATTAATGATAGGAGTGGTATAATTTATCATTATTATTATTATTTCTGTAGGGTTTGCAAAGAGGTCATAACTAAGCTACAAAGTCCTAAAGCCTGATCTATAAATTTGAGGGGGAGGTAAAGCTAGGCTGATATTTATCTTTGGTTATGATTGTACACTTTCATTAATTTGAATTTCACTAATTCACACTTCACAGTAATTCAGTCAGGGCATTTTTTATCTATACTGTAATAAAATGGCTCGAGCTTTGACTTATCTATAATGAAGGGCTTGGTAGGAAAATTAATACTTGCCTGTACAATATTGAAATGACTAAAAAGAACATGAGAGCCATTTTCAGGTGTCTGAGCATTCTAGAATCATTTACATACATGCAATTGATGAGCTAATTTCAACTCATTCTTATCTATTCACTGAAGCTAGTCAGCTTCAGAACACTAGTGCTTTGTTAGTCTAATTCCAATTACAGTACATAACAGAGAGTATTGAAAATGCATTTCATTTTTTAAAAAAATCTATAATTTGGACCTTTCACTAGGGAAACTAATCCAGATTGGGAATCTGATTAATGAGTTTTCTATATTTATGACTAAAACTTTATGCTTTTTGATATATTAAATAAAAGAGAAACCATGATCTAGCATATAGTTTCTATTCACAGGACTAATTGCTTTTTTAATTAAGAATTTCTGTCTTGGTTATAACTTTAATTATTCAATGAATATATATTTGCATTTGTAGAAGTTAGAATATTAGAAACTTAACAAATTTTTATTTTAAACCTTGAGAACCAGGCAAAGAATATATGCAGTACCAGCCAAGCCAGGATTTAAAATAATTGGTTAAGGATTTAAAATAATCTAAGGAAAAATGAGCAAATATTAGTACAAGTCAAATCACAGATTTGAAACTTTATCTAGTAGACTATTGATGCAGCAAGTGTGTTAGGAGTCATTATCAGAGACAGGGTCAGTGAATCAAGTATTCGCATGCTCATTGCAGCCTGCTGGAGGTAGAGTACAGGACACACGAATTATTCAAGAGCCATGAAAAAAATATCACACAGAGGCAAGAAAAATACCTGAGTTCAAGTTCTAACACCATTGCTTCAGAATTGTATTGTTTTCTGCAAATTAACTTCGTGGCACTTCTATTTCCTTCTCTACAAGAACGCTGGGTATAATACCTGCAAACCACAATCCTCTGAGGTCATTATGAAAATTGAACAATAGCAGTGTGTTTTGAAAACTGTAAGTGGTGCTATAAATATAAGGACTATATTAGTTTAAGGAATAGCCTACTAAATGACTAATTTGACCTAGAAAATATTCCAGGTTTGTTGGTTTTTGAACAAGTTAAAAATGATCTCTTTGTTTTCTCCACACTAACTGAAAGCTCACCATCCTGCAGCAGTGGAAAATCTGTCAGATGTAAGATTCTGACCAAGAGTGCTAGAAAAATGCATGATGGAGTGGCACCGAAAATAGCAGAGCCAGAGGCAACAGCATGATTGTATTAATTGACAGCCTGCAGGACCCTAAAAATGTACTGCAGCACTGAAGAGGCAGTTGTTAATACACAAGATTCCCAAGAACAAGTATTTTCCAATCATCATGATATTAGAGTTTACACATGATGTTATCTCAAAATTAACTTTGATTTTATCGTTGAGCTTCTATTCTCTGGCCTACAGTAAATTTATTTGGTCTCTTTTTCTTCTAGACCAAGTTGATCGTCTAAGCCTCAAATGAAAGTAACATTGTTTGTTCCCGTTATGCTTTTTCTTCAGTAGAAGGTAGGCAAGTTTCAGGAATAGCACTAAGATAAATTATAAGAAATTACCAATAGAATAAAGAGCATAGGTGTCACATGGGTTGTAAGTTACTCTGACAGCCCAAGGCAACAAGCTGCAAATAATTTGTACAGGTGTATTTCAGGAAGACATCACTCTCCAAACTCACAGCAAAAGTTTCCAGGGAAAGTCACAGGTCATGGAAATTGTTCATCTTTGAACTGCAACTGGCCACAGGAACTAAAGGTGTAATTAGATAAGGTTTCACTAAATCAGCATCTATCTAATAATATAGGGAATAGGGAACTAATTCTTTTGCCCGGTGGAAACTTGAGTTTCCATAAGACTTGAGTTGGAGGATAAAAACTCTAATTTCAATTCTATTAGTAACTAGATATTTAATCTTAAGCAAATAGAATAAAATCTCTAAGCCTTATTTTCCTTATCTATGATTAAGAGAATGTATAAAAAAGTATTATCTGTCAAATGGCTTTGTTAAGATAATCAGATGAAGTCATATATTCCTGATAGTCAGAACCTATTAAGTGCTAACTAATATTTATTAAATCAGAGTTATAAATTTTGCATTATATTATTAGTACCTTAGTCAAGTGAGGGTTTTTTCCCCATTTTCCCTTTAATTTTGCATAATTGCTACATTCTTATATTGTGTTTATTGTTTTAATGGCTCATCCCCAGAAAAACATGGATATTATCCTCTCCAATAGTTTCTCAGACCCCCTCTTCTTCTTTTTCCCCTGCGTTCTTCTGTCAATCTTTCCTCCCATTCATGTTCGCCTCCCACATTAGAACATGCTGGACAGGTCTCTTCCAGAATCAGCCCTCATGTTCTGACTGAGGAGCTGTCATTTTCTTTGTCTACAACTTGCTAAACTTTAGTGGTTTAAAAAAGCCTTGCTGGCTCAAATCCCCTGAGTTCAGCAAATATATTTCCACTGCCCTTGTTATTTCTGTTCCTAATTGTTAATAGGGGGAAAAAAAAATCTAGGCAGTAGAAACTGCAGAACTTGTGCTTTCCTAAGGTGACTTCCTATGATCTTTGCAGAAAATTTAGATTTCCTTTGTTCTTTCTTCACAATATGAGACATATTTAAGGAATTATGCTATGGTTAAGCAGTGGGAATCAATATGTTGCAATGAGTACATTTTGGTAGTGTTTTCCCATTTACTCAAAAAGCTCTTTTTTAAAATAACGGTTTGCTGGGTGCGATTCCTGGCTTTAACACAAACTATGGTCTTGGTCATATAACATGAATTCTGAGCCCTCAGTTCCTCCTTTGGAAAAATGAGAATAAAAATATCATATGCATCATAGGGTTGTAGTAAGAATTAAATGAGCAAATGGTTGCAATGATTTATAACTGTGCTGGATATGGTGTAATTATTATCATTATCATTGTTATTATGTCATTCCCAAAACTTCATGTCACTTAAAAGAAATTACAGCATTCCTTAAGCAGAACACTTGCTACTTAATTAACTAATGACTACTACATTTATTCTATTTGAATACATATATGTCATATATATATATATATACATAGACACAACCAAATTCACACCTAAATAATTGTTAATACTCTTCTAAATATTTTGATCAAGTGTCTTTGTTTTCTCAATGTAATTGGTAACTGACTGGACTAAAGAAAAAAGGAAGCACGTCAAGTAGAATTGGATGCTATGTGAGTAGAATTGGATGCTATACGCTATGTGAACAGGCACTGCTATTGCTGTCACAATCTTTCTTTTTCAATAATTGTAGGAAAAATTGTCCTTTCACACTATATTCTTAGTCACCACATATTACTGAAGCCTTTGTACAGATAGGCTGCCCCACAGTCCTTGTGAGAATTACAAGGCAAAGAGTGTGGGAAGGGGGCTAGAGAAAATATAGCAAGGACTCTGTGTTAAAATTATTCAATTATAAAAAATTATGTTACAGCCCTACACCTACATGTTTCTTTGTTTGGGAAATAATAACATTGTGTTCTTGGCAAGTAAATATCATAACTTTCTTTGGAGAGTTTCATTAGTACATTGCAAATAATATAGCTTAAAATATGTCAGCTATTTAAACAAACACAATTTTATAAGTACAATTTAGTACCACAATTGAGTATAATGATACAGATCTAATGATTCAAAAAGAATTGTAAAGAGCTACTACTCAAATTTCAGAAATATCTGTGTTTGAATTCCATCAACACCCCCTACTTATGTGTGAGACTGGAGGGAAATTATTTCACTTCTCTGAGCCTCCATTTCCTTTTCTGTAAAATGAGGATTATATTGCTTCCTACCTCGGAAAGCTATAATCAGAACGAATGAAAGACAAAAAAACACTACTCAGCTCTGCTCTCCAAAAAGAATAATTGACAGATGGACCCTAGCAGCTGCCCCTCTGAATCCATGCAGTGTCTGTGTGAGGCCATGCTTCCTGTGGACTGCTCCAGAACGTGTCTAAGAATGGCAAAATTCAAGTCAAGGTAAGCCCATTCTTGAGACAAGCAAGACTCCTTCAGTGGAAGCTTTGACTGAGAAACTCCCATGGGCCTGGCCAAATTTTTCCTAGACCTGTGCTGCAGTCCAAGATCCTTCATGGCCAGGTTTCCTTTTTTTCCTTACCTCTTCTTAGGTATCAATCAGTATCATGACCTGGGGTGGGGAAGCCCTTATCATGTTCCCCACCCTAACCCTCTATCTTTCTCAGGCCTTTCCCACCATAGATCTGCTACCTTTAATAATGGCTTGGCATTGGCTTCTCTGCAAATCCAAACTAAGATGTCATATAACGCAGTGCTTGGCACATAGTGTTTTATGAATATCTTTTCTTTAAATTTTAGAATATTACAGGAGTACAAGCATTTGGTTACATGAATTGGTTTTGTACAGTTTAAGTCAAAGTTATAAGTGTGTCCATCACTCAGATAGTGTCCATTGCACCGGTTAGGTGTGAATGTACCCATCATTCCCTCCCCGTGTCCACCTGCTTGATTTCCATTGAATTTTACTAACATATGTGCACATGAGTATTGATCTATAAGTTTCCATTTAGTAATGAGTAAATGTAGTTTTTGTTCATTCTTTCTTGTGGTATTTCACTTAAAAGGATGGTCTCTAGTTCCATCCAAGTTGTTACAAAAGATATTAGCTCAACATTTTTTATGACTGAGTAATGATACTCCATGGTATACATACACCACAATTTATTGATTCACTCATGTATTGATGGGCACTTAGGTTGTTTTCACATCTTTGCGATTGTGAATTGTGCTGCTATAAAAATTGAGTGCAAGTATCTTTTTTATAAATTGTCTTTTTTTTTTTCCTTTGGGTCAATACCCAATAGTGGGCTTGCTGGATCCAATGATAGGTCTACTTTTAGTTCATTGAGGTATCTCCATACTGCTTTCCATAGAAGTTGTACTAGTTTACAGTCCCACCAGCAGTGTATAAGTGTCCCTTTCTCTCTGCATCCATGCTAGCATCTGTTGTTTTGGGACTCTTTGATGAAAGCCATTCTCAAATATCTTTTTAATATTATAGGAATAGATACCATAGAATAGAAAAATTCAATATAGACATTGTGTGAAGTGAATATATAGAATTTTTATCTCCTCCACACACAAAAATTTATACTGTTGCATATAGAAATCTAAAAAATAGAGTCTATTTATTTTACATTGTAAAATTATTAGTACATTGTTTTGTTTTATTTCTATATTTAGGTTTTTTTCCTCAACATCTTCTCTAGCCACTCTATTTTCTCCTATTCATGCATGCATATTTTAATAATTCTGAGTACATTTTTACTTAAAATAGTCAGTTAAAAATTCAGAACTTAACCTTATTCTGTCTAGGTTATTTTAAAGGTATGAGGATCACATGAAAGAGACATATTAACAAGAAGAAAGAGAAACAGTCACTTAAGAATTTTGAATAAAATACAGATGGCAAAGGAAAAACTAACTGACTACACTTTTCTTCCTTACTAGCCACTGTTATGAATGTGTGTGGGTGTCAAAGGACACTAAGGAGAAAAAGTGGAAAAAAGTAGAAAAGAATGAGAATGGAAGACAAGAGTATAAACATAACATAGAAATGGCGATTTCATTTCTCCAAAGAATAAAACAACTCTTTCTTGGTTTATATCTTTTCTCATCTCTTGTCTATGCTTGCACACTGGAAAACTGAAGTTTTGCCATGTTTGCCCTGAAACTCTTGGATAGCCACCTTTCCTTCTGAAGTTTCAGTTGTTTGCCAAAAAAAAAAAAAAAGAAAGAAAGAAAGAAAAAGAAAAAAATGCATGTTTACATTGTATTTAATTCTACAACTTTTTTGGGCATTTATTATATGCTAAGAACTATTCAGAGGTTTTGAAAAGAATATGTTTCTATCTTTCTGAAGGCTCTTATAGGAAGTGCAATCATTAAAAAAAGTATACTATACTATGTTACCTGTTTTATTAGAGGTCTGTTCCAGGTGTTCTGGGAGGATCACAAGGAGTGCTTTGCTCTGCCTTTGGGAATGAAAATACTTCACAAAAAAAGGGTACAATTTCAAAAATTTACATGACAAACTGACTAAAGCTATAACTTAACTACTTACATGATGATATGAAAATTTTAAACTTTGCAACTATCATTGGCCCTAATGTGTTAGTCAGAAAGGATTTGCAATATGCTTTTGGCAACAGAAATGCAAATTTTCTGATTTTATTTTCTATATACACCAGGGCTAGAAGACTGTTCTCTCTATGGATACCAAATGAACAGAATATAGAACCAAGTTTTGGTTCTGTTCAGTTCCCTACAGGCAGTAGCATCATTTTAGATAATTCTTTAGTCACTTAAACTTTCACAAATTTGAGTAAGTTTCTTTCCAAACCTGGTTGTGTTCTTATACAAACACCTTTTCACCTCTTGAACCACACTTTCTTTTACTGAATACTAGAATCAGGTTCCTATTATTGAAAAATTTATACTATTTCAGAACTTTTAAATGGGCAGTCATAGCCTCAAAATATGAAATATGAAAGAAGTCTTCAATATGGAAGCGGGAAGTATAGACCACCTGCTGCCTCACGATGTGAAAATGTTTCATAGTGAGTCAGAAAACAATTCCCTTAAAATAAGTTATTGAGCATCCTTCAAAAGTTGAGATAGATTACAGATTCTCCATTAGTAATTTGATAACTTCTAAAGAAAGTAAATCTAATGTTAGTGACAAAAAAATTCTGAGAAATTTTGTTTTTTCATATTACATTGAAGATATTTTTCAGATAGTACTTTTTGTGAATATGTGTAATGATTCAACACTAAATGGACTATTGGGAAAATATGATTGAGGAATTAATGAAATGTGGCTCATAAGATCATTATTT
>VBSM01003204.1:46333341-46354404 GCA_008086735.1 Cheirogaleus medius | reverse complement strand
TCCAGTAACTCTGCAGCCTGGATAAATAATGCCCAGGCCTAAAGGGCACAATGGAGAAGGAGAGTTATGTGCAGGTGGCTGCTTCAGTGACCTTTCCATGACCGCAGCTGCACTGTCTCCAGCACCCTCTAATTAAGTGGAAGGGTAAGAATGTCAGAGCTACGAGCTAGGGCCAGTGCTACGTCATGAGGACCCCAGTGTTCTGGGCAGCAGCCGTACCCCAACTCTCCCCGTGTCCGGGACAGCTTCCGACATCCCACAAACATCCTGTCAGTATGAATGAGAGTTTTGCTATAAGCCTCCATTCTCTCCATCCAATAGTATTTCTGCCTCACTCAGCAAAATAGAAATTAATTTACTAGTAAATGTTCCTTAATGGGGAGTAGTATCCCCATAAAAATGTCAGCATATTGAATTTCTGTGACACTGCTGATCACTATTTTTCAACTGCTAGAATGTACATTTCTATCTTGTTTATCTTTAAAAAATCCAGTGATGCAGACAATAATCATATAGCTTGTTATTTCACTAGAGAGTCCCTTAAAAGATAATCTCTCTGTAAAAGATCAATTATAATCTGTTACATAAACTTTTTAGAAAGTTCTCACTTGGTGCCATGAGGAAAACACTTAACTTTATTTTCACTTCTTTGACTCCAAGGGAATCATAACTTATTTTTGCCAAGAACTTGAGCTCCGTTCAAAACATTTTAATTCTGAGAAGGCACATTAATCAATTTTTAACACCTTCCTCAGAAAAGAAGAGTCAAAAAAATCTATGCCCAAATTATTCTCTCTTTAGGAGCAGTTCCTCCTGTTGCTACCATATTCTACAGTAGTTGATAATATTTACACAAAATGAATTGACCCTAGCAATTTTTCAAAGAATATAAAAAATGTCAGGTGTTCCCTCAAAGATGAAATTCTCAATCTGGGATTCCTCCAACTTTATCCGTGGGGACAAGTAAGAAGGGAGGAGTGGTACAAGAATGATTTAGAGAGTAAGAAATCCAGGCAGAAAACAAATACAGGTTAGGAATCTCTGAAAGTTTGAAGGGATTAAAAAAAATATACTGATAATTACATTAAGTGACTCTGGGGATTTCTCATGCCCACTTTTTTTGACATTTACAATTCTGTTCTTTAAAAAATTTTTGAAGACATTTTGAAAAATTCAATTAAAATTGTGTATCATCTTTTTTTTTTGAGGAGGAGACTAGATCAAGTACTTATTCATAATGACCTGTTTTCACCTTTGATAGTCTGAAGGGCATGCTTGTCAGAGGTTGAGAAAATAAATTTTTAGAATCTTGTGAAGAGAGCTCTTTCTTAAATATAGCACATACTTCAGCACCTATCTGTAATCTTAAAACAAAATGGAAATGTTTTGCAACAGAAAAATCTTATGTCTAACTGAAAGATATGAGCAGGTAAAGGCCTTCAATTATTGGAGTTTCAAGATGAATGAGAACCGTGACTGTTCTTGAGTAGCCCGGAGGTGGATGATAATATTTCAATCACAAGAATATAAACAGAAAGAAAAAAAAAAGGGAAGTTGGAAACCATTAAAAGACTGCTTGAGGTAGCATATATTGCTTACCATGGAAATGAAAGATGAAAAAATAAAACAGAAAACTCTAGGCCAGTCAACTTGTCACAAAAAAACAAGTAGAGAAGATGTATTAACTTTCTAACAGTTACAGTAGAAATACGGAGTGGGAAGAAGAGATGTTTTGCAAAAGGTTAGAATATGAGCTGTTACATGTTTGCTAGATCTCACAGAAATAAGACATCAGGAAAATAGTATTAAAACTTTGAGGTTGGATTAATAATATTCATGAATCAAACATTTTCTATAACTAGAGGCCATGAAGTTTTATAACCTTCAAATGAATTTAAAAATATAGCTTTATAACAAAAAAAAATCTTAGGCATCAGATTTAACTTGGGATTGTATGTATCTACGTTTTCTCTCTCCCAAAATATTACACTGAAAATTATGTTAATTATGTATAAAGGAGAATAAATGCAGAAAAAAATGTTAACAAAAAGGAAGCTGGGTTATTGGACAGCATCAGTACATATATTTCTTAAAAACAGAGTAAAAAGAAAACAAAAGAGGGTAATCCAAAATAGAGAATACTGCAGCTAAAATACGTACAGAAGCAGCATCAAAAATAAGTCTTTTCTTATTGGAAGACACTTCAGGATGATTAGGACTTCAATTAGATAATATAGGCAGCATGAGCAGGCTGTGGTTTAATAACAAGTTTAAATCATTTGTGGACTTTATATGAAAGAAAATCCAATTCAGTTAATCTTCCACTTCTGTACACATAGAGAAATTATAAGTATAATATAAAAACAGGCTCAAAACTGATATCTGGTCTCTAAGATGTTGAATCTTCTTCCAAAGGAATACAAAAGAAATTTTAGAAATTAAAAAAATACATTTTCCAGGAATAGAATCAAAATAATGCCTAGGATATGAATTGAAAATAAATTTCCACAGTATAGAGAAAAGAAAAAAGATGGAAAGATGGGAATAATCATAG
The DNA here is from genome assembly GCA_008086735.1 of Cheirogaleus medius. Taxonomy (NCBI): domain Eukaryota; kingdom Metazoa; phylum Chordata; class Mammalia; order Primates; family Cheirogaleidae; genus Cheirogaleus; species Cheirogaleus medius. The sequence goes on along the minus strand of VBSM01003204.1, from coordinate 46,351,850 downwards.
AAGAGTCAGGTGACATGCAGAATCAATCCAGGATACTCTATATTCTAAATAACAGACATTCTATAAAAACAGAACACATAAAATGATGGGAGAAGGGGGGAAAAAGGTGAGGACATAAACATAAAAATGGTAGTAAAAACTTTTGGGACTTGAATAATCTATAGAGGTATGTGCCTCCTAAGAATGAAGCAGAATGAAAAATGTCCACACTTAGAAATATTCTTGAAGATTCTCCTTACAACAAAAGTAGAGATATAATCCAAAAAGTTTTCAGAAAGTAAGATTCATTTACCTAAAGAGGAACATAAATCCAACTGGCATCAGATTTCAGCAGTTCATGAGTAGCACTGGATGCCAGAAAGCATCCAAGCTCTGGAATCAAACTTCCAGAATGTGCATCCCCAAACAAGTTATTTAACCCCTCTGTGCTTCAGGAGAATCCATTTGACCTTGAACTTTGGAATGGCAAATTTTGTACTTTGAGTGGCAAAGTTTTAGTGATCAGGATTAAATTTTCTACTCTGACATCCAAACATACTACAGTCTTTTATTTTGAGAGTAATAATGTAATCTATAATTATTATATTTTTAATTAGGTCTCACATTATTTTAAAAATATGTTTAATAAAAATTAAATGTAATTCAAGAGAAACAGATTTCTAAAAAAAACAGAACCAATTGTTTAGGAATGAAAAAATTAGAAGTAACTATGTCAACTAACAGCAAAATATAATGTAAAAGAAAGAGAAACTTTTCTTTTTTAAAAAGAGATAATATTTTAAAAACAGCATTAAGTGTCACTTATAGTTCTGCGTTATGTCAGAGGTATAGTAAGAACTCCTTGGAAAATATTGGGCAGAAGCCAAAGTGGTAAACAGAAGAAGAAATGTTAGTTTTATGTAAAACTATAAATTTAGGTCAGCATATTTGAAAATTTCTTGGATGCAGAAAGTCTACATCATGACTATGTTTAGGCCCCTAGAATGAATAAGTTACCTGTATGCCTAATTTGTTATGTCTTGATTAATCTACTTCTTTAAAGAAATCACTGTTTGGTAAAAAGTGGAATGAAAAACCACTTTCCTATTACCCTGGGTAAATTGGTCAGTAGTGGAAGTTGTCTAGGCTATTAAAATGATTTTCCTCCTTTTATAATAGTCCACAGAGATTTTGCATGCCCAAAAATGGGTGTTGGACAAGCAGTCAACAAATGTTATGTTACATTAACATAATAACAATATTATGAGCAATTTTTTTTAAATTTTGTATTTTCAGAGTCACATTAAGTACCAACAACACATGGCTCACTTGTACTTATAAAACCTAAATATTCCATACCTTGACATTATAAATGTAATAATATAAACAAGTAAAGTTTAAATAGCCAGAGAGAGAAGACAGAGTCTAGTATAAGAGCATAAATTTATTTGTCTTGTATAAAGAAAAAGGTATGGCATAAATCTGATACCTAAAGAAATTGAAATTGAAATTGAAATTGAAATACATTTGTAGAAGTAAAATTAACAAATACAATAACTCAACATAAACATCTAATTTTAAATATTGGAAGAATAATAGAGAAGGAAGATTTTGGACATCATATGAGAGATAAGTACCATATCGTTAAATTTGGAGCTAGAATATATTATTCCTAAAACTGATAAATAGGAAACAGAAATTAACTTTTTTATTTTTTTTTCCTGATTCAAAAGTGCTGTTTAGATGACTGCATACCAGAAAGCTTGATAGGGGTCACATTTGGGTAGGCCTAGATCTAAACATTGAGGAGCCCAGGGCAAGAAGACACATAATATGTTTAAATATTTAAAATGTATTAAATTATGATAGCAAACTGTTAAATAAAATACATTCTACTTCTACTCTAATGTACCTTACAACCACAAATAAATAAAAAGTAAAAAGTATGTGTAAAACCCTTGTTTCTATGTGACTGAAATTCAGCAAATTCACAAAAGGCAATAAATTCATTTATTATCGTGCATGCCTCATTGTTCTGTTGATGTGCCAATGATATTTGATCAGGAGTAAAATAGAGACACACATATTTCATGAATTATTATATATGTATTTCCTAAAATCTCTTTTCATCCAATGTTTGAGCAAATTGGAAATTGTTATTTTAATCAAGATTTTAATGTTACTAGTGTACCGTTGCAAGTAATGTTAAATTAAACAACCCTTTCTTGAATCATTATAGTTTTTACATAATATTTTTTAAATATTTCAACTTGTAGAAATTTTTTTCTGCTAAGGTGGCAACACCTGGTTTTAATTACATTTTAAAACAATTCTTAGAAGTTGAAATGAAATTGACAAATCATGTTAGACCACTGTAATGAACTTTGTTGTGGACACTGTCGGTGCCCACCTAGATCCCCTTTTCTACTCCTTGAACCTATCAAGGTAACAACTCATGCATGCCCCTTCTCTAGAGAATTGTTTTTGGCCAAGTGATAACTACCTTGCCTGGGTAGATACATTCTCCTCCTACCCCAACAGCCAGCCAACTACAGGCCAATACCTTGTCACAAGGTGCTGCTAACTCTGCTGCAAACTGTGCTGCTGAGACGCCCTTCTTGCTAACTTTCTACTTCCTGCCTCATCCTCTTCCCACTTTCCCCTTCTCTGGAGAATCGCCAACAATATATCACTTGAACATGAATCCTCATCTGAGGTTGCTTCTAGGAAATGCAACTTAAGATTGGTCCAACAAGATAAATTGTTATTATAGCAGATAATGTTAAAATAGTTTGCTTGTGTGTACAACTTTCTATTTTTATATTATGTATCACAATTTTCACTATTTCTTAAAGTATTATATAATAGACCCAAAGAAAAAGGTAAAATATAACTTTTTTTGTGCATCATTCCTATGACATATGGACCTGTGTAATACAAATGCAAGTGTCCTATAAACTTTTTAAAATTGTTGTTGCTTGTTACTGGAAATAGTTGATAATAGTGCACCAAATAGTGATTACCTCTGAAACCACTAAATGGAACATTAAAGACATGAGAAAATCACAGCACCACGGGGAGACAGTACTTTATGAGAAATGATAATTCATGCCAAGAAAGAGCATTTGACAAGTAAATAAAATTGTTTTAATGTCATTCCTGTGAAATTCTCTCTGCAATCAAAGTCATTATCTCCAACTTTGGCAGTATGCAATTCACAGACACTCATGGTGTTTGGATTAAACTCCCTTTTACTTTAAGGACATAAACAAGGAATGCAGATAAAGTTTTTCTAGTGATATATGTTTAGGGTTTCAGATCATGTTGTGGCAGCATTAAATGCTGGATATCTGGGCTCAGACATTTTGATGATTTCTTTATAAAACATGTTTTTTTGTGTGTGTTTTAATTTGCATGGTCTCTAAAGGACTGAGCCCAGGGGAATGGCCCCTCTCGCTCAATATATGGGTTTTGCTTTATTTCGAACATAGAATTGGGGAAAAAGAAGGAGTGACTTTTAGTTATTTTTGTTTACCTATTTACAGACATATTGGACATTTTTATGCTACGTGCATTCTTTATAATAAGCAGAAGAAAAAGAAGAAGGAGGAGAATGAAGAAAAATAAAAATCTATTTTATACCACTTTCTGCCATGTTGTAATAATGAATAGTGGCAATGTTATCCAAATCACTAATTTATCAGAAGAAATGTTATCTTGAGTTTTTTTGTTTATTTTTTAAGTTCACTCTCTTATCCAATAATTACATAACAATTGCTAATTAGTTATGAATAAAAGACTAATTCACTGATATCGGGGAGAACTGAGTTATTTTGAAAGAAGAATTCTTATTATATTCTTATAGTAGCAGTCAAGACCATACATGGCAAATTTAATTATGCCCCTTTTGTTGGAAGTCACGAATTCCTCAACTCATTTAAAACAAATATGCCATTATCTTTGGCATAGGAATAAGAAAATTATGTGGAAGTTTACTATTTTCCTGATAGAAGCATGACAATATCAAAACAAAGATTTTTTTCTTTAAATAGTTAATGTTCATGATTCTATTTTACCTTTGTTTCTAAAGAAGCCTGAATAAAAATGTTTTATTTTTATTTTGCGATAAAAATGTAGTGCCTATTTATTACGTTATAGATGTCGCTATAAATTCATCTGGCTAAATTGGCCTTGTTTCATCTTCTCCCATATTTTTTTTTTCATATATTGTGAACTCATGTTGCTCCTATTTATTGTGAATGGTGTACTTTGTTGTTAGGAATAAACAAGAGATGATCATTCCTGTAATGGACACACACATGTGAGCATGTGCATGTGCGTGTGCACTCATGCACACACACACACACACACACACGCCCCATTACAAAATGTTAGAGTGTGAAGAGACCTAAAATACTCTGTAGTTTTCATTGCTCATTTAAAAACTAAGACTCAGAGCTTATACATTCTTGGAGGTAGGACCCAGTTTTCTTGGGTTTTTTTCTTTTCTTTTTTTTTGTTATTTCAGAATATTACTGGGGACAAACGTTTTGGTTACATATATTGGTTTTGTACCATTTGAGTCAAATTTGTAAGTGTGCCCATCCCCCAGTGTGCATTGTACCCCTTATGTGTGAATTCTCACTACTCTGTCTAATGTTCTCTCTACATGATCACAAAGTATATTTTATTAGTTCTATGTCTTGATACATGCCCACAATCATGCTGTTATTTCTATATTCAATTTTTATATTTAAGTGAAAAATGTTTTCCTATGACTATATTTATGTGTTGTTATTTATTTGCTTATATTCCTTCCATATAATTCCATTACGAAAGAAAATTAAACAATTTTTCACCTCACCTTTCTTGGAAACCTTGTGTTTGTTCATTCTGACAATGAATATTCTTAAATTTTTATGTTTCAGTAAATAGCAAAAATTAATTTCAATAATAAACTATTTGTATTTATTGCTCTTAAATAAAATATAGAGTAAATTAATTTGTTTAAATATATAATAGTTCATAAGCTTTGGAAAGTTAAAGAAGTATTATTAACTAAGAAATTTAAGTAAATTTTGCCCAGTATAAGACAGTGGGATCATGCTTACAATTTGGTTTATTGAACATAATGCCACTTGAGAAGTTGTTTTTTTCAATGGGTAGATGATGATTGTAGAATTCTGATATACTATCTCGTAGATTATGAAGAATATGTGGAACATAAGAAATTTTGATGGAATTTCAAGATATACATAAATAATTCACTATTTTAATATTTTAATATCAAGTATTTTACTAATTTTAATATTTTACTATTATTATGCAATTTTTTACCACAATAAGTGGGAATACAAATGGCAAGATTCCACGGACGTGTCAGAGTATTAGACCTAGATAAGTCCTTTTTTCACAAGATCTTGTGTTATGCTGTGTTTTCAGAAGACCATGGTTAGAGGAAGGGATAGTAGATTGAGACTTTGGAGACCTAGAATTCTGTTCTATTTTCCTCGTTGTCTACTTCCATGATCTTAGACAAGTCAATGTGTCAAAAACAGGAGGTATGTGCCTGTACACAGGAGGAATATTGCCATGTAGTTGTTGGAAATGTATTAGTGCCAAAAGTGCATCAAATAAGCTACATAACTTGCATGACAAAATGATTCTATTTGTTCTGCATCAAGAAAAATAGCATATTGGTCATCAAGAAAAGAAAAACAAAATGCTAATATTATAATAGCAGTCTTTGCAACTGGTCCACACATTTTCCTTCATCTCTCTACCCTTGTGCCCTCAATCTCATGAAGGTCTTAAACTTTGAGGCCACTGCTAGCTCTGTATTTCCAAAAAACTATAGTATGTTCAAAGATCTTCCAGCTCTCAAGAGATAGGCTACTGTAAATTGTCCCTTACAATGCAAAACTGTTTCACTTATTTTCATTTCTTTCCAAAACAAGTTAGAAACATATCCTTCTTCCATATATTAATAGTTTCTTGAATCTTTCTCTGATATATTCTCATCGGTTATGGTTTTCTTTAAAATCTTTATCAAAAGCATGGAAATATCCTTTCCAAAGAGATTTGAGTATAAATATAGTAAATTAAATATTAAAAGGCTCCAGCTCTCAGACAATATTTAAAATAATAAGGTATGCCACAGAAGTGAGAAATAAATGAATGAGTTGTTATAATATATCTGATTCAAGTATTACCAAGTATATAAACTTTTAAGGTCTTTCATTAGGCCTAGAATTCAGTATATTTGCCAGTAGAAACTCACTGCTTTAAGTGTGTGTCAATGGCATTAGTTCATGAGTGTAAAAAAAAAAAAATGGCTTGGATCAGATATTCAAAAAAGTGGAATTCTTGCCATTTAAACAATTCAATCTGACAGGGAGTTATTCACATCTTCATTGGTTTGACAGCAATAAAACAGTGATGTTTATTACTCTCTATATGTCCAGCATTATTTTAAGTTGATCTCTCACCATGAGATTATTGCCTTAAGAAGTACATTAATTCTGTCAGACTACTTCCACATAAATCAGTACAATACGCGATTGTCTGCAAAAGGAAGAATGTTTTTTAAAGCCCTTAACTCCTATAAAAGAGCAACTTAAATAATAAGAAAACTCTTACATTAATGCATCTGAGTATTGCTTATCATAAATTAAATATCCTGGAATACATAAATCTCACTTGCCTGTTTTTATAAAGTCTAGAATTTAGATACTAGTGCCCTAGTTACTTTTTGTATTTGTGATTTTGAAACAATTGTTGATTTTTAGGTCCACATTATTTTGACAAGCACTGCATATTTTCCCAAAGGACAATCACGCCAACTTGCCAATCACATATAGCATTTTGATTTTTATCTTTTTCAGGTAAAAGTCTGCCTTTTACTTAGAATTGCACTCCCTACTCTGAAGGCCACAAAATGAATATTGATCACGTCATACAAAGCATATTGTTAAATACAACCATTCTGAAGCATACACTATAAAATTGTGGAAATTCATTCAGCTGCTTCTGTGTGACACGGTAAACTTTGGATTTTGTAAAGAATCTACTGTGGCACCTTCCATAGGTTAATCACTTTATATTCTCTTATCCATTTAAACCTTAACCATAAACTCTAAGGCGTTACTCTCTGTATTTTGAACAGTAGGAAAGAGTGTACTTTCCCATTACACTGCAATGCATTATGTTCCTCTTCTTAATGAAAGAACTTAATCAGAAATACGTCACTCAAATACTGTGAGTTCTTTGGTGGAGAAAAAGACATGGTATATTTTATGCCCCTACTAAAAAATAAATCAATGAAAACCATCTTCCTCAGTGTGTATAAGCAGAACAAAATTGTGTCATGTTTTACAGGCAATGGTTGTAGCTTGAGGGTGTTTTGCAACTGCAATTGTCACTTTCTGTAATTAAATAGAATTTTCCCACATATGTTCCAAATGAAATACATCAGATTATGAAGTCCTATTCTCCATTTGCATGTGACTATAGGACATCACCAAAGAGATATCCCATAAGGAACACAAATCCAAAGAGTTTTGAACACTTAACATATCTTCTTCCCTTTCAGACATGCTCCTCTCTCTGTTGTGTAGTGTAGTGTAGTGCTGGTACTCAACAGTATAGCTCACAAGTCAGAGCTCATTCCATTTGATCAATACTCAAATCATAGAAGTAATAGAATATTTCAAATATTACCTTTAATGATTTTGTCATATTATTGAAAGCACTACAACATCCCAAGGCACAAGTTTCACAACTTTTAAGTTTTCTTTTATTTATCCATTTCAAATGAATTTACAATTATTCCAATACTCCTTGTAAGTAATTCAAGACTCTGATCTTTTCTCTTCACTTTCATTGTTTTCTTCCAGAATTCACTAATAATTGGTCTATCATGATAGAGTCCTAATTAGTATTCTTATCTCTCTTCTTTTGTCCCATATTTCCTCTTGCATATCTTTTTAAAGTTAATTTTATGAAGCACAGTCCTTTACTGAGAAATCTTTTGTGAGTGTGCATGATTACTCAAAATGTATCATCTAATATTTTTGTCTGAGCCTTCTTTGTCTTCTATAACCCATATCCTAACCACATTTTCAGTATTATTCTTCGTTGCTACCCTTCCATCTCTCTACATTGATTAAACTGACAAATCTCTTTGTTGTGAGCCTCTCTTATTTTTCTACACACCCACCTGTGTCTGTGCATCATGTTCCTCCACCTACTATGGATTTTTCCTAAATATCCATTTATTCAATTCTTACTGAACTTTGAACAAAAAGCTCAACTGCCAGCAGACTAGTGACATTTTTCTTTGTTCCCTCTGCTCATAGTAGTGTCACGCTCCTCTGAATTTCTATGGCCCCTATGAATACACCCTTTGTGGCACTTATTACCTTTGCAATTATAGTGCCATTTTGGTTTTCTAGCTATAGCACAAATCTGTAGAATAATGAAGGAGATCATTGACTAGAGTTTTCAAGCACAAGGTCCTCATGCAGGTCATTCGGTGTCATTCCCATTACAATGCCTGCCCCAGGGTAAGCACTCATGTATTATTGAATAAATTAATAAATATCACTCTAGATACCGGTGAACAGTGCAGTTATTATGTTAATTTCTTTCTATTCAAAATACATAGTCATATTAAAACTCTCATAACAAAATAATATAAAGATTAACATGATGTCCTATGTGTTCTTTTATAATCTAATCACTTTCCAGATATTGCCATGCTTTCAAATTGCTTTTTGTATGGCATATCTCAATGTCAGTCGTGATCTATTTATTACTAACTTTTAATCTGTGTTTTTCTACTGTATTTTTCTTACAATGCTTTAATATATTTCAAACGGTCTTCTCAAGTTTAATAAATGCCGAATCAAATTTATTGTCTTCCTTACTTATTGATGAACATGCTTATTCCCTGGTAATTCCTGCCTGGTTAATAGTGTCACCATTCAATAAGTCTACCAAGGCAAATACCTAATAACAATCTTTACCTCTTTCCTGTTCCTCACCTGTCCTGTAAACTAATCTACCAATAAGTCTATGAATTCTTTCTCGTCTGATATGTGAATTTTGTTTTCATAATTAAGGTCTATGCTATCTGCAAATTGGCTATAGGATAAATTGCATACACTTAGGATAACTCAAAGCCCTAGCACTCTGTTCTTAATCTCTTTCTAGTTTAATTTCTTTTCATCATGATCTCATATTTTGATCTTCTCTGAATTCTATTCACATTTAAATGCTAATTATAGCACAATCACATCTTGACCGTGCATACTTCTTTGCTGTTGCACATCTCTCTTTTCCTGAATTTCCTTTCTCTTTCTGTGTCACTCATCCCTGTGGTGACATTTCTCATTCAACATTTCCATTTCCTTTTCCCCTAAGTGGGTGGCTCTATTATTTACTGTACTCCCGTTGCCTAATATGGTACTTTACACTTGATAGGTCTTCAATAAATTTTTATCAAATAAATAATAGAAGGTTATTCTGTACAAATGCCTATAAATTTTTGTGTGGTACACTACAATGTGAAATGTAACGTGTGTGGCTTCTCATTTCTTAGGATTGAAAACACATGATTTTTAAATATTCAGAAGCTTTTAAGCTTATGCCTATGAATGTATTTTCATGTATTACAATTTCACACCTTCAGTCATTGAGTGAGCCAATGCTCACTCATTGAGTGAGCTAAGTGCCAATGAATATAATATTTAATTCTGAGAATTTTTTAATTAAATTAAGTTTTATTGCATTTGATTGTATACATTAAGTTGGTCTAAGGATGACAAAGTGTTGTCTACTAATGATCTGGCCTTAATATGTCAAAAATACTGTGAGATTGCAACATTGTGATACTGTAATATTCTGTCATAATTTCTGCATAACCTCATTCTAGTTGATATTATCAGATTATTTCAACAGATAGTAACCCTGACCATTAATTAATTTTAATTAAAAATGTTTAATATGGTTTAAAATATTAATATTTTCAGCTGTGTCAAGGAGAAATTCTACTTTTCTTTGTTATTATGGAAAACATTTTTGATGTTTTTTGAAACTCATAATCACTGTGGGTCTTTCCAAGGAAACAGAATATTTAAACATTGTAATCTTATGACACACCCTTGCTCAATATTTATAACAATAAGACTCACATCGTGATGTATTTTGAAATCCTGACCTTCAGACCATCAACCTATTTTCCCTGGTAGTATCAAAATCTAGTGATTAATGTTTTCTTTTGGGGGGGGGCAGTGTGTATAATCCACATGGGAGAAAGGGATATCCTCTTCCCATGATCCATCATTTGGTATTAATTTCTTCATTTTAGGAATTTAAGACTCATTATCTGTAGTCTTTCTTGTCACACTCAAAAAAACAAACAAACACAAATATGTCTCTCTTTTGGTAGCATCATTTTCTCAATATATGGTGGGGACAGGGCAGGAGATTAGGTGGGAAGCATTTTAAGTTTCACTTAACCAAAACTGGGATACTTACATATGAGGTAAGTAAATGAACATACCTAGGGTTTTCAGAGAAATGTACATTTCAAAGCCAACTAGGCAACAATTTTATAATAATTTCTTTTTCTGAGTAGTATTTGCCAATTGCTTTTCTACACAACTCCTTCTACCAACAACGTTGGGTCTCCAGAAATACAGAATTAATTAAAAAACTCAAATAGATTATGAAAGAAATAATGATGTTTATGGTATTTATTGCGACTGTTTTTTGTTTATTGCAATATAAGAACGCTAAATAAATGTCACTATGCACCACCTACGAAATGTCACTGTTTTAGGCATTTACATATATATGCACACAAGTCTGCAACGTGCAATCAAAGTAATGTTGAGGAATCTGCCACATGAAATTTACTAAAAGACAGATATTCAAATCATTCTTCATTGGACAGACATGCTTTTTATTAATAGAGTGTGCAATTCTCATCATTACTCCAAATGATCAAAGTTATATTATAACCCTATAATAATAAGCCTTGACTCTGGCACTATATACATACAAAAAAAAATGAGATGATTACCATCCAGAGGATATAGCTTTATTTTTTTGTTGCTGAGTGCAAACAAAAAATCAACTGGGCCACAGTCATTTTTATGAAGCCTACTCTTTTTACAGACCCTAGCATGCCATGAAAGAAAAATAAACAACTGATATTTTGGGCATGCAATAGTCCAGACATGGTATAACAAAAGCATGAGAAATGAGGCATTTTATAAAAGAGAAAAAAGGAAGTATATAGAAGAAATAAGTTAGGCAATCAAGATACCCACAATTTTCTAAATCCAAAGTCAAATATTCCCAAAGGTAGTATTTAAAAGGATATAATTACACCACTATGAGAAAGGGGCAGACAAGGTACTCATAAACACAGGCATTCTGAACACTCATTAAGTCAGATTCTTACAAATGTCTTTATTCAAATAATAAACTACTCTTGTGTTTTTATAGATCCTAGACTTTTCACATGTCTTACCTTGACCTAAATAACCTAAATATATGCCATATTTGGTTTTCAACCTATCAACTAAACCATGATGACATTCATACAGCCATGTCGCTAGGAGGAAGCACAAGCCCTATACTTGATGGTTTTCAGTCCTTCTGGAAGGCTGCCCCATGGCTTATAGATCATAGGAGCTTTTAGACTGCCCCGTGTCTGACACCATCTCAATCACATAGATTTCCTCTTATTTGCTACAGTCCTTTCTTCATTGGAAGTTGAGGACAGAGTGGTTGTAGGATTGATGGTGAAGTATGTTAATATAATGCTGGTATTTTAAGCCATACAATGCTCCTGATTTTCCTATGACTGGGCTTTATTTAAAAAGAAATCCTTGGTTATCTGTGCAGGTTCATGTAGAAGGATGAGGGTGAGATGGCACCTTAGGGTGAGAGGACATGACAGGGACCTTGCTATAGAAGGAAAGTGGTCGATTAGGAGACCTGTGAAAATTGTCACACCCACACCAGGTTGCCTTGGACCTTAGAAAAAAGCATATCTGCAGGAAGTATAATTAAATATTTTATAATTCAATTTTGGGCTCAGTGGGAAGGGAAGCATCATTATAAGTAAAAAATCCTATTAAATTTTCAGACAAAAATTCTCAAACATATTCTTAGGAATGTACATTTAAGTTTGGTGATGGGGTCAATATGAGTGTACTATAAATCCCTCTCAATCTCTTTGCCTTTCTCCCAGTCTTTCTGCCCCTCTCTGCCTTTCTCTCTCTCCTTTTGTATTAAGAAAGTAAATAACTTTTGGCTTCTAAATATAACCTCTGTTAATAAATAACTGTTAATAAATCCATTTCAGCTGCATCACACAGCGGCAGATGCAAAGTCCAATTTAAGTCATTCCTTGTTCTCCTACCTAGGTGTTGCTCAGAGACATGATAATTCAGGAAAAGCTTCACACATCAGCATCTGCCTTTTTAGTAAGTCAAGCAATTTAATGGTTTTTCTTATGTTTTATAATTCTATACTTTATCAATTTTATCTACAAATTCTAACAATTATCAAATATCCTTAATATGTACTTTATAATTCCTTCTTACAATGACTCCAATAACATCATTCTTTCTTTATTGAGATTATTATTTTTTCCTAAATTTGTAGCAAGCAGATATACGTTTCATTCTACCAAGGAACCTAAAAATTTCAGACCCAGATAAAATTCCAGAGCTGAACCATTCTGCTAAAATTTTAGTCCTGCGCTAGTTCCTTAAATTGGTAATTTAAGAACCATAAGCGGAAGGAAAGTGATTTACTAAAGATGCCCAAACAGCAGAAAATAGGAGAAACATCTGTCAGGTATAGAAAATTAAATCACAATTTTGGTTGTAGGTTTTAAAAAGTAGTATAACATTTATTTTCATGGAGTAAGTTGTTTCAATTTTTGAGATGCTTAAAAGCAACCATTACCTATGATAGGACTGAATAGCAGAAAATAGGCTATTCCATGATAAAACAGCTCAACACACATCTACCCACATAGGCTAACATGCTCAATTCTCTATAAAGTGAAGAAGTTCGATTTTGTAGATGAAGGAACTGTAGCTCCAAGAGAAAAAAAAGTGTTCAACTTTCACAAGCAATATTTGGCAGAGCTGGAAATATAACTTTGATTTTTGAAAATCAAAATCCATGAACTTTTGAGTTTTTTTCAAGATTTATTTTCACAATAGGAAAAGTGAAAAGATTGGATATAATGAGAGCTTTGAAACTCTCACTTAAATAAACTGATTGATTACAACACTTCCTTATCTAGCATATGAATCGTATTACAAAATTATATCTATGGTGAAATGTCATTAATATGAAAATATCAGCAATAGCCTTAAATTACATATAACGAACATAATCTGAAAATGGGATCACTAATAATACTGTAAAGTATGTGTAATAATTCCCAGATATTACAGTTCATTTCTTAAATGGCATAATCTTATAATAAGTATTCTCTTGTTTCAAGCATTAGTGAACTGTCTAGAAATCCTCCCCATACATATATTTTTCATTGAAAATGTTTCTCCTTTTCTCTACTTATCTCTTTCTTTGTCTTTCTTTAGCTTCATGCTAAATGTATCTGAATGGCAGATAAAAGGTTCAGAAGTTATTATTCTCTCTTGATACTATTCAAATTTTATTTTAAGTGTTTTCATGCTGATAACCCTGCCAGAAAACCATCTTTTATGGATAACAACCAAATGAGACAACAAACAGCTAGTTTAAACTTGACATTTCATTAGCTATTTGGATATAGATACATATATTTGTCCACAAGTACCTGAGAATAAATTGAAAAATGGGATAGCATTTCAAAAATAAGATAAAGGGAAAATTCACACTCCATAGTAATATACAAAACATAGACTCACGTAAACAAAATAGAAGCAATGTAGTCAAATTACAATTTATAAGAATATGATACAGTGATAGGTTTAAATTTCAACCATGCATAGTTTCATAAAAGTTCTTCCACATGCTTCTTTAGTGACCAAGTAAGCTGACTTCTAGGAAAGATCTAGACCTTTCTATAGTCAACTCTCAGAGGTCATTTGTTATTCCCACAAATGTTGCAAAGTAATATTAGGAAGGATTTTTCCAATATGTAGGATTTTATTATGTTTTATTTATATGTCACCATTACAATACGAACTACAAAACTGTATTCCCTTAATGCTATTTGTTCCCGCACTATTCTATGTCACTCCTTTGTTCTTAAATTTGTGAACAGCCACAGCAACTGCAAAATAAATGTCCAATGCCAATTTACAAAACAATTCCTTTACAAATTACTATATCTTCTTTTGTAAAGCTAAGAGTTCCAGTATGTTATGTTCTGATTTTTTAAAAGTTGCAAAGATAAACGTGAAATGGAGAAGCAAAATCAGACAAAAAAGATCCGTGTTAAATAGAAACTTTATTCATTATTTCTGCTACTGGAGTGCCCTCTGTCTTTTAATGTTATTATGTGCATTTAATTGGACCCTGGAGACTTACCACTTTTGTTTTTCAATGAAGAAAAGACAGAATCTTATTTTTATGTTAAAGTGTATTTTTTAAAATTTCAAGTTTTGCATTATGTGTTATTTCAAATATTAGATTGTTTTAAAACTAATTGAATGAGCAATAATCATTAATGCAATGAGAATATATTTTCCTCAGTAAAAATAAGACAGACGATATCTTAATGCTTCGCAAGAATGCAAATTAAGTCTTAATAATATTTTCAATAATCAGTTTGAGGATAATTCACTACAGTATTCAATGTGTTATGCTACTAATTAGCACTGAATAATTAATGCCAATGTATCAACATGTCCAGAGGGCTCTCTATTGTTTCATATACTTCAAGAAAATGCCTGTCATATAGACATTGTATTATGATTTCATTAGAAAAATAATGGTGCTATGACTTTTACATTACAGAAACAGTATTGTGTAATGGTACACATAATACTTTGAGAACCAAAGTGTCATGTTACAAGTCTGGCTCACTGATCAGCTGCAAGCTCTTAGGTTAAATCATGTAATCTCCATTTCTCTTCTGCAAAAGAGGGCAATGGAGATTCAGTGTCTCTCAATCTGTGTTCAATGAAAAACTAATCTAAAACATTTGTATTATCTAATATACATGTCCTAGTTCTATTGCACCATGTTCCCTTGCAGGAGTCAGGCTGATCTGACATCCAATTCTAATATGATCCTAAGTAATTCTTATGCATATTAAATATGAAAAACTCCAACTACATTAGTTCTAAGGCTCCTTTAAGTCTGGCCTTTAAGCTCTGGCATTCAATGATTTTAAATTTCAATAAAATAATTACATATGCAAAGTGTCAAATAACAAATCTGGTCTTAGGTAAGGAGAGATTATATTGGAAAGGATTATTGCAATAAGGAGAGAGGAACAATTGTAATGGGAGGAGGGAGACAATTATAATAGAGCTACAAACACTTCTTCGAAGGATAGGCAGAAAGGCCTTTTGTTTTATAGAGAGGGGTAATCAAGAGTAAAAAGAACAGGGTGTGAGAGACAGGGATGAGGGGTGACATAATCAAATAGTTAATCAAAGAATTTCTTTCCTTGGGGTCAGCTGATTCTCAGTAGGCACACTTAAGGAGTGATTGTATGCTGGCTCAGGCTAAGGATAGGTTAAAATTCAAGAGTTCAGGGGAAGAAAGAAGTCTCACTTGGTCAATCCATTAACAAGCCTTATTTTGCTATGGATCAATGGGGACAAACAGTTCAGCCAATCTGTACGAAGCGAAGAATGGAAAATTTCAATGGTTGTGTCTGGCCTCATCACAGATGAACAAGGGAGATATCCATGAATCTTGTGTAAGTCATATGGGAAAGGGACTTTTGTTCCCTGCACTTAGCTACTTTCCAACCACAAAAAATTTGAAGGGGAGGGGAGCAGTACTTAATGTTGCTGTTTGCCAGGACTCAGGTGAAATTAAACATTGTCAACAACAACTTTTGAAATAGGTAGAAAAATAACTCCTCTGTGACTATTATAGAAATGTTACTGAAAACTCAGCACTTGTCCACAAGCTGGAATCAGAAGTATGAGGGCAAGTGTTTTGTGGAGGAGGAAAGATAACTTTTTATCACTTTGCCAGCAAAGGAGGAAAAATGGCAGACTTTCTCATCTCAAAATCCAAATTTCTTGCACATAAGCAGAAATACAGAGCTTTTAAAGGGAGGGCCCCTCAGTTCTATGCTATTGTGATTAATTATTCTAATTGTCCCATCTCTGCCAAAGACAAAGCCTGTGACCTCCACCTGCCCCCACCTGGGGAGCAGACACCACCTGGGATACAAGATCAGTCTTCTCTCTACTCCTCCCAACCACTAGCCTGAGGCAGGGATGCAGGTTTCAGTTCCCAAAAAGAGTGGAGGAAGTTTTAAAGAAAATATTTTTGCCTTTTTTCCCCCTATTCTGTTAGAGAAAAGAATCACTGAGCTTCAAAACTCTACAGGAGAAGGCATTGTAAAATTTAGGGTCAATTGCCCCACAAATCTAGTAAAGTTCTCACCAAAATAGTACAGGTCTCAGTTTAGTCTGGGACTTCATATTCTCATGGTACTGTTTTGTGAAAATGTACTGGCTGTACTTTTATTTCACAAAGGTGAATTACTCCCTCATGACCGTGGATAACATGGTTGGCTTTTCTTGGGTCGGGGTTGTTTATATGGAGCAGTGTGTGTGTGTGTGTGTGTGTGTGTGTGTACACACACTGTCTATTGGCTTATTGCCCCCAACACAGGAGAGCTCATTGAGCTACAGAGTTAGGACAAAGGCAAAAAATCTGGGGCACCCTGACCCCAAACTGCTCCAAACAGAGGCTTAACTACCTTTCATAGTAATGAAAAGCATTCAAAATGTACATAGCTGCTTGTCATCAAAATTGCTTATCTTGTACTTTTTAATAATCACTCCTTTGATTTCCTGGATATATCATTCCACTTAGCAGGAAAGAAATGTTCTTTATTTTTTCCTTTTACTACAACTTGCCTTCCCTGCTCCACTTAATACACTGAAGGAGCTCAAGAAATTTCACTGCAAAATATGATTCCTCATTATAAATCGTATTTTGAATGAAAGGCCCCTAAAGATCAACAAGCATTGGGAGGGGCTTTCCTTCTGTCTGTATAAAACCAGATCACACCCATCAAAGTAACAATCGACTTTCCTTCCTTTCCTCAAATATATTACAGGAAAGAAGATCAAGAATGCAACCAGATCCAGCCTACATTATTTTAAATATAATACCTGTCTCTAAGGTTAATTTAATTTGCAAAGAGAATCATTTACAAGTCAAGCTGTCTCCCTCCATCCATTCATCCTCCCTAGTAACCATTTATTGCCCCTAAATAGAATTACCTGTATTCCTCATCTTTCTCTCCCCTTTCAAATGAGGCTATATAAACTTCTGGGCCCCACCAGGATATTGGGCAATCTCTCTGTGATTCTCCCTGCACGCATGGTAAATAAACCACTTCCTCTTATTAATATGCCTTAATTGTGAGTTGATCTTTCAGCAAACCTTCCAAGGTAAAGGGTAAGTTTCCCTTATCACTCCCACAACACATATGCACAAACACATGTACGTGCACGCACAAAATAGTTTTCGGTAATGAATCACTCAAAGAAAAAGATGTGGAGCAGTTTGAGGAAAGAGTCTTTGTGCCCCTCTCATAGAGAGCTGAATATCGTTCATGGGCATGGCTTGATAATTCATGTAATACATGTTTTGTCTGTGGAAAAGGCTTAGTTGGTACAGTGGTAAATAATCTCTTCAGAGATGTATCTGTGTTGCTTGAAGATTAAGTCTATATTTAGGTGTCTAAAATAATTATTTTTTTCCTCCAAGAATACATGAGACAATAGGAAATTATTCTCAGGCTTGAAGCTTATTAGCTGATTATACAATGCTTATGGTAATAAAAAAGGGTGGGATAGGTGGGGAACTTGTTCATATCTAGGATCAATCTTAATTTTTAATACTATATAAAAAATGTTGGCATATCAAATCACCTAACTCCTGGCCTTCCTTTAGTTCAGGAAATGATGATCTTAGAGTAATTCTTTGACATTTCTAGGAAAAGAAGCTCTCGAATATATTGTATACAAATAGGTTACAATTTATCATTATTAAAATATCAGTGATATTAATTAATATTAATTAAAATATATTAATGATACAGAGGGCATTCTACTTGACTGGCACTTCACATTGTTTTCTCTAATTCCTACAAAAACCTCATTCTATAAATATTATTATCAGATAAAAAAATGAAGATAAAATGACAGTTATGATATGTACATTAAAAGCAAAAACTCTAGAGTTTTACTGTCTGGATTAGAATCTGAGCTCTTTATGTAAGAAATTATGTGACAAGTTTTCATTTAATAAAAATATTAGGGGGCTGGGCTTGGTGGCTCACGCCTGTA
>VBSM01003204.1:46242871-46318205 GCA_008086735.1 Cheirogaleus medius | reverse complement strand
CAAGGGCACCCACTGTCACCACTTCTATTCAACATAATGCTGCAAGTCCTAGCTAGATAGAGTAATTAGGCAAGAGAAAGAAATAAAAGGTATCCAAATTGGGAAAGAGGAGGTCAAACTGTCACTTTTTGGTGATGATATGATCTTATATATCTAGAAAACACCATAGACTCCATCAAGGGATGCCTGGAATTAATAAAAAAAAAAATTCAGCCAAGTCTCAGTTTATAAAATCAGTGTACATAAATCAGTTGCATTTCTGTATACCAGTAATAGTCAAGCTGAGAGTCAAATCAAAGACTCGATACCATTCACAATAGCTACAAAGAAAATAAAATACCTAGGAACATACTTAACCAAGAAGTGAAAGATATCTACAAGGAGAACTATAAAACAATGAGTAAAGAAATCCTAAATGACACAAATTTAAAAACATATCATGCTTGTGGATTGGTAGAATAAACATTGTTAAAATGTCCATAATATCCAAAGTTATTTATGGATTCAGTGTAATCCCCATCAAAATGCCAATGTCGTATCTTACAGATTTAGAAAAAATAATGCTATGCTTCATTTGGAATCAGAAAGAGGCTAAATTGCTAAAGCAATATTAAGCCAAAGGACAAATATGGAGGCAACACATTACCAGACTTCAAACTATACTACAAGGCTATAATAACCAAAATAGCATGGTATTGGGACAAAAATAGAGACATAAACCAATAGAAAAGAATAAAGAACCCAGATATAAAGTCATCTACCTACAGCCAACTGATCTTTGACAAAGAAGACAACAATGTGCAATGGGAAGAAGAAGCATTCAACAAAGCATTCAACAAAATCCAGCACCATTTCATGACAAAAATCCTCAACAAATTAGGGATAGAAGGAATATATCCAAACCTATTCAATAAATAGTACTGGAAAAATTAAATAGCCTCATGAAGAATGAAACAGATCTCCTATCTCTCACCACTCACAAAAATTAATTCAAGATCGATAAAAGACTTAAACGTAAGGCATGAAACCATAAGAATTCTAGAAGGAAATGTAGGAAAAACTCTTCTAGATACCAGCCTAGGCAAAGAATTTATGACTAAGACCCCAATGGCAATTATAACAACAACAAAAATAAATAAATGGGACTTATTTAAATTAAAAAACTTCTGCACAACTAAGGATATAATCAACAGAACAAATAGACAACCTACAGAAAGAGAAAAAATATTCACAAACTACATCTGATGAAGGGCTAATATCCAGAATCAATAAAAAATACAAACAAATCCACATGAAAAAAAACAAGCAACCCTGTTAAAAAGTGGGCAAAAGACATGAATAGAAGTTTTTCAAAATATGGTAGACAAATGGCCAACAAACATATGAAAAAATGCTCGACATCACCAATCATTGGAGAAATACAAATTAAAACCACAATGAGATATCACCTTACTCCTGTTAGAATATTTTTTATTAAAAGTCCAAAAACTATAGCTGCTGACGTGGATGCAGAGAGAAAGGAACACTTATACAGTGCTGGTGGGACTGCAAACTAGTACAACCTCTATGGAAAACACTATGCAGATGTCTCAAAGAACTAAAAGTAGAACTACAATTTGATCCATCAATTCCACTACTGGGTGTCTATCCAAAGGAAACGAAGTCCTATTATAAAAAAGACATGTACACTCAAATGGTCATTGCAGGACAATTCACAATTACAATGATATAGAATCAACCCAATGCCCATCAGTTTATGAGTGGATACAAAAAATGTTGTACATGTATACCATGGAGTACTACTCAGCCATAAAAAATAAATGTATTCCTTTTGCTGCAATTTGGATATACCTGGAGATGATTATCCTAAGTGAAGTATCTGAAGAATGGAAAAGCAAACACCACATGTACTCTCTAATAATCTAATAATTTGGAACTAACTGATGAGAAAACATATGCACAGGTTGAAATAAATCTCATTGGAAATTAAGCAGGAGGAGGGGGAAGAAGGGAAGGGCAAAAACCTGCCTAACAGGTATAATGAACACTATTTGGGTGTTGGCAACACTTAGAGCCCTAACTCAAGTATTATAAAAATCTATCCATGTAACAAAAACATTTGTACCCTCCTAAATATTTTGTAATAAAAAATAAAATTATATGGAAAGAAAAGAAAAAAATTGAAGAAATTTTAAAATATTAAAAATTATAATATTCATTTTATTTCAGTTCCAAATTATACACCAAATTTTCACTTCCATATTTTGACACCGTTGGTCCCTTGGTGTCAAAATGCACATGGCAAGGATCTATATTAATTTTTCTTCATCTGAGACAGTGGTTATTTCCCTCTCATTTCTGAAGGATAGTTTTACATGCTGTAGAATTCACTATTGGCAGTTGTCTTTTTTCCACACTTCCTTTTGGCCTCCTTGGTTTCATCAATTATTTTAATAACAATAATAAATCTGTTGTTATACAAATTGTATACCCATTATAGGTAATGAATCATTCTTCTCCGGCTATTTTCAATTTTTTAAAATTTTATTTTCCAAGTTTATTTATGATGTGCATTAGAGTATATTTATTTGCATTTCTTTGAGATTATCATATTTGGGTTCATGAAATGGTTTCTTGAATCTCTATGTTTTTATCTTTTGTCAAATTTAGAAAGCTTCCAGTCATTATTTTTTCAAATACTCTTTCAGCAACATAATCTTTGTCATTTTTTTCTAGGACTCTGGTGATACAAATGTTGGATCTTTTGTATTATCCCACAGGTCTTCAGAGGCTTTGATCATTTTATATTTTCAGTGTATTTCCCTCTGTTTTAAAGATTGGGTGAATTCTATTGGTCTTTCCTCAAGTTCCCTCATTCTGCCTTCTGTCTTCTATACTCTAGCCCATCCTGTGAGTGTTTTTTATGGTGTTATTGTATTTTTCTGTTCTATAGTTTCTATATTCTAGCCCATCCTGTGAGGGTTTTTTATGGTGTTATTGTATTTTTCTGTTCTATAGTTTCTATACTCTATTTCTTTGTTATAACATATTGTTTTTGTAAATATTTTTATTTTTTCAAAAGAATATGTATTTAATTTTTGAAATATTTTTATGAGAGCTGCTTTATAATCTTAGATAATTTCACATCTGATTTACCTTGTTAGTGGCATCAGTCAAGTTTATTTTCTCATTTAAGTTGTGATTTTCTTGGTTCTTGGTGTGGCAATGATTTCCAATTGAACCCTGGAGATTTTGTATATTATAGTAGTAGATGTGTGGTCCTGTTTAAATATTTTATTTCAGCAGTGAGTCTCCCTGTTTAAGTTTAACACATGGGGCTTATCTTACTTTGGCTGGCTATGGTTTGAAAGGCAGTTTTCATAGCATCTATGGTGTTACTGTTGTCTGGTTGGCTTGCCTTGTACCACAAGGTCTCCCAGTGGTCCCTGCTGGTGCTGCCTGAAGGGGTAGAAGAGGTTTCTCCAGGGTGAGGGCTGCCTGTTGTCCCTCAATGTATAGGCTAGAGTGAAATCTATCTTTTTACTGCCCCCATCCTTCCAGGGTGTCTCTGAGCAAGCAGGAGAGTCTTGTCCTGCAGACAAAAAAAGGCTTCTCACACCAGGTGACTAACTGTGACTGCACTTTGCCTGCCTGCCTTCTGCAGGAGAAGGAGCACAGAGAGGGGACTAAGCAGGCTTCCTTGACCCATCTGCTTGGTGTAGTTAGGACTTTTCTGTCACCTCTACTTGCCAAGGACCATATATCTCAGTGCCATTGTGTCTTGCATTATCAGTTTTATAGCTTTGATTAGCAGACAGGAGAAAAGAGATAGAAGTCTATGCCATCTTGTTTGGCCAGGAAGTCCATATTCATTTTCCTAATCATCAGAGGTATAAGTCCAGGAGGATGTACAATATAACAATTACTAATTGTCATTCTACGCATGTTAGGAGTACGTATTATCATCATCATCATCTTGTTGAGAATATTCAGATACAATAAATGCACCATTTAAAAATTTCTTAATATTGTACCAATTTTCTTTCTCCAACATGTTATTTTAGCCTTTCCCATATCAGGAAACTCTAGTTCCAATTTTGCATAAGTTACATATTATTATAGCAGGATTCTTGTAAGGATTAAATGAGTTAAGCTGTCAAAAAGCCTGGAATCTTACTTAGCAGAGATCATATTTGTTTTTAATTATAGCTAAAATCCACTGGAAATGATTTCCTAGTAGTGGTCAGATTTATGAATTAAAGAAGGACATTTATTTTAAAATGGATAATTTTGTGGAGATAGATCTGGTTTTGATTTATAGATTTCAATCATTCAAAATATATTTTTGATAGCGTACTATTTTCTGGTCACTATATTAAATACTATGATGCAAAGATGAAAACACAGACAAATTTCTGTCCCTCAGAACTCATATTATATTTAGGGTAAAGATAATTTAAAAAATAACTTTATAATGCATGTAATTTCCATGATAGGTAAAGTAAAATCAATGAAGAAACACTTAGACATTGTTCAGTCTAAACTGAATGTGGTCATTTTGGAAAGTACAGATAAAAGAGAACATACATTATTGCAGTAGATAACAGAAAAAAATGTATTATACAAAGTGAAATGGTGGGCAATTAACTATTGAGAAATTTGCCTCCTATAGTTGTATAATTTTAAATAATTTAACTTCCCTTATTCTCAATATCCTACTGTGGTGAAAGTAAAAAGTAATGTTCATGCATTCTCCAAGAGATAGAATTTTCCAAGATAATATTTATCATTCACTTAATACATTACTGCAGAAAGAATACATATTTACTATTTACTGTTACTTTTATTATTATTTAGAAAATATTTTGATGAGCTAAAGCAAAGGATGTTATAAGAAGTTTGAATAAAACAAAGAACTCTATCTTTTAATTTTATATTGTCCCAAATAAGAAGAGCTTAGAACGGACAGTGGTCGAACCTCTATTGCCTAAGGGAAACCTCATTGGGAGAAAAGGGAAAGGCCTCAGTCCTCAACTTCTTTGATTTATCAGCAATTTTGAGCATCCTTTCTTTCTAAAAATATTTTCCACTTGGCTTCCAATAGGCCACTTGCCCCATTATAATTCCTTCCACCATTGGGCACTTTTCAGCCTCCTTTGCTGGTTCTTTCTAATTTCCCTCATTTGGTGATTCCTATGAATGCTCCCTGGACTTCCCTTTTAAAATGTATTTCACTGTATTAATGATTTCATTCGGAATCTAGGCTTTAAGTAGTATATTTGTGAATGTGTCTCAAAATTATACCTTTATTTCAGAGCTCTTCTCTCTACCCCTAACTTACATTTCTAATGAAAAATTCAATATCTCTTTTTGAATGTCATATAAGCCTCTTACATGTAACATTCCAAATATTGAGCTCATAAACTTTTCCCCATATTTGCCCTTTCCAAAATCATTTCCATCAAAATTAATGAGAAGTCAATTATTCCTATTACTCAGGAGAACAAATAGAAAACCAAAGGTTTAAAATCAGCTTCAACTCCTTTCTCTCTCTCACTCTTCTCAATCAGTCATGGAGTTAGAGGAGCTTTGTTACACCTCTCCCTTGCTAACCACTGTTAGGCTTTCTTTCCTAAGAGTTAAACAGAAACCAGCCCTTTGGTAGGACTTGCTCTACTGTTGATTTACGCAACTGACTAACATTCCTTCCTGTTGAGAGATCACAAACCATGGACTGGTTCTGGTCAGTTTACCGAGGCTGTATAAATGATACCTCTATGTCCGTCATTTCATTTTGACATACACAGCCTAATTTTAATGTATGTAAATGTTAAATCTCCACCCTGAAGTGACCGTGGGAGGTAGGTGACATGCATGTTTGCTTACTACACATGTGCCCCCTGTGTCAATATTCATAGCTCCTCCAATAACCTGTTGAATAGGTATACTTACTTGAGCCATTCAGCATAAACTCTTGTCTCCCTCTTCCCTCTCTGGAAGTGCCTGCTCTTGGTTTCTGCCAGAGGATACAATTCCAAGCCTGCAAACTGCAAACCCTTTATAAGAAATAAAGCTCCTTTTAACAATTATTATAATTATTTTATAAGATATATAAATATAAAAATAATTATTAGGGTATATGAGAAGTTTAAAGGAGAATAATAAAATGAACTTCCACATATACAACACTCAGGATAAGAAATAGAATCTTTCCATTAGTTTAAAAGTCCTTCTTTGTCCTTCTTACCTCATATTCGATCTTCCCCCTGCAACTTAAGTGCATTTGATCATCTTTCCCCAGTTGTCAAAACAATCCGAGATTATTCTTTAAGCATTCTCTTGCTTTGTTTTTAAATAGATTTGCCACATATGTGTTTGGGCTAAAATAATATACTGTTTGGATTTTCTTGTTTTAAAACTTTTAAGATTTGGAATTTCATGATCCATTAAGGTCCATCAAGGAATCTGAGGTAGAAATGAAGATAAGTTAAGAGAAGATATAAACAAGTAGTGTGTTGATGGTGGTATAACAAGATGAGATTAGTCTAAAAGAACATGGTCATTTCTAAAGGTTAGAAAAAAATAAATCTGAAAATAATAATGGAGAATGGTCAAGCTAGCTTAGATCCCTGGTTTTACAGCCAGTTATTTTGTTCTCTTGTGTATTTCTGAGCATGGGCTTAGGCTTGTTCTGACTCTCCTGTTTCTTTTATCTGACCATTCACTCTGGATTAGGTTTTTATTCTGTGTATCTTTGTACATAATATATTGGATGTTCCTTTATTTCCTACACCATCTCTGGAGCTTGGGTATCTGTAACACTTTAATCCAATCCCAAATGATATGGGCTGATCTAACCTACTTCCAGCCAAACTATTTTCAAAAGCCTCAGCCTGTGCTGGAATCCCAAACCTTTCTACTGCTCTGTAAAAGATTAGCTATGCTATGCTAAGGGTCTATCCTCACCCTTCTCAAAACAACTTACAATTAAAAATGGTTTGTGGAGTGACAACGTCAGCAGATTGCAAAGTAGGAGTTGTCCAGGCCTCTACTGCCACTCACAGGAATCCAACTAGCAATGATGCACAAACAAGCCTATATCCATGAATATCCCAGGACTTAGAAGTAAGGCTGAGACATTCTGTTGGACTGCAGAACGAAGAAAATCACAATGCGATATAACCTTACACCTGTTAGAATGGATTTTATAAAAAAGATGAAAGGTAACAAGCATCGGTAATGATATGGAGGAAAGGGAACTCTTGTACATTGTTGGAGGGAATGTAAACTAGTTCTGCCATTATGGAAAATGGTATGAACGTTTCTCAAAAAATAAACAACAGAGTTATCATATGATCCAGAAATCCATTCTGGACATACATCCAAAGGATGAAATATCAACACGTCAAAGGGATTGAGATCTATATATTCCTTACAAGAATACAAACTCTTTGTTTTCTTTAATCCCTGTTCTAGTTCTTTGCTTGGTTCATAGTTTTGCTCAGTAAAACCTTACTAAATATATATGCATTCTTATATTAATTGCAGCATTTTTCATAATAGCCAAGGTATGGAATCAACCTAAGTGTTCATCAATGGATAAATAAAGAAAATGTGGTATATATACACAATGGAATGCTATTAGGCCTTAGGAAAGAAGGGAATCCTGTCATTTTCAATATGGATGAATCTGGAAGACAGTAAAATAATCCAGGCACATGAAGACAAATTCTGCATGATCTCACTTATATGTGGAATATAAACAGTTTTCTCTCATAGAAATAGAGAGTAGAATGATGTTTACCAGAGGCTGAGGGCAGTGTGGGAGAGGGAATAGGCAATTGTTTATAATAGAGTAGAGTTTCAGATTCTGAGGGGAATTAAGTTATGAGAGATCTATTGTTCAGCGGGGTGACTGTAGTCAATAATAAGGTATTTTATATTACAAAATAACAAGGAAAGTAAATTCAAGTGTTTCACCAAAAAATGATGGGTAAGAGAGATGAAGAATAAGTTAATTAACTTGATTTAATCATTGCACATTGTATACAAATATCAAAACATCACATTGTACCCACAAATGTATACAACTATGCTTTGTAAATTAAAATAATTAAAATAATTAAATTAAAATTAAAAAATTTAAAAATGGATTGCAATTTTTCACTGAGATCTGTATCTTCCTTACAAAATTATAAACTCTTTGTTTCCTATAATCCCAGTTCTAGTTCATTGCTTGGCTCATAGTTTTGCTCAGTAAAACCTCACTAAATGAAAAAAGGAAGGCATGAATGCCAATGGCAAAATATTACAACCCAAACAGATTTTCCAATGCTTGGCAATGAAGGGCAACTTTTTGAAGATTAAAAATGACATCCCTGGATTCACATCACACCTCCTCTACTTTCTGGCTCTGTGACCTTGGACAAGTTGCTTATTGTCTCTGACTCTCAAACCATTCATCTGTAAAGTGAGAGATAATAGCAGAACTTACCTTATTGAACTGTTGTGAAAATTAGATGAGTACAGCACCTGGCACCAAGTTAGCATAAAAAAAATACTATTATCAGAAGCTATTACAGGGAATGGTACACAAGTAAATCTACTGGGTGTTTCTATTTTTAAATGTCACCCTTTTAAAACTAATTTGCTTGTACTCATTTGTTTTCCTTGAGTGCAAAGAAATGTTTCATCTATCTGGATTCTTAGCACACCTCTGCCAAATTAATTAGAAGAGATGTACCTTTCACTACATTAATAATAGCTTGTCACACTGTAGAGATTTGAAAGCCCTTATTATTGCCTTACCAATTTTTCTTGAAATTGGCAATGGAGTGTCTATTATATATAAGAAGAGTTCCCTTTGAAACATAACAGTGGAAGTATTTTTCTTATTTTGTATTTGCAAGAGATGTGTATTTTCCTCTTAAATACCACTTTTCATTTGGCAACCAGAAAAAGGGTTACTGCAGTAATGTATTTAAGCCTTTGGTCTGGTTCTGCATAATCTAATTTTTATACACTCTGCACAAATTGTAGGCACTTCATCACTGTCTTATTATTTTTTCTTTTAACAATGCAATGCCAGTGATTAATTTCTGAAGACTGGTAAACAAAAACCTTACCTTGGAAGTGATTAAAACAGAGCTGCAAACTGTGTGAGGGCTGACAAATTTATACACAAACTAATACACCACACACACCCTATGAATGGAGTGAGCCATATACCTAAATATTTCTATAGAAAGAATAGAAAACAAGATAACCTGCTCCACTACATTTTTATAAATATATTCTTTATACCCGGTTACATTTTAATTATTAAAACTGGCTGTTAGTGGCCACATATGAAAAAGTAAATGAATTTTAAAATATAAATTTCAATATAAATAAATACAAAGAACTTACTCTTTAAATAATGTTACTATAAAATGCTTCTTTTCATTTTATGATTATATCAAGTCAATCTATATGATGAAATCAGGGTGGACCATTTCATTAAAAGCAAATTAGGTCATGAACAAAATTGGTTATTTATTTGTCTTGCCCAAGGACTTACTCATTTTAGTGTGACAAAATTGTTTGTTTTATAGGTACTTCTTGATTAGATCTTCAAAATGAGCAATGAAAAGAAAATCTGGCAATTTGTTTATTTTTTTATCTGATTGTTTTTGGTGTATATATCTAACTCATCATATATAAAATACTCAAAGAGGAACATTCTGAGATACTTTTGTTGACAGGGATGAGTAATGGTATAACAAAGAGATAAATAATTCTGCACAAAAGAGGATTCATTTTCAGCTTAAACTCTATGCAATAAATGATAGAAAGAAGAGAGAGTATGTGTGGGAGAGAGACAGAGAGAGAGACAGCAGGAGAGAGAGGCTGCCAGAGGATGACCATGATCTCTATAAAAAACAGATTATTGACTAAATGAATTTTATTTACAGAAACTGAACAATACTCCCAAATCTTCTTTAGAATGTCAAATTAAAGCCACTAAAATGAAGGCATGCCACTGCTGCAGATCAAGTGGAGCTGCAGAAGCAAATTCTATTACCAGAGCAACAACACAAAGGATGCTGGAAGAAGATATATTGCACAGAAGAATGGCACTGCAATTCACAGTGATAGAGGCAAAAATGTTGTTATGTTTCTAATTTAAATGACTATTTTTCAGGAAAGTTTTAGGTTTACAGGGAACAAAAACCAAGTAAAAAGTACAAATTTCCCTTATTTCCCCTCTCTCGCAACTCTAATTTCTCTTATCATTAATATCTTGCATTAGTGAAGTACATTTGTTACAATTGTTGAGACAATATTGATACTTAATTAACTAAAATCTATTGTTTACATTAGTGTTCACTCTTCGTATTTTACATTCTGTGGTTTTTGACAAATGCATTGTTACATGTATTCACCATTACAGCATGGTACATAATATTGTTTCACTGTCCTAAGATTCCCAATGTTACACCTGTTTATTTCTCTGTCGCTCTCCCTGAACCCTTGGCAACCACTAACCTTTCAATTGTTTCCAGGGTTTACATTTCCAGAATGTCATATAATTGGCTTCTTTCACTTAGCAATATGCATTTAAGGTTCCTCCATGTCTTCTGATGAATTGACAGCTCATGTTCATGGTTGAATAATATTCTATCGTATAGATGTTCACAGTTTGTCCATTGACTGACAGAAGGACAATTTGGTCGTTTCCAACTTAGGCAATTATGAATAAAGCTACTGTAAACATTTGAGTGCACGTTTTTGTATGAGCATAATTTTCGACTCATTTGGGTAAATTACAAGAAGAATGATTGTTAGATCACATGGTAAGAGTATGTTTAATTTTATAAGAAACTGTCAAACTCTTCTAAAGTGGCTGTATCATTTTACATTTTCGTGAGGAAAGAACAAGAATTGCTATTGCCCCATATCCTCATCAGTATTTGGTGTTATCAGTGTTTTGGATTCTGGCTATTCTAATAGATGTGTACTGGTATTACATTGTGGTTTTAAATGGCAATTCCCTAATGTTACATGATTTTTAACATTTTTATATGGTTATTTACCATCTTTATATGATCTTTGGTGAAGTGTTCAGATAATTTGTTCATTTTTAAATTGCATTATTTTACTTTTCATTGTTGAGTTATAAGAGTTCTTTGTATATTTTGGAAAACAGCCCTTTATCTGATTAGTATTTTGTGAAAATTTACTCCTAGTCTGTAACTTAACTTTCCGTACTCTTAAGAGTGTCTTTTGAGAGCAAAAATTTTAATTTAATAAAGTACAGCTTATATATATATATTTTTGTTTTGTTTTATGGATCATGTTTTCGGTGTTGATTCTAAGAAGTTAATGACAAACCAAAAGTCACCTTGGTTATCTTCTGCAATTACATTTGCACTTATGATCAATTTGCAGATATCCACAAAATAATTAGCTGTGATTTTGATTGGGATTGCCTTGAATCTATAGATTAAGCTGTTAAGTCTTGAGTCCTGCTATCAATGCACATAGACTGTCTATTCATTTATTTGAAAGTTTTTAAAAGGTTTTTTAGTCAGAGTATTTTAGTTTCCCTTCTATGTATTTTATTTATTTATATCCAAGAATTTCATTTTTTTGGTGCTAATATAAATGGTATTGTTTTTAATTTCAAATTACAATTATTCATTGCCAATATATGATAAAGCTTTTGACTCTTGTCTACTAATTTTGTGTCCTGCAGCTTTGCTACAGTCACTTATTATTTCTAAGAGTGTTTTGGGGGTGAACAAAAGCAATAATATCTTATCATTTTCAATCTCTATGACTTTTATTTCCCTTTCTTTTCTTTTCATACTAGCTAGGACTTCCAGTACAATGTTGAGTAGGAGTAGTAAGAATGGACCTTGTCACCTTGCTCCTTATCCTAGTGGGAAAGCATGTAGTTTGTCATCATAAAGTGGATTTTATTTTTTGTAGATATTCTTCATCAAGTTGAATAAGATCCCATCCATTCTTAGTTTGTTGAGAGTTTTTATCATGAAAGCGTGTTGGATTTTGTCAAATGTTTTTTCTTCATTTATTGATATAATGATGTAATTTTTCTCTTTAGCCTGTTGATATGATGGATTACATTAATTGATTTTTGAACATTGAACCACCCTTGCATATCAGGAATATGTCACACGTGAATGTCATGTATAATGCTTTTTATAGATCACTGAGTCAATGTACTAATAGTTTTTCATTGTTGCATCCATGTTCATGAGAGATCTTAGTCTGGAGTTTTCCTTTCTTTTAATGTCATTATCTGCTTTTTGTATGAGGATAATAGTGGCTTCACGGAATGACTGAGGAAGTATTCCCTTGGCTTCTATTTTCTGAAAGAGATTTGGAGAATTGGTATAAGTTCTTCCTTACATGTTCGGTAGAATTATATGTGGACACATTTGGATCTTTCATAGTTTTGCTTGAAATATTATTAATAATTGATTCAGTTACCATAATAGATATAATCCTATTCAGATTTTCTATTTCTCCTAGTTTGAGTTTTTGTATGTTATGTCTTTCAAGGAATTTGTCAAATTCATCTAGGTTTATCAAATTTATGACCTTAGAGTTTTTATTAGTATCCCTTTATTGTCTTTTTTTAGTAATAATATAGAATATTTATTGAGTGTTTCCTATATATCAGATACTGTTCTCAATGCCTAACACACATTAGCTTCTTTTTTTTTAGAATATTATGGAGGTAGAAACATTTTGGTTACATGTAATGCCTTTGCCTTGCCCAAGCCAGGGCTATAAGCATGTCCTTCCCCCATACAGTGCGTTCTGCATCCATTAGTTGTGAGTTTACCTCCCACCCCCCCGACACACACCTGAATGGCACCCAATGAATATTACTACCATGTGAGCACATTAGCGTTGATCAGTTAGTACCAAGTTGATGGCCAGTACATGTGGTGCTTGTTTTTCCAATCTTTTGATACCTCAGTTTGAAGGATGGGCTCAAGCTCTATCCAGGATAATATAACAGGTGCTAGATCACCATTGTTTTTTGTAGTTGAGTAGTATTCCATGGTATACATATGCCATATTTTATTAATCCACTCATGTGTTGATGGGCACTTGGGTTGTTTCCACATCTTTGCAATGGTGAATTGTGCTGCCTTAAACATTCCAGCGAAGATGTCTTTATTATAGGATGTCTTTTTTTCCTTTGGGTAGATGCCTAGTAGTGGGATTGCTGGATCAAATGGTAGTTCTATTTTTAGCTGTTTGAGGTATCTCCAAATTACTTTCCACAGGAGTTGTACTAATTTATTTACGTCCCACCAGCAGTGTAACAGTGTTCCTATCTCTCCACATTCATAGGAGCATTTGTTGTTTTGGGACTTTTTGATAAAGGCCATTCTCATTCAAATTAGGTGATAGCTCATTGTGTTTTTGATTTGCATTTCTCTAATGATTAGAGATGTTGAGCACATTTTTATATGTTTGCTGGCCATTAGTGTGTCTTTTTAAAAAAGTCTCTGTTCATTTCATTTGCACATTTATTGATGGGGTTGTTTGATTTTTTTCTTGTTGATTTTCTTAAGTCCTATATAGATTCTTGTTATCAGCCCTTTATTGCTTGTATAGAAAGCAAATATTTTCTCCCATTCTGTAAGTTGTCTATTCATTCTAATGATAGTTTCCTTGGCTGTGCAGAAGCTTTTTAATTTGATCAGGTCCCATTTATTTATTTTTGTTGCTGCTGTGATTGCTTTGGGGATCTTCTTCATAAAGTGTTTGCCTAGGCCAATGTGTACATGGGATCAGTAGTCATGGTCCCAGGTGGATTTCTAACATTAGCAATACATGTTTATTCTCTTGCTCGATTATCCTTCCTAGAGTTTTATCAACTTTCTTGAAATTTTCAAACAAACAGTTTTATGTTTTGTTAATTTGCTCTATTGATTTCCTATTTTCAATTTCATTTATTTCTGCTCTAGTTTTTATTATTTTCTTCTGTGTAGTTTGCATTTGATGTGTTGTCTTTTTTCTAGTTACATAAGGAGGAAGCTTCAATTATTGACTTTTGATCTTTCTTCTTTTCTAACATATGCAATCAATGCTACAAATGTTCTCCTATCTACAGCTTTGTCTGCATCCTAAACATTTTAATGATTTATAATCATTTTTGTTTAGTTTAAATTATACTTTAATTTATATGAAGATTTTTATCTCTGAGCCATATGCTATGTAGAAGTGTATTGTTTAATCTTCAGATATCTTGGGGTTTCTAGCGTATTGTTTAATCTTCAGATATCTTGGGGTTTCTAGCTAACTTTCTATTATTGATTTCTAGTTTAATTCCACTGTAATCTTAGAGCAGGGCAGACAATATATGATTTCTATTACTTTAAATTTGGTAAGGTGTGTCCTGTACCTCAACATGTTTTCTATACTGAAAAATATTACCTTAGTGCTTGGCAAAAATGTGTACTTTGCTGTCATTGGATAAATATTCTACAGATGTCAGCTAAGTTCCGTTGATTTATGGTGCTCTTTAGTCCAATTATGACCTAATTTTTTTCTCATTCTAATCTATTTTTATTTTACTTGAAGGCATACAACAAGGACCAGTGTTAACAAAAGTTATATTTTGGTGATGGAATTACAGGCAATATTTTCTCTTAATCTTTCTTTGACAATAATAAGATTTTTTAATTTCAAAATATAAAGGGGATAAAAGTGTTTTTCTTACATGGATGCCTTGTATAATGCTTAAGTCAGGGATTTTGGTGTGCCCATAACCAGAATAGTGTTCATTGTACCAAGTTGGTAAGGGTTTATCCCCTAGCCCCCCACACCACTTCCTCCTTTCTTGGTTTCTCCTCTTCCTTATTTTTCTTTGTGCCCATGTGTACCCATAGTTTAGCTCACACTTATTAGAGAGAACATATGGTATTTGGTTTTCCATTCCTGACATACTTCACTTAGGATAACGGTCTCCAGTTCCCTCCAAGTTTCTGCAAAGACATTATTTCACTCATTTTTATAGCTGAATGATACTCCATGGTGTGTGTGCGTGTGTGTGTGTGTGTGTGTATGCACACCTCAAAACTATTAAAGCCATATAAGACAAACCAACATCTTACTGAACAGGGAAAAATTAAAAACATTCCCACTTAGAATTGGAACCAGACAATGTGGCCAACTATCTCCACTTCTATTCAACATAGTGATCAAAGTCCTAGCCAGAGCAATCAGACAAGAGAAGGAAATCAAAGGCATCCAACTGGGGGCAGAAGAGATCAAAGCAAGAGACTCCTGGAATTGATAAATTATTCAGCAAAGTCTCAGGATACAAAATCAATGCCCACAAATCAGTAGCTTTCATATACACCAATAACAGTCAAGCTGAGAATCAAATTGAAGATGAAATACCTTTCACAGTAGCATCAAAGAAAATAAACTATTCAAGAATATATTTAAGTAAGAGGATGAGAGAACTTTATAGGGAGAACTATGAAACACTGAGAAAAGAAATTGCAGAGGATGTAAACAGATGGAAAATCATACCATGCTCATGGATTGGCAGAATTAATATTCTTAAAATGTCTATACTACCCAAAGTGATCTACAGATTTAATGCAATCTCTATTAAAATAACATAATTGTTTGCAGATCTAGAAAAAATAATTCTATACTTCATATGGAACCAGAGAAGACTCCATAGAGCCAAAGTAAACTTAAGCAAAAAGAACAAATTGGGAGGCATCAATCAACCAGACTTCAAACTATACTACAACCAAAACAGCTATAGTAACCAAAACAGCATGGAGTTGGTACAAGAACAGAGACATAGACCAATGGAATAAGACTGAGAAACCAGATATAAAACCATCCCCGCATTGTTATCTGATCTTTGATAAAGTAGACACAAACATACACTGGATAAAAGAATCCCTATTCAATAAATGGCACTGGGAAAAAATGATAGCCACATGTAGAAGGCTGAAACAGGATCCGCACCTCTCACTTCTCACAAAAATCTACTCACGACAGATCTCAGACTTAAACCTAAGGCATGAAACCATAAGAATTCTAGAGGAAAATTTTGGAAAAATTCTTATAGACATCATCCTAGGCAAAGAATTTATGATGATGATCCCAAAGGCAATCACAGCAACAACAAAAATATATAAATGGAACCTCATCAAATTAAAAAGCTTCTTCACTGCCAAGGAAACTATCATTATAATGAATGGACAAACTACAGAATGGGAGAATATATTTGCATGCTACAACTCCAATAAAGGGCTGGTAACTAGAAGATGTATATAACTCAGAAAACATCTGCATTCAAATGTTTATAGCAGCACAATGCACAGTTGTAAAGATGTGGAAAAGATCTAAGTACCCATCAACATGAGTAGATTAGTAAAATGTGGTATATGTGTACCATTGAGTACTACTCAGCTATGAAAAAATGATGAACTAATTCCTTTTGTATTATCCTTGATGGAGGTGAGTCCATTCTTGTAAGTTTCACAAGAATGGAAAAACAAGCACCACATGTACTCACCATTAACATATGAAGAAATGCTCAACATCACTGATCATCAGAGAAATGCAAATTAAATCCACAATAAGATATCATCTTACACCAGTCAAAATGGTCATTATTGAAAAATCAAAGAACGATAAATGTTGGCAAGGATGTGGAGAAAAAGCAATGCTTATACACTCTTCATGGGAACATAAATTAATATAACCTCTATGGATAACAGGATGGAGATTCCTCAAAGAACTAAATATTTTTATTTCTATTGATCTACCATTATATTAAAAAGATACCTGCATTCATATATTTATGGTAGCA
The DNA here is from genome assembly GCA_008086735.1 of Cheirogaleus medius. Lineage (NCBI taxonomy): Eukaryota > Metazoa > Chordata > Mammalia > Primates > Cheirogaleidae > Cheirogaleus > Cheirogaleus medius. Next base: position 46,301,338 of record VBSM01003204.1, on the reverse strand, counting down.
CTATTCACAATAGCAAAGATACGGAATCAATCTAAGGGTCCATCAGTTAGTGACTGGATAAAGAAAATATGATATAAACACAAACACACATATGTGTGTATATATATATATAGATAGATAGATAGATATACACATGCACACATATATGCACACACACACACCATGGAACAATATTCAGCTATAAAAGGAAAATGAAACATGGTTGTTTTTTGCAGTAACGTGGATGGAACTGGAGGCCATCATAAATAACTCACAAACAGGAAGTCAAATACCTCATGTTCTTAGTTACAAGTGCGAGCTAAATAATGAGTACACGTGGACATACAGAGTGCAATACCATTGGGGGACTTGGAAAGGTAGGAGGATGGGAAAGTGGAAAGTTGGGAGTGAAATGTGGTATGAGAAATTACCTGTTGAGTACTACATACCCTAGTCAGATGAGGGTTAAGCAATATATTCATGTAACAAATCTACACATGTATCCTCTAATTCTATAAAAATTAAATAAAAAATATAGAGAAGAGAGGTGATCGATATATTAATTATTAAGTCCTTAAATATGAAATCTCATTTTGAATCAAAAGTGTAGTTTATTATATCTCAAACAAGTAGCAGTAAAATCAACCAAAGTATGCGCCTAAACTATGGACACAGTTTTGCCATCTCAACGGTAGCTTGTTTATGCCAGCAGCTAAGAAGCCTGAAGAGCGAGTGGTGATGAAGTGGCAAGAGGTGTTTTCCACAGCTTGTTGAGAATTGAATATTTTCCTTGCAAAAAGTGGTCCAAAGCCTGGAAGAAGTGGCAATCATTTGATGCAGGGTCTGGTGAATATGGTAGATGACAGACAGTTTCCAAATCCAGCTTCTGGAGTTTGAGCAGTGTTGTTTGTGTGACATGAGGTCTGTGTAACATTGTCTTGCAAAAGGATTGGCCTGTCTCTATGGACCAATCTTGGCTGCTTAATTGCAAGCATCCTCATCATTCTGTCCAGTTGGTTGCAGTAAGACATCCGCTGCAATTGATAGACCAGATTTCATGAATCTGTAGCGGATAATACCAGTGCTGAACCAACCACCAAACAGACATCATTAGCTTTTTGTGATGAATATTCAGTTTTGGACTGTGTTTTGGCACTTCATCTTTACCCAACTGTTGTGCCAAATGCTTTCAATTGTTAAAAACAATCCATTTTCATCATATATAACAATAGAGTGTAGAAATGGTTCGCATTTATGTTGTGACAGCAAAGAAAGGCAAGCTTTGAGACGATTTCTCCTCTGATGCTCAGGTAATTCATGCAGAATCCACCTATCCAGCTTATTTACCTGGCTGATTTGTTTCAAATGGCCCCATATTGTTGGAATAGTAAGGTCAAACCTTGCTACTGTAATAATTAGATTTGTTCATTCAGCATTGTATACATATATCAAAACATCATATTGTCCCCATATATGTATGCAATTATGATTTTCCAATTAAAATAATATTAATACAATATATTAAAATAAAATAAAGGACAAAATAAGACAGAATAGTAGTGATGGAATATTCTTTATTTTTAAATTATTTAATGCACAATATTTACTGATATTGAGTGAAGAAAACATTATGTGAAACCTAAATACTATCAACCTATCCCATGAAATATTGCTTTAGTGGATCATAAAACCTGATTAAAATTCCATTTAAAAAATATTGGTAGCAAGAGCTATGATCTTTATTTCTCTTTAGGAGGTTACTCTGCTACAATGGAAATGAAAAAAAAATTATAGATATTAAGCTTTAAATAATTGGCTTTACATACTTTATGTTTATATTCTGGTCCCCCACAGCTATTAGGGGAAAATAATGAGAATATCATAAATTATTTGTCATTTTATTTTTCTATGTGTTTTTTCCATAGAAACAAATTCCTTGTTATATATATTATTATAAGTCCCAGCTCTTCACAGTTTCTCTAATGTTCTATATTTTCAAAACTCAAATTCTTCCCATTATTCTCCCAGCCATTCATGAGTGATATCTCAGTATTTCCCCTTTTAATTATCAATGCATGTTTTTCTATATTAAGTTCTCATTTAAAATAAATATCTGATGTGATTTCTGTTTGATTCCTAACATTAAAATTTCTATAAAGTTTCAAATAGAATAATTTAACAATTAGACATTTTGTAATTCAGTGAAAATTGTAAAAACAGAGCTATCTACTTATTCATGCAACAAAAACAGAATTGCATTGAAGTTAAGATTATGAACTCAGTTGCCTTGGCTATAATTGTTTCTCTGACAATTACTGTGTGTTCATAGAAAAAAATTCACTAAATTGTGCCATATTTTTTATTTATGATTGTTTCTTAATTTTGTATATTAAATTAATTGAATTCTCATGAATATTAAAAATTGAGACAAAACCTCCTTTACCTTGTGACAATCTACCAGAGAAGCACAATAATTCAACAATAATAATGCTAACTTTTATAAATGTCTGGATATAATTTTCTACAACAATGGTACTTTTTCCTTTACCTTATTATAAATTCAAAAATAGCCCAAGTGTGAGTAAAGTATAAAGATCAAAATAATGTATTCATTATGAGTGTGTGTATATATGTAATATAAAGTACTTACATGACTACCACCCCAAATCATCAAATTTTAAAATCTTCACCTTATTTCAGAACCTACTCTGTTTCCACACCAAGTAAAATTAAAATTTTAATATAAGTGAACTATTTTGTATACTCTGGTCACTTCGAGTTTCTTGGTTTTTCAGAGATAATCACCATAACAGATATTTTGTAAAATACTTATCCAGCTGGATTGTAAAAAAATTTGAATGTCCACCATTATTATATATTGTATATATTTTCAAATTGTTCCCCAAGGTGTTTGTGTCCATTTACACTGCCACTTTCCAAAAATATATCTTTTAGGCTATATCCTTGCTCATATTTGTTATGATAGATTAGATTATTAATGTATTCTGGCTGCCTTCCTACCATGGCAAAGGGCTTTCAGTACCAATAGTTATTGAGTTTCACAAACAAAATATTAGCAGATATAATGAAAATAGAATCTTTATGCTGGCACAATTTTCTTTGCCTAACCTGTGCTCAACTGACTTGCCACAGGAAAATCATGCCCTACATAACTGCTGCCCTTTCTGTCCAACATTTGCTGAAATTGCAGGTGTACTCAAGCTACTGTCTCTTTTATTTTATTCCAGGACAGCTAATGCTCCTCACCATAGTGCTAGTAATTGTTTCAACAAGTTATGCTTAAGATGGATTGTCTCAGTGTATTAGGGCAAAATTTTTTTACCAGAACTCCTCAATTCTATGATTACTGACTTTTTATACCTATTTGCATGGGCAGTGACTCAATTACAGTTGTCCCTTGGTATCCATGGGGAATTGGCTCCAGGAACCCTGCATATACAAAAATTTGCAGATGCTCAAGTCCCTTATATAAAATGGTGCATAATTTGCATATAACCTACACCCATCCTCCAGTATACTTAAAATTATCTTGAGATTACTTATACTACCTAATAAAATGTAAATTCCATGTAAATATATATTATACCACATTGTTTATGGAATAATGACAACAATAGGATACTGCACATGTTCAGTGCAGAATTTTATTTTTTCAAATATTTTCACTCCATTGTTGATTTATTCCCTGGATAAAGAACACATAGAGGGCCCACTGTACTTGGCTTTGCCAGTGTCTCTCATGTCTCCACTCTTTCCTCTGAAAAGGGGATCAAATCATATTATGTCACTGATAATTGACCCAAACATTCCTTTTTTCCCCATTTACTTTAATTCTTTTATGCCAGAAAGAATATATGCTTAAATTCTTTTGTTTCCATCCTTTTACTAGGCACAGCTACCTTAAAATTTAGTGTCACATCAATATCCTCCATCATAAATCTATGGAAGATTCTTTCTGAGTCCTGACAATGATGGGAAGAGCTGTCTGTGTTCACTATCTACCATTCTATCAGAAAGCTCTTGGGCACTTACTGGTCTACAGTCAGTAGTAAGTAGAAGGACAAAAAATAGTATCTAAGACTCTACATGTCTTTGCTCAAGTTCCCATTTTGCTAACATTTCTAGGTTTATGGTTGAGATGGAGGCAACTGTGACTGGGACCTTATTTAGTCCTATCCTAATATTCCACGACTCATTTAGCTTTCATAAAAGCTAAACTGTAGCATTGATGGCTGCAGACAGGATGTACTAATTTTCTTGCTGTAAAGTTACCAATGGTCTTATCCACACGTTTTACTATATATTGAGATCTAAGACATTATTTACACTTTTATGGGAGACCTCTTGGTGGCGCCAGTGAACGAGTCCATCCACAGTCTAAGTATGCTAAATCCAGAATCTTTACTTTTATATTTATCTATAATTTAATCTGGTTTCCAAGAAGCCTTAATTGACATATTCCACAATTCATATCTGTTATCTGACCTCTAACAATTTCTGGTCTTGTTATTCAGTTGGCTAAATCTCTGACCACACTTAATTATCAGATCTTTTACACCTATCAAAATAAAAGCACCATTACAAATCTAGTCAATGATTTGCTTCTAGGAACTAGATTTACTTGCATTGCTCCCTGTGAATTGCCAACTACACAGACTTTCTTTTTCAGGAAAAGTTCGTATAGCCTTACTAAATTGGGACAAATATCAATAATTAACTCCTATGCACCCTCATTTTCTACCAAGTTCTACAGCAGCGATCCTTTTTGGCACCAGGGACCGGTTTCATGGAAGACAACTTTTTCAGTGGAATGACCGTGGGAGGCGGAGTGGGCGAGGAGGTGGAGTTCAGGCCGTGATGCGAGTGAGGGGGAGCTGCTACAAATACAAATGAAACTTCCCTCGCTGGCCCGCCGCTCACCTCCTCTCGTGTGTGTGACTCAGTTTCTAAGCTTCACAGAGGACAATTGGGGTGGGGAGGAAAGGGGCGCCGAGCTCAGGCAGTGATGCGCCTCCTGTTCCTAAGGCCACTGGACTGGCATGGGACTGCAGCCAAGGGAATGGGACCGCAGCTCTATAGGACAGCATGAATGCTTGGACTTGACAACTTCCAGAACCAAAAAATCTGGGCATGTCTTATCTTGGGAATTCCCATTCTTCAGAGTATTAATTGTATGTTTCGTGAATCAGGTTTCAATTACTTAACCTAAGGCTTAGTCAATTTCACAGCTTTCTACTTTCTCCCAAGAGGAATATCTCTTCTTCATATTAGGAAATCTGGCTAAAATAAATCATGAATTTACAGTTTGTACACATTCGCTTTCCAAATGATTTCATCCTGTTATGCTTAGTATCCTGAAATCCCTCAACTTAAATCAGCCCTTATACTTGATAGTTGTTTTTAAACAATCCTTTGGGGTCTTTCTGATCTATCTATCTATCTATCTATCTATTCACCATTCAGAACTTTGGGCATGCATCTATCGTTAATTTCTCTCTTTGTACACGAGTCTGTCATTCTAACATATTTATCCCAATTTCATCTAGAAAAGTAATGTATATTAGGAAATATGAAGTCCATCAGTTCTGGATCTGGCAGACCCATCAGTTATACAAACAGATGCTGCCTGCCTTCTCCATTTTTAGTTGAGTAATTCTATCTATGGGAGTGCTTCTTAATCTTTTTGTTCCAATAATCCATTTGGAAGTCTGGTGAAGTCAATTCCCTCTCAAAACAATGTTTTTTCAAATAAAAGCATAAACTTATAAAATCAATTATATTGACATAGAATTACCAAAATATTATAAATTGTGATATAATAATATATGTCTATTTATTAATATATTATATATCAATACCTGGCTCTGTGTCTAAAAATTGCCATAACTTTAAAGAATTATAAACATAAAGGATAGTTCAAAATATTTACACCTGTAATGTTATACAGAAATATCTGTGAATTCTGTTAGTGACAAGCCATGATATTGCTAATATGAATATTTGTTGCATATGTCTATAATTGAAAGCAACACTGCATTTCAATTATAAATTAGTAAAAATAAAAATGTGACATATTCATATCCAAGTTCATGAATCCCTAAACTCTATTCATGTATCACTTTGTACTTGTATACTCCCGGTAAGAAAATATGATCCACAAAGTTAACAGTATCCAGGGACCATGAAAGACATAATGTGGCATTACAGTTTTGCCTGGGATTGCAGATTTTCCCAAATATTATATTTTCAGTGCTAAAATAGAAACAATCTCATGAAAACATGAATGATTGGTCTCTCTAGCGAGTTCCCACCATTGAAAGGTATCTTGTGCAAGTCAGTATTAGCTGACTGTTAGCTGTAAAATTAAGTAAAGCAAGGAAGAGGTTGGAAATGAAAGCTAAGTAAGAAAACTATATTTGACATCATTCATGATTTTTACATGAATAACAATTATACTCCAACACAAAAAATTCTCTGAATCTTATCAATTCCTGTACTGTATACAGTTCTATATTAATTTCTAATTGTTGCTATAATGAATGACTAGAAATTTACTTAAAAAACACAAATATAGTATCTTAAATTCTGGAGCTACGAGTTTAAAATGGATCTGTAGGGCAGCATTTCTTCTGGAGACCCCAGGGAAACTCTATTTCTGTGCCTTTTCCAGCTTCTAGATGCTGCCTTCTTTCTGTGGTTCAAGGACCCTTCCTCTGTCTTCAAAGCCAGCTGCATAGCATTTTCTCTCTGACCTCCTCTTCTTCCTTTTATAAGTATCTTTTGATTACGTTAAGTCCACCTAGATACTGCAGGATAGTCTTCCTATCAAAAGAATCTTAATGACAACTGCAAAGTTTCTTTTGAATGTAAAGTAACAGTTTTCTGAAATTAGGATGTGGGCATTTTGGGGAGCATTATTCAACCTAACGCAAAACCCAAGTCAAATGTTCCTGGGTCATGTATGTATTAATCATGTCTAAACAAGCCAACACACTAGATCAGAGAAGCAACTGTATGAAATTGGAGTCAGGGGTTAACAAAGGATTTACTCAAATGCGAGGGCAAAGGGTCGCCACTATTCCTGTCCAGTGGGAATTGATATTGACTTTTGACTGTGGTAGATGGCTTTTATGTCATCTTCTCTAGTTTTATTCTGACCTCTCTTTCTTTCATTTGGAATATTTTCTTCTAATTTATTTTCAGTTTATAAGTTCTGTTTTAATCAGTGTCTAATCTGCTATTAAACTTGTCTACTGAGTTCTTCATATCTGCTCTGGTCTGAATGTTTTTGTTGCCACCAAATTCATGTGTTGAAACCTAATCACCAATATGATGGGATTAGGAGGTAGAGCCTTCTGGAGGTGATTAGGTGATGAGGGGAAAGCCTCCATGGATGGGTTTAGTGCCCTTATAAAGAAAAGCCCCAGAGAGCTCCCCTCCCCTCCTCCATCATGTGAGGACACAGCCAGATAGTACCACCTATGAACTAGCAAACAGACCCTTACCAGTCACTGAATTTGCCTTGCTCTTGGCATTCACAGCCTCCGGAAATGTGAGAAATAAATTTCTGTTTCTTATAAGCTACCAATACGGTATTTTGCTATAGCAGCCTGAACAAACTAAGACAGAAAATTATAGTATGTTTAGCTTTAGATATTTTCTTTTGATTCTTGTTTATATCTTCCTGTAATCTGGTAAAAGCTCTTCATGATAAATTCCTAAGCATGATATATATTTATACATCTTTATCCTATAATACCATTACTTTTTTGTTTGTGTTTGTTTGTGTTTTGTTTCCATTGCTTTTGTTTTATATGCTTTTGGCCATTTTTTTTTTCTCCTTTGCCTCTTAATTTTTATGGGATATCAGACATTGCATATGAAATATTGTAGAGACTAATTGAGGATCTAATGATATTATCTTTCTCTACATCTATTCACTGCCTTTAATAATGAAAGAAGGTGATCTGGTCTAATCTTATCAACTAGAATATTGGTTTAATAGACTAATTGTATTCCTTGGATGAGGTCTCCTCTATTAATAGAGTATCATAGTCTTAAAAATCTATACCTCTACTAACATAATTTATATTTTTCAGGCTCTAAGTTTACACATGAAATCTAATGTATGTATGTGTGTCTAATTATAATAAAATAAATGTTTAGCTAACCAAGATAGAGCCTATTTTTAATGCTGAGCACCATTATGCAAATTTTAAAAAATGTCAATTCCTTCTGTGATTTTCACTATGATTTTTGCTTATACTAAATACCAGCTGTCCAGTTCAGGATACTCTTTCTAATATGCTGGGTACAGAAAAATGTTACAGAGAATGTGATACTATTAAACAATTACCTGAACTCTTCCAAAAGGGCAAGTGTGTTACATATAAATCTTCAAAGGGTACCTTAAGTAATAACTTCTTAGAAAGTCCTTTTGTGTTAGCACGATATTTCTTAGAGCCTTCTCTTTTATAACAGGAATCACATTGTCATAGCCTAAAGCAGTCAAAATCTTTCTCATGTTCCATGCAATTCTTAAATTTTCTCTGTGTCTAAATCTTGAAAATGTTTAATACAGTAATCTATACTTATTTCCAGGAAAATAGGTACTCTAATCATATATATCATCCCTTGAACAAATTTACTGCATAATTTGGGATGACATCTCCAAAAAGCAGATTTATCAAATTGTTTTTTTTCTCCAGCTTTTATTAGTGAATAAATTTGATTGGTAAATAAATAAATGTTTCTTTATACAGTTATACTTGAGATATTTATACAAATTCATCTTTTCCCTCCCTTTTGTTACAGCAAGTGTTATAGCAAGTGGTCCCCATGACAAACCGAGTGGCACACAGAGAGTCAGAGAATCAAAGTTTAATCACCCTACGGACTCAGAGGGGTCTCTCCACCAAATTCTAAGCCCCATCTACCCGATTTTTCCCACTTTTATTAAGTTGGAGTGGTCCAAAGGGTGGGGTATAAGGTGTAGGTTAGTTGATGTGTCAAGTAATAGGTTAGTTTTATGTTGATGGGCCAGGTAACAGATTAGTTGATATGCCAGGTAATAGGTTTAGCATTATGCTGATGCCAGGTAATGGATTAGTTGATGGGCCAGGTAATAGGTTATTATTATGCTGATGTGGGTCTTCCATGAGTGGTGGGGGCCTAAGGTTGCTGATGCCAAGTAATAGATGGGGTTTCCCTTATCACTTTCACATATAACCCCTAATATATTTATATCCTTACATTGATTATAGTTCATTCAACATATTTCTAAGTATGTCCTTTGCAAATAACCAATGTGTTTCTTTTTATCCCCATTTCTATTGCAATCAAAGTGTTGTCAACTCCTAGAGGAAGAAAAAAAAAAACATATTATGACCAACAACAGCTAATTTGACTTTCCCAACAGCCTAAAGTCCGTTAACATGGTTCAAAGTCAAGAAGAAAAAGTACTCTTAGCAGGTAAAAGAGACACCACAAAATATATGAATTAGTATGTACGAATAAGGCAATCAAGACCTCATTATGAATTATAAGAGAAGAAAGCAGAATAACTAGGCCTTGGTGTACTTGGCTATCTAGTTCCAACATCACTGGCTGTTAGAAACATTAAATATTACAAAAAGATACATAAAAATAGACTGATACAACAGCAGGATCCTTTAATATAGGGAATTACCATGTTATTTCTCTCAAAGAATATTTTAGGGTATTTTAATTATGCATACTTCTTTTCCTACCTGAACTATCTATCACCTTTGGTTAATATGTATAGATTTGAATTGTCTTCCAAAACTTAGTATAGCTATAAAAAACTTAGTATTGCTCACACCTCCTCTGAGCCTACCTAATACTCTTACTCAACCCTACCTAATATAGCATACTTTCTTTCTATCTCTTCTATTATTTCATTGAAAACATTAGAACACATTTTGACTACTGATTTATGTATTTTTCTTTTCCTTAAAACTGAAACATCGGATTCATTTTCCTTTTTTGTTTTGTTTTCAATCTCCAAAGTTTAGAAAGCCAGTGTAAAGTGCCACAGATATTTTAGAAAAATTGTAATAGATTTTTAAATATTTCATTAATGTTTTCCTATTGAAAATACATTTTTTAGAAAGAGCATGTACATACTTAACTGCTAACTCTTAGTTGTTAAAGATGCCCAGTTAAAGGGATGTGGTGTGGCTGCTCTTACAGTTTCCATCAGCAGCATCTAGAACATAGCAATTACCAAATACATGCCTTCTGACACTTCCCTATTGCTCAGTAAGTTAGAAGTAGCAGAAACAGTGAGTTAATAGAATTAGTAAATGGAATGGTTAGTGGATAGAATTTCATTCTTTGAAATTATCTTTTAGACCTAATTTAGTCTGATATTTCAATCTAAAGAAAAAAACCAGAAACTTAGTGTATGTGTGTTCTCCTCCCCCAACCAAAATGTGGCAGAAATGATTTTAAAAAAAAATTATTTTCTGACATGCTGCTTTTTCTTCTTTAGGTCAATGTAGAGCTACTGAGAATGACTTTGCATAAATACAGTTACATTTTGTAAGCAACGATATGCCTTAATTTAAGCAAAATAAACTAGCATTTCTGAGTGAGATTTCAGAATGTCATTCCTAAAACCTGCAAAATTGTTACACATTCTTGGGCCCCAATCTCAGATCAAATGAATCATAATTTCCAAAATGGGTACTGATTCTATATATTTTATTCTGATTCTATATTTTTAGATAAATTTTCCTGGTGTTTTGGAGGTAAAAGCTAGTTTATGTAATACTTTGTACATTGCATAATTTTTGGTTCTGAAACAAAGAAAAGCCAGTTTCTGGGCCAGATCTCCTGATCTAACATCAATGTTTCCTTTAAAATTCATAGTATTATCTTCAGGGATTTGCATCTTGAGATACATTAGTACTAAAGGCCAAAATATGTCCAATTTTGTAAGAGTTCAAACTTTAATACATTCACAAATATGCTTAATTTTCGTAGCCATAACTCTGACCTTGAAACAAGTCCTCAAAACTACTGTATAAAATGTTCTTAATAATTATCAATTTCATCAATTTTATATTACTAAGCACTTAGATGAGATACTAAAGATAAAAATAAGCATTCTTAAGTCTAATTACTTTCAGATATAAATTAATATTATAAATTATATTGTTATATTATGTCACAATATATGTTAAATATTATATCATATAACATTATGATATTATAAATTATGTTATAATTGATATTATAAAATAAGATATGATAAAAATATGATAAAATAAGACTAAATTAAAATTGTAACATCTATTCTAAACAATGAATATTTTCATTTCTGTGTACATTTCTTAGCTAGCACTAAATTGTATGGCAAATAAAATAGCATAATATTAATACCTAATACCAAGAATATCTAAAAAAGTATTAAAATGTTAAGAATATACAAAGTCATAATACCTGATATCTCATTCTAATATTTTTTACATCATTTTGTCCATTTAAAGTGCACATTTTAATGAGTATTGACAAACATATACACCCAGAAAACCACAGCAAAATCAATGCATGTGTTCGGTATGAAGTATGTGTCCCTATTGTATTCATTTGGCATCTTTATTGAAGATAATTATATCATTTATGTATTGGTTTATAACTATATGTATTGATCTGTATTTCTCTCTTTTCACTGAAAATAGTAATGCAATTTTATTTATGTAGTCTAATCATCCATTTTTTAAAAATCGCTTTAGATTTTCTAGGTTATCAGCATTTATTTTAAATTTTAGAATGAACTTTTCAACTTATCAAAATAAAATAGTCTGGCTGAAATTTTTATGAAGAATTTTATTAAAAGACTAAATTTCTTTAGCATCTTGTTGTTTTGGAAATAAAATTACCATATGGCTGAAAGTTGATAGATAATACTTCATTCAGAGAGCCAAATTATTTTGTATGTTAATGCATACATGTGGTTTTAACGGAAAAGAGGCTTGATTGATACAAACATCTTAGCAGGTGAATAAAATGTGATTCATGGATAGGTGCAGGAAAAGAGACATTCAAAAGAAGGCACCATATCTAATAGTTTTTTGAGCTAAAAAAATCAGAAATAACGTAGAATCTATGAGATTGTATTTTACAAGAAATATTTGGGGTTTGATATATAATAGTTTGATGGGTTCCATATTATATTTTGTGAGACAAATTTTAGATTTACTTTTAGCCTTCAATTTTACAAATGAGTAAAATACGGTGTGTGTGTGTATACACCCACAATAATTCACTTGTATTTAATATTTTTCCATTTTAATGACATATGGAGCAGTTGCTTTCATAATTCCAAGATAAAATCATAGAGATTTCTGTGGTATAATTTGTATAAAATAATAAATACTAATGGTGGAATACATTGACCCTGTGTTTTTTTATAAATGCATTTTATCAATGAAAAATTCCTTTTGTTCCAAAAGTAAGGACTAAGTTTAGTGTATAACATTTAAATTTGTACTTGAACTGGTAAGTAAAACAGAATAAAATATTTCTGAAAACTGTTATGTTTATATTATACCATTTATATACATTTCGTTTGGAATTTTTAGCATTACCTACATATCTTTTCATTCACACTTTATCTATGACTATCAGAAGAAGTCATAAGAGGAGGCAAGAGCAAGTATTAATAATATTAATATAAAAAAGGAAGGCTACATCACTGCTAATTCTTCCAAGAGGATTCATTTTAAATCTTAGTTGAAAATGAGTGGTTAATAGTATGATTAATGTTTCTGAGAGGTTTGTAAGTCAACCTCCAGCAAGATCATTTTGCAATCATTTTTGAACTGAGTAGTATAGTCTTTGATGCATGAATGAGCCTATACATAAATTATAAAATAAATAAATTATAAGGATTCCTATTACATAAGCATGTCTGTCTCTTTGGTTTCCTGCATTTGACCTACTTTTCATTATCATCTCAGCAGTGTATCTATTGCTTCCTTTCAATTCACAGCACTCAGGGCACTTTTAACTATTCAGAATATCTCTTATGTTTTCTCATTTCATGATATTTCATGTTTAAGCTGAAATCAACTATGATTTCCATATCATGTATTTTTGAAAGCCATGTAACCCATTTTTAATATGATTGTATGCATTGTATTTAGATTCATCTACTTCAGTATTTTGAACATGTCACCCAAATTAGTGTGTGTGTGTGTGTGTGTGATATGCATACGCCTTTCTGAACATTTCTACTTAAAAACAGGACTTTTGGTTTTTTATATATTTTTTTCTGAAATGTGTCTTTGTGCCTTATAGTTGCGTTGTGTTTTAGTCCAATATCCTGCTTAGCTGTTGTATTTCTGTGAGAATGTTGGGCTATGGTTTGGAAAGATTGATAGACATATTATCAGTCCACATGCACAGGTTTCAGTTTCAGTTCAGATCCTCTTGTCTGCTCTCAGCTGGACCTTGCTTCTCACAACCAGATTCTTTCAGGTTCAATCTTTGCAAACAGTAACTAGTTGTCTGCTGCAGGAATATTACCTGATTACCCCTGGTGAAGATTTTCCAAGTGTAACTCATGCGGTGTTTTAACAATCCTTCTGTTTGCAGTCTCACATTTTAGCTTTTTTTTTTTTTTTCCTCAGAGACATCTGGGAGCTTATAGTTCCTGAGTCTCCGGAATTCCTCAAACAAAATTAAGGTTTCCTCTCTTTTGTAACATGAAATTCAGCCGTCTCTACTCTGATAACTTTATTACCATTTGTCCATCACTTTCCAACTTAAAAATTCTGTTGACATGTTTTTTGTTCTCTTTGCATCATACCTGCACATATTCTTGTTGCTTTTACCTCATTTTACTGGGGATCAGAGGTATACATGTGTGTCTAAAAACATGGGGGTCTTTTTGTTTGTATACTGTAAAAAATTTAACATGAGATCTATTCTTTCAAAAAAATTTAGGGCATGATATTGTTAAATACTGGCATAATGTTGTACTTCAGATCTCTAGCACTTATTTATCTTGTTGGCTGAAACTATATACTCATTGAGCATTAACTCCTCATTCCCCCATCTCCTAAGCCCGTGGCAACCAGGATTCTACCCTTTATGAGTATGATTATCTTATATACCTCATATAAATAGAATCATGCAATATTTCTTATGTTACTGGCTTATTTCATTTAGCATTATGTCTTCCAAGTTCATCCACGTTGTCTCAAAAGTCAGGATTTCTTTCTTTTTCTTTTTTTTTAATGCTGGATGTCATTCTATTATAGTATATACCAGATTTTATTTATCCATTAAACCATTGTTGGACATTTGGATTTATTCCACATCTTGGCTACTGTGAATAAGAGTGCCAATATTTCTTCAAAATTTAGATTTCAGATGTTTTAAAAGTTAGAAGTGGAATTGCTAGATCAAATGATAGTTCTGTTTTTCATAGAAGCTGTACCACTTTACATTCCCACTAACAATGTATAAGATTTCCATTTCTCCATATCCCTGCCAACATTTACCTTTTTTTTTATTTTATGCTTCTTATTTTACTTTATTTTATACTAGTCATCTTAAAAGGTCTGAGGTAATATCTCATTATGGTTTTGATTTGCATTTCCCTAATGGTTAGTTACATTGAGCATATTTCCTATATTTTTTGTTCATTTATATGTTTTCTCTGAAGAAATGCCTATTTAGGTCCTTTGCTCATTTTTTCATCAGGTTATTTGGTTTTGTTGTTTTTATTGAGTTGTAGGGGTACCTTATATATTTTGGGTATTATTATAATTAGCCCCTTATCAGATATGGGGTTTGCAAATATGTTCTCCCATTTTTAGGGTGCCTTTTTCATTTTTTGATTATTTCTTTTGCTGTGAAGACCTTTAGAGTTTGAGGTAGTCCTACTTGTTTATGATATGTCAAATATAAATTAATGGTTTTCTGTTTGTGCTTTTGGTGTCATATCCAAGAAATCATTGCCTAGACCAGTGTCATGAAGATATTCTCTTATATTTTCTTTTAGGAGTATTACAGTTTGAAGTCTTAAATTTAAATTTTAAATCTATTTGAGTTGATTTTAGTGTATAGTTTAAGGCTCCAAACTTGTTTGTCTGCATGTGGATATCCAGTTTTTCTAGGGCCACTTGTTGGCCCTAGAAGAGATTGTCATTTTTCTACTTACAATAGCATCAAAATGAATAAAATACTTAGGAATAAACTTAACCAAGGAGATGAAAGTTTTAACACTGAGAATGATGTAACATTGATGAAAGAAATTAAATAAGACACAAATACATGGAAAAGCATCCTATGTTCATGGATTGGAAGACTTAATATTGCTAAAATGTACCTACAACTCAAAGCTATCTATAGATTTAATGCAATCTCTATAGAAATTCCAGTGACATTTTTATAGACAGAAAAATGCAATCCTAAAATTTATATGGATCACAAAAACTCCAAAGAGCCAAAACAATCTTGAGAAAGAACAAAGCTAAAAGAGTCACACTTCTAGATTTCAAAATACATTACAAAACTACAGGAATCTACACAGTATGATATTGGCATAAAAAACTGACATACGAACCAATGGAACAGAATAGAGAGCCCAGAAATAAATCCATGCATATATGGTCAATTGATCTTCAACACAGTGTAAAAAGTGGTGTGTGTGTATGTGTGTGTATTATGTACATATGTATATAGCATACAATAAACAAAATTGATTAGATTAAAATATACAGAAAATTTAGTCCTTATATAGTTAATTCTTTTAATTCCAAGTTTATGTTAAATATTTTTTGCTAATTCAAGATTTGTCTTATTGGTTAAATAACCCTTATGTAGAAAAAGATAAATACATCACATACTCTCATGTCTAAAGTGCCTTCTCTATGAAGTGTGGATTGAAGTTTTATATCAAATGAAGGATATTATTCTGATTTTCATTTATATTGAGATTGTAATTTCATTGTCAATTGGGATATTCCTTTATATAGGAGACTAATAAATCTGTACTTTTGACCATTAATTATTTGAATGACTGATTCCATAGATATTAATTCAAAATCTACAAATCTAGTCTTAGAATGTTAACAAATTGTTAACAGGTCATATATATGTACACTGTGGTATAAAATAGAATGAAATCTTATCACACAGTATTTAGATAAGCAAACAACTTTTCTATCTATAGTAATTTGCAAATTTAAACAGAAATTTGATGGTTATTTAACACTCTCACTCCAAATCACACCAATATTTATCAGTACCGGTCCAACAGGCCAAATTCAGCTAAGGCTGAGGTAAGATAGGGGTAGGAATGAGGGAATTGAAGACTGGTTTAGTTAACACATACTTGAGTTGGAGAGGACCCAAGTCTAGTAAGTGGACAGAATTACTTAGAAAATTTTAGAATTGAATATTTCTACTTACAAATGAGTTTTTGTCAATGAGTTCCATAGAGAGAATCAGATGAAGACATGTTAAAAATGTTAACCCTGTATCAAACATCCAAAAGTAATTGTAATTTAAAGAAAAAAAAGACTTTTTGAAAAAATAGTCTTATAGGGACAAGTTGTAAAGTGCATTGAATTTAAACTTGTGTGGCAAGCATCTACTTCTACCATTTTTCTTTATAGCCATTACCCCTTTATACCCCCCAACTATCTCAACCCTACATTTCTTAATAAAATCTTTGTCGTTTTAATTGGTATTATTTAAATAAAGAAAGCATAATATTTCATGAGAATTTCTTCATTTGTATTAAACAAAATAATTTTGTGCAATTCAATGGTCTTCTAAGTGCCTCTGTTTATATGTGTATACTCTATAACTTTTACATAAATTTTTAAAAATAAATAAAATTGAGGGTGTCATGCATGTGTTTTCACACATATAAATTAGATTCCTTAAATAAAAAACACTTCCCAAGATTAAAAAATTAGAGCTGATGTTTATAATTCACATGTTTAAGTCTCTACCCTGATATTGCTTTCCTTTCGGAATCAATTACCTGTCTATTTCATAATGCACAAGGAAAAGAGAAGAATAAAAATCTTCAAAGTCTATATTTAAATTTCATAATTTAAACTCTGCTCTTATGATTCCTAAATTTTGGAGAGGCACAGGATGAAGATGTGTTCACTAAAGTGCTCCTGTTCAAAATGGAGATTGGCATACAAAATACCAGACATCTCTCTTTATCAAGAAATGGCAAATATGTTCAACAAAGACTACCTGTTGCTTGAGAGAAAATGCTTTATATCTCTCTAAGAGAATTGCTCATCACTTGAGATTGTCTGTGTGTTCTGGTACAATCCTGTGTCAATTTCCAGAAAGGATTTGACATTCAAACTTCTAGATAAGAGAAAGCTAGCAGGGGAATCTCCCAAAGCTCTAGCAAGCTGCAGAGATAGACTACAGTTAATAGCAGCTCAAATTAAGACAGTTCAATACCCACTACCCCATTTATCTGTACCCAAAACTTTTACAGGGCTTCTTGGCCACACAACAAGAATTACGATTCAATTGAAAGTGTTTTTTTTTCAGTTAACAGGAAATGGAAAAAACATATTTCAATTCACTTAGTGTCATTGGACATTTATTTTCATCTTATTTAAATATATTTAATAAACACCTAGTCATATGAACAAAATATTGTTATAGAGATTTAAATATATAAAAGCATGATTATTTTAATCCTTCTGACTAAACACTGATATCTTCTTCATACTGCGATTTGCACTGCATAAATTATATCCTTTACTCAAATGACCTGTTTGTTCTTAAAAAAAAAGCCTTTCATACATTTTACTTTTTTCATATATCCTTTTTCCTAACTATATCTCCCCAAACCCTGTCAAGCAGCTAGCAGTTTTAAGCCAGAGAAACTATTGCTTATAATAAGCCCACTACTGTAGTAAACTCATTCTTTATGTTTTCCATAGAGAAGGGAAGGTACCCTATCTCTATTCTTTTTTCCCCAAAAACATCTTATGATAATATATAAGTTACTTTTGATTGACATCAATAGACTTGTTGGAATTATATTTTCCTTTGTGCTGAAGATCATTTTTCATTTGATGATGGGTTGAGGATGATGAAAGATTGGTTGATGGGTACAATTTATGTTATTTGGGTGTGGGATACCCTAAAAGCCCTAATGACTACTAGGCAATCTATGCATGTAACAAAATTGTACATGGACCCCATAAATTTGTACAAGCAAAAAGAGAAAATATCCAGGAGTAAAACACACTCCACCTACATATTATGCCAGTAGATAAAATATACGTTAAATATATTTAGAAATATAAAGAATATATTGAATATATAGAAAAAATATTTATTGTTCAAATGACTTTTTAAACTAGAATTCCTATATTAATTTACACTTACAATTTATTAAGTACACATTTAAGTGTATCTGTCCTTTGTTAAGGGATGTGAATAACATTTGTCAGTGTGAAACTCTCGGTTCCTTTGATTTTTAAAAATCAGTATGCCATTTGGTAAAAAATAAAAATTCAGGTGCCAATAGATTTTTAAGATAGAGAGTTTGACAAAAATCTGAAATATTATTGCTAATTGTTTGATGCTTTTGGAAGCTATTTCATATGACAGTGTCTTAAAGATATATTTCATTTATTTGTAACTAACATATAGACACTGTATTCTGTTTTTTTAATGTCTTTATGATGTGTATTGTATGCTTTTCTTGTATATCTTCATCCTGATGAATTTGTTTTAGATTTTTGGTTTTACAGAGTTGTCTGTCTACAGTCATGCCATTTTTGAATAATGGTAGTTTTACTTCTTTCTCTCTCATGTTAATTATATTTATTTATTTGTTTATATCAGAATATTATGGGGGTACAAATATTTTGGTTACATATAATGCCTTTGCCTCGCCCAAGCCAGCGGTACAAGTGTGCCCTTCCCCCATACAGTGTACTTTCATCCATTAGTTGTGAGTTTACCCACCCCTACCACCTCCCTCCCACCTGATCGGCACCCACTGAATCTTACTGCCATATGAGCAACTTAGTGTTGATCAGTTAGTACCAATTTGATGGTGAGTATATTTGGTGCCTGTTTTTCTATTCTTGTGATACCTTACTTTGAAGGATTGACTCAAGCTCTACCCAGGAAAATATAAGAAGTGCTGGTTCACCATTGTTTGTTGTAGTTGAGTAGTATTCCATGGTATACATATACCACATTTTAATCCATTGATGTATTCATGGGCACTTGGGTTGTTTCTACATCTTTGCAATTGTGAATTGTGGTGCTATAAACATTTGAGTGCAGATGTCTTTTTTTTTTAATAGAAAGTCTTTTTTTTCTTTTCAGTAAATACCCAGTAGTAGGGGTACTGGATCAAATGGTAGTTCTACTTTTAGCTCTTTGAGGTATCTCCATGCTACTTTCTGTAGAGGTTATACTAGTTTTCAATCCCACCAGCATTGTACAAGTGTTCCATCTCTCCACATTCATGCCAACATTAGATTTTTTTCCTGTCCTGGTAATATTGTTTCTTTTCTTTTAGTTTTGTACAAGGAATTTCCTAATATCAGAAAATAGGTTGAAAACTTTTGCCCTTTCCTGTGTTTTCTGAAATAACTTGTGTAAAATTATACTTTTATCCTAAAAAACTTAAAATTTTGTACAAAATTGTTCTGGCTGCTAGTGTCATACTGGAGGCCTGGCAAAATCATACATGCACAAAACATCTTTATAGGGATACATTTATAGAACAGCTTAAAGAAATTCTAAATACTAAGTTTCTTAACATATAATGAAGTTATGAATGAGAATATAATCAATAAACTGCACATCAGACACACCTATTTCAATATATAATCAGTAAGTATTGTAATCAATAGAATCAAAATATAAGTAATTTTGTAAAAAAAATAAAGAGAGAATGAAAGCTTTGATGAAAGAAGTTATAATAAAGGGTATCTAAAAATGCTAAGGCACACATGAAAATGAAAACATTCTTTCATGGAATGTATACTTGGACATTTACAGAAGTATTGTTTATAATATTCTGAGACTAGAAACAAACTAAATATCTATGAACAAAGAAAGATTACCATAATTTGATATGATTTATCATAGAAGTCATACAAAATGAAAATAAATAAACTTGAACTACATATTGATTAAAAACTGGAAACTGAATACAGGATTTTTATAAAGATGATAAAATACAAAATAAACAAGAGGAATAATTAACAGAAATAATAGTTATCTCTGTGCCCAGTAGAGAGAGATGCAATGGACAAGGTCAAAAGGCACTTTAAAAGTACAAGCAATGTTTTGTTAATCTGGTTGTTGTGGTATTCATACATTTTGTGTCTTGTATATTTAGTTCATATAATCTTTGTAAATGTTATATTTCATTAAATGCCATAAAGGATCCTGTTAATGTGTCCAATTTTTGAACAAGGCTCTAAAAGCTCAGGTAAGTTATAAGCCTTGTTTAAGTGTCAAAATTAGAAATAAAACACAAGTTTTGAATCTTTATATTTCTTACCATTTCATCTGTTTCAGGTTAAAGGAATGATCCAGTATATTTAAGCGTTAGTGGTCATAAAGCATCAATTTCTTTAGTGGTATTATTTAGCTTTTTATTGACATTGGTATTGCTCTTCTGATGATACTTGGGATATTTTAAGTTTAAATTAATTCTTCATATTTCTTGTAATTCCAATACTTCCGGTTTAGACTTCTTTTTATGGGAATGACTCAGTATTACATTTCACATTTCTGGAACATGGATCCTTCATGATGATTTTGACAAAATATGTGAAATAGTGGGACCAGAATTATATAAGGACTCTTAAATTTTTTGATCCTATGCATCATTCTTCTTTTATCACTTGAAATATAAAAATAAAACTATTACAAAAATCAATTTAAGTCTAACATTTTTTTAAAGGCCATATTGTTCATGTGTTAGCCAATACAGGTTTTGGGCAACACGGATTAAAATAAAAAAAAACACTTTCAGCTGAGCTAAATCTTCTTCTCTCCACTATATTAACTTGAAAGAACACAGTTGATAAATCCTTTGTGGTACTTTTCTTAATCATTAGAGCAATCTTGATGCTAGAAAAGATATATTTTCTTTTCTCACAAATGACAGAATAGCTTTATTCTACAATTACCCAACATCTTGTTTCTTATAAATGTTCTGTGATTAGTGACATGATAGTACCAATGTTCCAATCTATGGATTTCTGTATATTTCACTTTCATGACCTCTCCTGTAGGGGAAAAAAGTTTTATAAACTGTGTTCTTATTCTAGAGATTTTATTTACAGCAGTCTTTTATGTATTTCCCTGTAGAAAGTCTCTCTCTCTCTCTCTCTCTCTCTCTCTCTAATAAATATGAAGGAAAGAAGTCATTCAAGGAGACAAAAAAAGCAGCATAGATAAAAATATAGAAAACATTTACTCAGTGTCAATTCCTGCCCGAGGACTTTCATATACTTTGTAATTTAATCATGACAGAACTATGTGAGAAATATTATTTTCACTTTATAGATATTTTAAAAAATGTGATGTGAATTGAAGTAATGCATCTAAATTTAACTTTGTACAAGGTTTATCTGGAAATGGACTCTACAAACTGAACTCCAACCCACCCTATCATCCTGCCTTGATAGTACTACCCGAAACAATGCAGGAGGAGATTTTAATAGGATAAACAAAACCTGTCCCATAATGTAGAGTTAACAAGAAAAAGCAATGAAAGTTTATTGCTCACTTTCACAAGCAGCTTTATAAGATATTTGATAGACAGAAAGAATTATCTGATTATTGGGATGAAGTATACAGGTAAGGCATTTGTGAAGATGCCCAGTAAAGTTGCTCAGTGAAGTTTGAGTTAAGAGAACATGGTAGACAACACTGTAGGGATTTTGTTTCTTTCTTTGTTTTTAATTATTTAAGACATAAAATATATTAAATACAAAGGGAGAATTAAAGAATGAATAAATATAGTATCAAATTCCCACAGGAAGAAGTATAAAATTTAAGTCTAGGAACCATCCTTTTTTGAGAAAGAATAAAGGATAAAAATCATACAATTTTGTAAAGGACACATGTTGCAATGATGATTGAGGAAGATGACAGTTTTATTCTAAATATCTCAAATCAATTGTCATATTTATAACAAGTGTCATTTTTCTCATATCCACTTATAATCAATTATTTAATAAAGTTCATTAAAGGGTACAAGCAACAATGTCTTAAATCAGTATTGGCCATCAGAAGTGTTTATAAACATTAATGGAAACAAATTAGTTTTACTTATTTCATCAAGTCTATACAAAATTTGTTAAGAAACTTTTATTTAAAATTAAAGTAATTCCAAAGTTTAATATCTGTTGACACATTTCTCATTTACATAGATAATTATCAGGAATTCTGAATCCCAAGAATATGAGTTTTGTTAGCGCTTGAGTTAAAGACAACATTTTTAGATAAAAGGAATGTATCTGTCAGTATGCTTTCACAGCTCTTTGATCTCCCTGTGGAACATGCTCTAAAGTTAATATGCCTTACTGCAAATTTCTCTTTAGAATGTCTCACAGGTTATTTTAAGACAGTGAATAATGTCTTTTATTAGTCAAGAAGTTTTGTCTTATCTTATGCACATCTTCATATATGGGAAATGTATCAATCCTGAGGACATTTAGGTTTCTGAACCCCATTAAATGTGACTTTTTCCTCTACATTTAGGCTTTATATCCATCTCAAAAAAAAGATATTAAAATGAAGATACTTTTAATGTGCTCATACACAAAAAAAATGTTCTTTCTGAAATTCAAAAATGTAAATGGAAATACAAAGAATAATTGAAAACATTAAAAGAAATACAACCCAGATATAACACCATGAACTAATTCTCTAGCTCATCAGCATTTGCTCTTGAGAGAGAGCTACCATCATTAGATGTGTAAACCTACTGTTACTCTTTGTGAAGCACTTCCCACAAAATGTCCTTGTGCAAAGTGACTGCCTTGCAAAGTGATGTCTGCAATTTAGACTACCTTCCTTAGTGACTTTGGGGCTCAGATTTGAAAGTACCAACTTGGGGTCTTAATATATGTGGCCTTAATTAACATAAAATTTATTTAAAAATGTGCAGCCAAATAGACTTGTGCTTGCTTTAAATTTGTTTGGAGAATGACAGCCTACTTCTTTGAGGCAACTCTACTAATATAGACCAGGATCCTTGAATAACAACTTTATTTACAGGCAAAATAGCTTGTGAAAGTTGAACCACCAAAAACATGTACTTACAAGTTTCAAATTTGGTAAAATATTATATAATTTACTAAAACAAACAAAAAGTCTGACATTGTTTTATTCATATTGATTCCATATATTCATTACACATGCTATTGTGTAGCCTGCATTTCTCTTTTAGAAAACAAAGATTAGAGACATCATTGCACGATAATAATGTCCTGTTAGATTTTATCATCTTTAAGGAATGCATGGCAATCAAATATATGTATGTACCTTAATGGTCTATTTTGTTATTCTCTATTTCTTTCCTTTCCTTTTCTTTTTTTCCCCTCATTTTTAAATAATTATACAATAATCTTTTTTTGTAAATATATTTTCATGCACATTTACAGTTCCAATTTGTTAAAGAGTACATGTGGTGTTTGCTTTTCCATTCTTGAGGTGCTTTAGGTAGTTCTATTTTTAATGTTTTAAGGAATCCCCATACCATTTTCCATAATGGTTGCATTAATTTACATTCCTACCAACAAAGTACAAGGGTTTCTTTTTCTCTACATCTTTGCCAACACTTACGTTTTGTCTTTTTAATAACAGTCATATTAACCAGGAGATGTCTTATTGTGGTTTTAATTTCATTTCTCTGATGATTAGTGATAAGTATTTTTTTCATATACTTATGGGTCATTTGTATGTAATCTTTTGAAGAATGTCTATTCAGATCCTTTGCCCAATTGTTAACACGGTTATTGATTTTCTTGTTATCAAGTAGTTTGAATTCCTTATATATTTTGGATATTAGCACCTTAGCAGATGCATGATTTGCACACATTTTCTCCCACTATGTAGGTTCTCTCTTCACTTTGTTAATTATTTTCTTCACTTGCAAAAGTGTTTAAGTCTGATATCATTTTATGAGTCTATTTTTGCTTTCATTGCCTGTGCTTTTAGGGTCATATCCATGAATTTATTTCCTATACCAATGTCATGGAGTTTTTTCCTATGTTTTCTTTTAGGAGTTTTATGTTTTCAGGTCCTATACTTACATCTTTAATCTATTTTGGTTGATTTTGTATAAGGTGTAAGATAGGTGTCCAACATCATATTTTTGTAGGTAGATATCCAGGTTGTCCAGCAGCATTTATTGAAGAGACTATCCTTTCCCCAATGTATGTTTTTTATACCTTTGTCAAAAAATCAATTGAACATAAATGTATGGATTTACTTCTGGGCTCTCTATCCTATTTCATCAGTCCATGTGTTTGTTTTTATGCGAGTTTCATTCTGGTTTGATTACTGTAGCTTTGCGCTATATTTTGAAATTAGGTAGTGTGCTGCCTCTAGTTTCATTCTTTTTACTTAGAATTTCTTTGACTATTTGAAATCTTTTGTGATTTTATATGAATTTTAAGATAGTTTTTTCTATTTTTATGAAGAATGACATGGGAATTTTGATAGGGATTGCATTGCATCTATAGAACATTTTGGGTATTATGGATATTTTAACAATAACAATTCTTCCAATCCATGAAAATGAGATATCTTTCCACTTACTTGTGTCATCTGTAATTTCTTTCATCAATGTTTTATAGTTTTTAGTTTGCAGATCTCTCACCTCTTTGATTAAATCACTCCTAGATATTTTATTTTTTGATATATTATAAATGTGATTGTTTTCTTAATTTCTTTGTCATATAGATCAGGGTTAGTATATAATAATGATAATGATTTTTATACATTAGCTTTATATCTGGTAATTTTACTGGATGGTTTACTGAAATTGTTTATCAGTCTAATAGATTTTTGTGGAGTATAAGATCATGTTGTTGGCAAGCAGAGACAATTTCACTTCTTTCTTTTCTATTCAGATGGCTTTTATTTCTTGTTGTTACCTAATTGCTTAGGACTTCCAGTAGTATGTTGAATAGAAGTGGTGAGAGTGTGTATCCTTGTTTTCCTGATCTTAATATGAAAAGCCTTCAACTTTTCACTGTTCAGTATGATGTTTGCTATGTTTGTCATATATGTCTTTATTTTGTTGAGAAACAGTTCATCTCTACCTAATTTGTTGAGTGTTTTTTCATGAAATAAAGAGGGATTTTATGAAATGTTATGCATCTATTAAAATGAATATATAGTTTTTGGCCTTTAATCTGTTAAAATGGTGAATCAAATTTATTGATTTGCATATGTTAAACCATACTTGCATTCTAGTAATAAATTCCAATTGATCATACTGAATGAACCTTTTAATAATCCCACTTGATCATAGTGAATGACTCTTTTAATGAACTGTTGAATATGCTTTGCTAGTATTTTATTGAGGACTTATGCCACTGTGTTTATCAAGAATATGGCCTGTAATTTTTATTTCTTGTAAATAAAAATTCGTAGCACCTTTGTCTGGTTTTCTTATCAAGATAATTCTGGCCTTAGTGGCAAAGTTGTAACATGTAACCAAAATGTTTGTACCCCCATAATTTCCTGAAATAAAAACAATAAAAAAAAAGATAATTCTAACTTCATAAAACAAGTTTGGAAATAAGCCCTTCTCTTCAATTTTTTTGGAAGAGTTTGAGGAAAATTGATGCTAGTTCTTGAAATATTTAAAAATTTATCCCGAAGCCATCAAATCTTGGACATTATCAGGACCACATTTTCTTTGATGGAGCCATTTTGACACTGATTTAATCTCCTTACTCATTATTGGTTTGTTCAGATTTTTTATTTCTTCATGATTCAGTCTTAGTATGTTATATATATCTACAAATGTATCTTTTTTTCTAGGTATTCATTTTCTTAGTGCATAATTGTTCATAGTATTCTATAAATTTTTATACTTTCATAGTATCATTAGTAGTGCCTCCTCTTTTATTTATGATTTTCTTTGAGTCTTCTCTTTTTATAATTAAGCTAGTTAAAGGTTTATCAATTTTGTTTAAGTTTTTCAAAAATCAACTCTTAGTTTTATTGATTTTTTTTCTATTGTTCTCATAGTCTCTGTTTCATATATTTCTGCTCTGGTCTTCTTTATTTCCTTCCTTCAGCTAACTTTTGGCTTAGTTTGTTCTTTTTTCTATTTCCTTTATGTGTAACATTAGGTTAAGCAAGACCTTTCTTCTTTTGAATGTAGACATTTAAGGCTATAAGACTCCCTCTTATGACTGCTTTTGCTGCATCACATAAGTTTTTGAATGTTGTATTTCCATTTTTATTTGTCTCAAGATACTTTTTAAATTTTTCCTTTAATTTCTTCTTTGATCCAATAGCTATTCAGAGCATATTGTTTAATTTCCCCATATTTGTGAATGTCCCATGATTTCTCCTATTGTTGATTTCTAGTTTCATGCCATTGTAGCTGGGAAAAGATACTTGATATGATTTCAGTATTCTTAAATTTGTTAAGATTTATTTCCTCTCCTAGCATATAATCTATCTTGGAGACTGTGTGTGCACTTGAAAAGATGTGTATTCTTTTGCTGTTGGATGGAATGTTTTGTATATATCCATTAAGTGTATTTGTTCTAAAGTGTAGTTTCATGTCTGATATTTCCTTATGGATTTTTTGCCTGGATAATCTGTATATTGTTGTAAGGGTGATGTTGAAATCCTCTATTATTTTGTTGCAATCTACATCTCCATTCAGACCTCTTAATGCTTGCTTTATATATTTACATGCTCCAATGTTGAGAGCATATATAATTGTTATATCTTTCTATAAATTGACTCCTATATTATTATATAATGACCTGCTTTGTCTCTTTTTACAGGTTTAGACTTATAGTCTCTTTTTTAATTCTGATATATCTATCTCTGCTCTCTTTTGGTTTCCATTTTCATACAATGCCTTTTTTTATCCCTTCACTTTCAGTCTATGAGTGTCCTTTAAACTGAAGTGGGTCTCTTATATGAAGCATATAGTTGAACCTTATTTTATTTCTAATCCATTAGGCCACTCTATGTCTTTGATTGGGGAATTTATTCCATTTACATGCAAAGTAACTATTGGTAGGTAAGAACTTACTAGTGCAATTTTGTTAATTGTGTTCTGGTTGTGTTGTAGGTTCTCTGTTTCTTTCAATTTCTCTCACTTTTTTCTTTGTAGTTTGATTTTTTTTGTAGCACAGTGCTTTGAATATTTTCCATATTTCGTATATCTACTATAGGGGTTTTGTGTGTGTGTGTGTGTGTGTGTGTTTGTGTTGTTACCATAAGGCTTATATAAAACATTTTAAACTTATAACAGGTAGTTTAAAGCTGATAACAATTTTGATCCAATACAGAAATCCACAGTTTTATTCCCCCATGTTTTGTTTTTATATCACAATTTTCATCTTTTTATTAATTATAATCTTTAACAAAATACTATAGTTATAATTTTTTAATAGTTTTGTCATTTAACCTTTTCACTGGAGATATAATTCATTTACTCACCACAATTACAGTATTTGAGTGTTTGAAGATAAAACTACATACTTTCACCAAGAATTTTATCCTTTCTTATGTTTTCACTTTACTAATTATCTTATTCCTTCAACATGAAGAATTCTCTTCAGCATTTCTTGTAAGGCAGTTCTGGTGGTGATAAAATCCTTCAGTTTTTATTTGTCTGAGAAATGGAATAGCTGGGTATAGTCTTCTCAGTTGAGAGATGGTCTTATTTTGTTTTGTTTTGTTTTTGCCAAAAAAGAATGCAGATTGTCTTATGGAAATACCCTTGTATGAAACAGGGAGATTCCCTTGTATGAAGCAGGTTGATTTTGTCTTGCTGCTTTCAATGTTCTCTTTGTTTTTACTTTTGACAATTTGATTGTAATATGTCTTGGTGTTGATATCTTTGGATCCATGTTAATTGCTGTCCTTTGTGATTTCTGCATCTAGATTTCCATTTCCTTCTCCGGGCTTGGGAAATTTTCTACTATTCTTTATTTACATACACTTTCTGTCTTTTTTCCTCTCTTTTAGAAATCCAATAATGCATAGATTATTTTGCCTGATGGTATATCATAAGTTCCTGAAGTTGTCTTCACTGATTTTTATTCTTTTTTTCTTTTTGCTCCTCAGGTTGGATGATTTCCAGTCACTTGTGTTCAAATTCATTGATTCTATTGCTTGATCTAGTCTGCTTTTGACACTCCTGATTAAATTTTTCAGTTCAGTTATTATATTCTTCAGCTCGATGATTTCTCTTTGGTACTTCTGAAACATTCTACTCCTTTGCTGAAATTCTCAGTTAGTACTTGCTCTGCTCTCCTAGTCTTGGTAAACATTTTTGTGACCATTACTTTGAATTCTCTATTGGGTAAATAAAATATCTCAATTTCACTAGGGTCTGTTTCTAGAAATGTGTTTTGTCCTTTTTTGGAACATATTTTTCTATTTCCTCATTTTTCTTGAATCTTTGTATTGGTTTCTGCACATTAGTAAGAAAACAGCTTGCCCCAGTCTTGTCAAACTGCCCTCATGTTAGAGAAAATCTCACCAATCTATCTAGCCAGTGATTCTAAGGTGCCTCATGAATCTTGTGTTTGTCCAGCTGCTATTTCTAGTTCTGGTGTTCCCCCAGAAGATTAGGGTGTATCAAGTCTTGTCAGTATCCTGAACAGATAAAATAGAAGCCGTACTCTCTTGATACAGCTGGAAATGTCGAGGTGTTAAATGTTTCAGTTTCTTCTACCCTCAGGGTAAAGCTGAGAGTATTTGTCTTTCATTCTCTCTGCACTAAGAAGAGGATAGTTCTGTGCCAGATGCTTAAAATCACATTCGCATTGCACCCTCTGATTTTCAGGGGATAACTGCTAGAAGTGGACCTGTATGTAATATGCCCACCTTATAATTTTCTGTTGTCTAGCAAGACTCATGAATGCAGAGACCCTTCAATTTTCAGAGCTAGATGGTTAAGAATTCAGTCCCTTAGGTGGATGTTATAGAAGTTGAGGCACTTGATGGATGGACAAATTATTTCAGGAGACATTAGTAGATTTGAACTATCACTGGGATAAGCAGGTGAATAGATCTCAGGAACATACCAAGCTCCAATTCAGCCTGCCAGAAGTCTACTGTTTGTCTTGCACATTAACCCCTCAATGCAAGTTAGGTAGAAGACAGGGTGTCAGGTAGCCACTGAAAAGAGTGTGCAGGGAAAATCCCTAGAGAGAAATTGAAAGCAGTGTGTTTTAACCCCTTATCTGTACTACTCCTGGTGAGTGTAGGCCCTGTAAGTGCTTGTGTGCCTACTTAAAATGCTGAGTTCTGAGCTCTTGTTCATGTTCCTGAAGGTTTATTGTTTGTTAGGCCAGTTAACTCCATGACACAAGCTACTTAGAAGCTCAATTATAAGCAGCAACAGTTAGCAGAGTATATTGGCTAACCCCTTCCAAGGAGAAAGTGGGATTTTTGAGTTTAAGCTCCTGCTCTGCTTTGAAATTGGGGAATAAATCCTCTGAAAGTGCTTCCTAACTCATATAAAACTATTACTTGGTTCTTTTGTCTAAGGAGACTTGTGTATGCCTGATCCCTTCTACTCCCAGAGATAACATTGAATCAAGAGCCAAACTGTGAGGAACCTTAGAGTTAGGGTGTCCTATTAGTGGTCCAAACCCTTCTCTCCTCAGGAAGAAACTAGGTGTTGAGGATTCCTTCCTAATGGGATGGTGCAGTGCCAGAGGTGGGGTTTCTACCTGAGTATGTGTCAGCTTTTCTTACTCAGTCAAGTGGATATTTTTTTCAGTTGCTCAGTGTGTCAAAGTCCCTTGCTGGTTTCTGACTTTTTCTCAGAGGTAATTAATTCATGTCTTGATACTTATTTGGCACATCTATGGGTGTTAGGAGAATCAGGAGCTTCTTATTTCACCATGTTGCTGATTTTACTCGCCAAGATTTATTTATTTTCTTTCTTTCTTTCTTTCTTTCTTTCTTTCTTTCTTTCTTTCTTTCTTTCTTTCTTTCTTTCTCAGCTCTATTTAACTATGGCTGATTCACCTTTTACAATATATCATTTTCTTAATATAGCATTTTATAAATATTCATTCCTTTAATTGTTTTCAGATATGCTGTATAGCTTCACCTGAAGTAGATTGCCTTCATTTGTGTTCATGATGACTAAAACCCTTTAACTGGGCCTTTACTGAAGAAAGATTTCCTCTTTATCTGAAGCTTTACTTTTTTAAGTGATATGGACCTGACCAGCAATTTGGTTGTTAAATTTTAAGGCATTAAGTATTTCTGTAAAGTCATCTTTAATCTTGCTACCCAAAGAAATGCTTAATTATATAACATTATTTTTTGCTCAGAAATGACTCCTTGGGTTCTTCCTATAAATTTTCCTTTAATTCAAAAGTTATGAAGCCTTTGAGTTCAATTAATTTCCATGCAGGTGCTGCATATCATGTAAAATATAATGAGATATTAAAGACTTGATGTCTTTCATCCCATTAATCATCGAAGTGTTTTCAAAACTACATGGAATATTAAAGTTTTTTAAAGGTAAAATCATGACCATCATGCAACTATAAAATGAGTACAGACAAAGATTTTATTTAACTCATAAATTAATAAGGTAACCAGTAAGGTATAAAAAACCATTTCAAATGATAATCTTCAGATAAAACACATACATAAAAGATAAAAAGTGTTGAAATAAATTTAATAGAAAATAGCTCATTATGGATGGGATAGTTTGCATCTCCACCTAACAGAACTGATTTGCATCACTATAGATAATCATTTATATAACCAACAGTTTTCTACAATTTGAAGAATTGTAAAATATTAATAGCTCAAAGACAATTAAAAATATAGACCTCTATTGAATCAGATATCAAAGAAGTGTACACTAGGCAACACCTAGCATTCAATTTCAAAGTCTTTTATAATTTTTCTTGCAAAAATTGAGAAGCAAGGAGATGTGAGAAAGTTAAAGGACATTACTTTGATTATATTGAATTGTCGTAATCATTCACATTATACAGAGAGAAAGAGGGGAAATTTAATTAACATTTAGTGACCACAATATATAGGCAAATTGCTAATCTTTTGGAATATTGTATTTTATTTAATTTTCCTAATAATTTTTTAGGTTAGGTATTATCTGTAGTTGAATTGTGTCCTCTTCAAATTATGTTGAAGTCCTACCCCTGGTACCTATGCATGCTATCTTATTTGGAAATAGGGTCTTTGTAGACGTCATTAAGATATATGCTAAGTTGAGATCATACTGGAGTAGGGTGAACCCTTATAAAAATAGGAGACAAGACAGAGACAGACACACAGAGGAGTAATATATGATAATTGAGGCAGAGATACGAATGCTATGGATATAGGCCAAGGAACTCTGAATATTGTCAGCAACATCAGAAGTTAAGAGAAAGGCTTGGAATAGATTATCCCCTAGAGATTTCAGAAAGAGCATGGACCTGCCAACACATTGATTTTGGACTTCTAGTTTCCAGAATTGTGAGAGACTAAATTTCTGTTGCCTTTAGTCATCCAGTTTGTGCTAATTTGTTTAAGCAAAGCCCTTGGAAATTAATACAATATTTTATAACTATCATATAATTTAGGATAATGATATCAAATAAGGATGAATGAATTTAGCAAACTATGCACAGATTTTAAGTGTCAGAGTGGAAATTTGCTTCAGGTAGTTTTGATGCAAATATTGCTTTTCATTTACTATGTTCCAATATATTTTTGTTTGAGAAAGGTTTTGAGTAGTACCACTATTTTAATTTTTATTAAATAATGATCTTTTTGTATTTAACTAAATCATTATCATTAATAAAATTTCCCCAAGTTAGTATGGTTTCTTCATTGATTACTTAAATGAAATAGGTCATAACTGTATTTCATTATAAAAATTACACTACTTTTTTTATTTCTTTGCATAAAATAAGTAAAACCTGATTAAAATGGGCTAGAAAAAGTGTTTTCAAATATAATTTGAAAATAAAAAAATGATAGGAAATAAAAAAAGTCCAAAAATTATGATTGGGCATATGTTATATTTTCTTTATTTTTGCATCATTTTATATTATGATATTTTATCTGATAAGATAAAATATTTATACATTCCAACTGAGAAAATGAGACATAAATTTAGGTATAAAGTTCAGATGATTATCAGTGTTTTAGGTATTTGCTATGGTGTGAAGTTTTCAACGGGAGTTCTATGAGCTTTGTTCCAGATAGGGAAATGAACCCAAATATAGATTTTGTTTCTGATTTATGGCAAATATAGCTATAATGTGATCTGCAACAAAACATAAATAAATTAAAACCATACATAATTTCACCAACCAGAAATATTTTGGTATATTTGGCATATATTTGGTATATTTACCACATACAATTTTGGTATATATTCTTTAATATTTTTAATTTCAGAGTATTATGGGGGTACAAATACTTTGGTTACATAAATTGCCTTTGCACTACCAGACAATTGTGCCCATCCCCGAGACAGCGCACTGCATCCTTTAGGTGCAGATTTACCTGTCGACTCTTCCCCCCACCTGTCCCACACCCTTTGAATGTTACTTCCCCTATGTGCATATTAGTGCTGATCAATTAGTAACAATTTAACAGTGAGTACATGCGGTGTCTGTTTTTCCATTCGTGTGATACTTCTCTTAGAAGAACGGGCTCCAACTCCATCCAGGATAATAATACAATAGGTAGTTCACCATTTTCTTTTTTATGTTTGACACCACTGCACACATACACACCTCCACACACAAACAAATGGCTTTTTTTACAAGCCATTATGCAATTTAAAGTCTATGATTAGGAAATATCTAATTGCTTGCTTTGAAGACATATTATTTCAGTTTGTTGCCTATTTATTTAATGGCATAGTAAATTTTATGTTAGACTCAGATCATGTAATAACCTGTGCTCTGTATCTATGTCACACCATCCTTCTTTCTTAAGTTATATAATTTTTAAAAATTGTTCTAATACTCATGAAAATGAATGATTTATTTAAAATAAGCAATATTTTTTCCTTAAGGACCTTATTTAAAAGCGCTACCTTCATCTTCTTACTGCTTTACTCCAGAGTGTTTATGTGAGCAAATATGCAGCAATAATAAAGCCACAGCTGTGTTAAACATGCCAAGGCTATAACTAAAGAGTAATGTTTATTTTCCATTTGATCTATTATTGAGTTTGTTTTCGTAGGTGCTAATAACTGAGTCTATATGAGTGGAGTCCTTTTTGTTCACTAATTTCTTATCTGTCACAAGACATTATTTCGAGATTTATCTAGCCTCTGTCTATTACTGCCATGCAAACAGTGCAGCATGACAAGTTAATTCTTAAAACTGTCAGAGAGATGCTCAAACATACACATTTCCCTTGATCTTAAAGGACATTTTTTATTTCTACCCATAAAACCAGGCAAGAAAATGTTGATGCTTTGAACAATACAGCATACTCCTATGTACTATTATTATTGAAAAAAAACTTAAAATACATCCAGCTGACAGCGAATTCAGAGAACTACAAAATCTTTGTAATAAGACATCTGAAAATAAACACGCTAGATTTTTTTCAGTGATATTACTGATTGTTGACTCACTTAGAAGATATTTAGATAAGCTGACAGCAAAATATATTTCTACCCTCAGTACTATTTCCATTAATCTCATGTGAATATCAAAGGAATGAGAACATACACATGTGTCAGAGCCCACTGAAATTTTTTTTCATAATAAACGAGTGTTTATTAACAGGGAAATTGATGTTAAAAATTTGAGATGTATTCATTCAATGGACTATAATATGCTATAAAATGAACAAACTATAGACATATTCACAACTATGATGGATCTCGAAAATTATACATAATGATATATAATCCCACATCTCTTAGAATGTTTACTATCAAAAAGAAGAAAGTTAAGTGGTGGAAAGGATGTGGAGAAAGGGAACCTTGGTCCACTGTTGGTGGGAACATAAATTATTATAACTATTTTGGAAAACAGCACGGAGTTACTAAAAAAATTTAAAATAGAACCACCATGTAATCCAGTAGTTTCACTTATGGGTTTATATCCAGAGGCAATGAAATCAGTACTGATTCTATTTCTATCCACTACAGAAAGTAGAACTTGTTATAGAGAAGCCTATAAAGTGAGCAAAATTGTTTGAACTTGATAATTTATAGAGCAAATTTTTGAACAGTAAATAATCAGGGTGAATATTATCTTTAATAAAGTTACTACAGATATGCATATTAGATTGATGACTAGTAGGCTGGTAGTAGGCAAATTGCAGTATCTAAAAGAAATCATTGTGAATACATATGAAACCAGAATAGTGGCATAAAATAGATACCATTTCTAATTATTTTGAGAAAATCAATTTACATACATATATGAGAAACTTTTAAGGCAATAAAATCACTCCCATAGTCTCTGTGAGAATTTTCATATGCTGATTTAAAAATATTAATATGGAACATTAGCCCAAATATTGAGTATATTCTTATAATGAAACTAAAATATTAGATTAAGGTTGCGATCAAAGAATATATGCTATAAGTTTATATCAGTTTGGACCAAAGAATGTTTACAAATCAGCAAATTTCATATAAAAGCTTGTGTTTCCAAATTATCTTATAAATTATCTTTCTGTTTCTTATAAAAAGACAAAATAATTGGGGCAAAAAAATGAGAACAAAAGCAGTTATTATGTTTTATTTTTCTTGAAGAGAGTAGAGAAAACAGCATTGCTATACATTGATTGATAAGATCCATTAGAAATAATCAATAATGACTTTGACAATGGCAGTGATGCTTCCAAGAAACCACCCCTTACAGTTGTCATCTGTAGATGTTTTCCTACTTGCCCAATGTTTATAGATGTTTGAGGATGTAATCCCTGGCTTGAGGCTCAAAATCTTATAGAAATTGACTGTAAAATTAGAGAAAGGGAGTCCATATCTTCTGCACTATGCCTTTGTTTGTATGTTCGGAATGGTACTCTATTTATGTAGTAAATATGACCAGATTCACTTGATTGAAATATGAATCCTTTTTCATTTGAATTAAGTACTATCCTTTTAACATTAAAATGCAATTATTCAGTGCCCCATTCTATAAATCACAAAGAATATCTATTTCTTACTCCTTATGATCAAACAAATTTGTCTACATCCCATCTGATAAGTCTAACAATGATCTGGCTCTTATTGGATCCATAAATTCAATAATAGAGTCAATTGAACTAAAAGATAAAAATAGAACAAAAAAGTCCTTTCCTTCAGAGAAGTATGATCACTATAGCAAATTTTTTTAAACTGCTATCTATGTCATTTTTGGATCATAGGCAATTAAGCTATCAGGTGTTAACTTTACTTCTTTTCTTTTATTCCTAGCAATAATAGTTTCTCTGGGTGTTTTGGGAAGAGGATTCTTGACTATTTTTCTTTTTTTTTACTTCAAGTATTATAGTTCTATACCACCAAAAAATTTTGGTCCACATATTGTATAGCAACACATTATATGTTATGTTGAAAACTAGCTAACAACCCCTCACACACACACACACATATATATATGTGCATATATATATATATATATATATATACAGCTATATTCTCCAAGGTATATCTAAAGATATTAGGCTTCGAGACATGCTCAGGCTTCAAGACATGCTCTTGTATTTTTTTTGTTTAGGGAAAATATACCTCAGATTTTCAAACCAAGAGTTGTACTCATCTGTGATTATTATGTGAATTTTGAATTTTTATTTGTAGTCCACACAGAGTGGGGACATGGATAATAGAAAGATTTCTTATCCTCTCTAGAGATGATAAGATTGGCTGAAATCTCCAACTCACATCAAAGTCCTACAACTCCAAAACGCCTTTTAATTCCTGAGAAGCATACATACACATAATTTAATTTCTTAACTCACTTCTTTATAAATAACTTCTAAATGTGATTCATTACTCAAACAAGAAACTCAAACTTGTCATTATTTCTCATAAGTATAGCAAGCCTTGACATAAGAAAAAGCAAAGCTGTCTTATGAATATTTAATTAATATATATACTTTTTAAAGAGTTGGTGATGGGAGCTGTCATTTAACCCATTACATTTTATTACAAAAAATGTTTTTACAAAAGTGTTTTAGAACTTTTTTGTTTCTCAAAATTATCTCAATATACCTCATTGAAGCAATATCATCTTCTGGCCATGACTTAACGCACAAACTCTCTCTCTTTCACTCTTATATATTTTTTTTCTGTATTCCTTAAACTTCACCTCTTTTCACCTGGATTGCCTAGGGAAATCCAATTTTTCTGTAAATACTGTGAAGGCAAGTATATTCTTTTTTTCTCTTGGTGATTTGGCAGCAGCCATAACCCAAGTTTTTAGTGCCATCCATTTATTTCAATTATCCTCAAATTATTTATCCAAACAAAAATTGTTACATCCTTTATTGAACTTCTAGTAAGAACTCTTTTGAAGATCCTTTCTTGGTCTATTGTTGTCTCACATAGCCTAAAATTGTATATTACAGCTGTATACAAAGAGAACCATAGATATTAGAGTGAGAGGATCATTGATCTCATTGGGGCCCAGATAGTTTAAGAAATTACACACACATACACACACACACACATTTTTCTGACAGGGATTTTACATTTGTAAATGTTTTAAGGTATAGAAAGATATATAATATTATAGAGTATATTTCTTCTCTAACCATAAAAGCATTACAGATGGTTGGTTACAGATTATCAGGTAATATTGAATAGTGAGGTCAAGGGGAAATAATCTTATGGCAGAAAGGTAAGAAAACAGTTAAGGTATCTTTCCATAACCAATAAAAACTGATTGCCATGGTAGCCTTTTCTTCTAAAAGAAAAGCACTGAACTAATAACAGATACCATAGCATTTGGAATAGGCATCATTCAGCTTTGAATTATTCACCGGCACTGTTTTCCTTTTAAGAATGTTTGTAAATGACTTCCAGCACTTGCGAAAATTTTTCTGCAGTAAAATTTCTAATTCTTAATAAAAGATAGCTGATAACTGAACTTTTTTTTGTAAGAAAATGGACCCACCTTTATTCACACAAGACACTTTTCAGAGATATTTTGGCCATAGTTAGCCGAGGCAATTGTTGATATGATTTCACATGAATTTTTCTAAAGAAAAAACTTTATTTCAAGCACTCTAAATTAGGTAAGATAAGAATCTTTTGTTGGACTGAGCTGTAGAGCTAGTTGGGAAGAAAAAAAGACCCTCTTGATGACAGAGATAAGAATGAGGGAATTCACATGCTACTAATAGGCCCATGGTTTCACAAGGACAGATATATCTAAAATGCTAGATCCACGTGAGAAAGAGCATTTGGCTTTCATAAAAAACTTCTTAGTTGATGTTGAATCCTACGTGTTCAGGATTCATGGAAGTTTTAAAAATCTGTAATGATGAGAAAATATCATTTGGATTCAAATACATTCTCTAAAGGACAAATCAGAAATATTATGAAGCATGAATGAAACCAACTTTACGTACAAAGGTCAAAATGAAGAAAAGTTTCAAAGCAATCTCTATCAGACTATAGTTCCTGTGGATACGCTGGGGCCACCATGCATATCTGTCTTCACATTTGCAGTACCATGAGCGAGATTGCTATGAAATAATAAACAGCAGAATCTATGTAGTAGGGGAAAGCCTGTTTCCACTGGTCATTCTGAATATGCAGATTATAAAACTTTACTTTAGCTAAATAGACAATTGTTTCCCCACATGTTCTTCAGCAAATATTTGATTGCAAGAATTAGAATCCCCCCAATGTAAGATAAGGATAATAAGAGAATGTGTTTGAAAGCTACAAGAAGACTGTCACACAAAAGCCATGTAAGCACATCAAGTTCTCAAAATGAATTGGTGCCAACTGAAGCCCACTTTCTGCTGAACTTGAACAAAGGACCACTGCAGCCATTTCAAGCTGAGATTTAAAGTAATTCACAGGTTTAATTAGTTAGAAACAAATTGAATTTTCTGGGTTCCAAATACAAATTTCTGAAAGAGATAATCTGATTGAATCAGGTTGGATCAGAGGTCTATCCCTGGTCCAATCGGCTGTGAACTAGGCTGCAATTCGGAAGTGGACGACAATGGGAGGAAACTGGAAGGCAGGCAGGAGGCAGAGCTGGGCGGGGTTAGCATTTCTCAGAGAAGTTATTATAGTATAAAACATCAGTAATTCACTACCAGAGTGTAGAAGAAAATCTCTTTTCTTGATGATAACTACTACTGAGGTAAGAAATAGTGATGGGACCTGAGATGATTTGAAAAAAATCCTGACACAGAGAAACTCAATACCTACTCAGCAACAAACACAGAGGTTTCTTTAAGAACAAAGTCACCGAGAACATGTTGGTGCCTCTTTCTGAGGGGAAGACAGGGACATGGTTCTATCCCAGCGGTGTGGTTCTCAGAACTTAACATCTTTCACATATTTTCATTTAATGAAACCATGAGTCTATACTAGCACGCACACACACACACAAATGCAGAAAAACAACCGGCTGCCCTCCTATCTTTCAAAATACCACCGGCTTCCCCTGCGGCACTGACAGCTCTGGCTGCCTCAGAGAACCTAGTTAGGGACTCAAACTTGGAGAACTGCAGCACATTACGGTGACATTTGACCTTGTTCTTAACACCTGGAGATTGCTTAAAGGAATTCCCCAATCGTTTGTCTTACATGCACAATAGTGTTGTTAGAATGGTATTCATGGACTTTGAAGATGATGACTAAATCTAGGTTCCATATGCCAAATATAACCTGGCACCAGCTGGTTATAAATCTGTTCTCTTCTCCCCAAGGAAGTTCTTTTTAAAATTCATGACTTAAAAGAATTCCTTGTGTGGTGTGCATGTGTGTGTATTCATTTACAGTTGCACTACAAAATCCCAGCATTTATTTCCCTAATTTAAATTATATCCTTTTAAAAAGAAATTTAAAATAGCAATATATATATATGTGTATATATATATATATATATATACATACATACACACACACACACACACACACACACTGCAGAGGATATCTCTAACTTCCAGTCCTGAGTTGCCATTGTATTGCTTAAATTCAGACCCACTTCCAGGAAGGATTGGACAAGTGGTACATGGAATTAAAAGTGTCATGTGCAATCTTCGTTTAGCTGATTTTTCTCCTAGGAGATTTATTGGGTTATAGAGAAAATTTGAAGGAAGTACCATGCTAAAATAAAATCTCTGTTAAATATTGAAACATAAACAATGCTGTTTTGAAAACTATCAAAAAGAATGTAACTCACTAGGGTGGAGCCATTCTTTCGTCCATCACATCAGGATACCAGGAGGCTGTCTTCCTAATTTTCCAGGAAAAAAAAAAGAATGACTGCAGAGCACCAGTGGTGCTATAGACCCTGAGGATGAGGGGGTGCCTCATCATAGCAGCAACAGTGCCTGCTGTGGCAGTACATTTGTTCCTGGGAAAGAGGGCCTCAGCAGAAGGAGCAGCTGTCCTAGAAAAAAGCTGCCAGAGCTGAGCACAGGAATACAAATCATAGGCCCCAACACACTGCAACTGAGCTCTTTGCTCTTTGAGAGGCAAATTCACTAAGTGGAAAAAAGGAATTACAATGTCCTGAGCTCCTGATTGAATAGGTGCAAGCATAAATGACAACACTTTCAGCCAAATAGATGATATTGAAAATTCATTAGAAAGCCTAATATATTAAAATATGTCATAATATGAAAGAACAGAATAATTGATAATAAACTGAAAGATTTTTGCTATGCAATTTTATCTAATTAAGGGTGATCTTGTGTGGGAGGAACATTCAATGTTATCAGTTTATATTACATTTTTAGTATTTTGGAAATATATATTTCTTCATTTAGAATGCTAATAAAAATAAATACCCTCTTTTTATAGCAAAATTTAAAAAGTTGGCCTATTCTGAAATATTGGAAGGCTAACAGTTTCTTATCCTAACTATACCACTTCTACAGTGTGTGACCTGGAAAAAAAATCATTTCGTATCTTTGGGTTGAATTTCTTTGTCTATGAAATTAATGGGAAAGATCTCCTCTAGGTCTGGGCTTTGAAATCTATCCCACAGGATCTAATATTCCACCATTGAAGGTATTATTTGAAATTTAATCTATGTGAGGTTCCAATGGTCAGTTAGTAAATTGGTTAAAAGGCACAAATAAAGACAGTAGGACTTTTGATAAAAATATGATAAAATAAAATATTTAATAGTTTGGAGGTGAATTTTGTCTTCCAATAACCAAATCATTAGACTTAAATACTGTTAGGCTTCTAGGATTGGATCATATATTTCAACTATAATTTTTATCACTTAATCTATTTTAAAATATCATTTACTGAATTAATTTTGATCATAGTGACTATATTTGATGGTCATTGGGATCATCACTACCCCCATCCAAGTAAGACAGGTGATTTAAACATGCAGAATAACAACCTTTTGCCAAGGTTAGGGTCCGTGAAAGATTTCCAATGCAAAGAAAAGATAATTATATCCCCACAACACTAGAATAGACATATTTCCAAGCAGTGTCTAGCTTTTTCTCTTCTCTGTACTTATAAGTAATCTCAGACAAGTTTCTAAGCTGTGTATTGGTTTTCTTGTTTTCTAGTTCATTTTTCAATAGTTATAATACTGATAACTTTCATACAGGTTTTATAATACATATTTTATACATGTTAAATCCCATAAATATGTAAAATTATTAATCTAAGTAGTATTCGATTAAATAAGCCAGACAAAATATGTTCAAAATAAGAAGGAAAAATGAGTACAGAGATGGTAAATGCTGACCATGAGTTTGGGAACTTTTTATTAGTCAGAAATTTGCCTTCTCACACCATTGTTTTTGATTTTGGGGACATTTGACTCCTCATAGACAAACATGAGGCTATATGTGATGTTTTTTTTATGTGCTTCAGTCATTAAAAGCCCTCTGACAAAAAGAAAAGAGAATATTTTTCCTGTATCTTCAGAAAAGAAGGAAAAGCTTGCTTATATTTTTTTCAGAAGAAATTTAATAACAAGTTGACTATAAACAATAGGAATTTAAAGTTGGGCTTATAGAATGACAGAATACCTCACAGTTAAAATCTCAAGTTTTGGAATAAACAGATCCAGTTCTAACATTAGCTGTGCCACTCAATGACAGCATGACTTCTAATAAATTACTTCTTTAATCTGCATTGTTTATGGGTGAATTGGAGATAATAACTCCTGTAACAATTAAATTAGCTGGAATACATAAATCAGCACAGTGCTTGATTATTGTGTAGCAAGCACTCAATGAGTATCTTAGTCATTCCTGTTTTTATTCTGAATTTCCACATAATTAGAATTGTGTTTAAATGTTTTACCATGTAAAAGCTTTGGTAACTGAGAAAAATAAACATCTATCAGTATTTATCTGGGCTAACTTTTTCTAAAATCATTTAAAAACTAAAGGCTCAACTCTACAAGAGAGAGAAAAGACTAACAATATTCCTCAAAGATCTTAAATTACCAACAACATTCTTCATAAATGTCTATCTCTCATAAATTTTATAATAAACTTTAACATCCTGCTCAGAACTGTATGCCCTTGGAAAATGTTTACAAAATCTCCCAATATAGTAACTGAACAAGTTGCACAATAAGACAAATTAATATCATTAGTAACCATTTTTTTTTAAATTCTTGGGCTATGTACTTAACTGAATTCATCTGGTTCATTGAGGATGGGTTAAAACAACAATTCATTTTCTTAAAGCAACAAATATTTTTATTTCTTAAAACTCTGTAACTTATGTAAACAATTCTTCTTATGCTTTTGTGTTGTTGGATAATTCAGGATGACTTCATTCACATATCTAGATGCTGACAGGCTGCTTTGTCTACTGGGGTTCAAATGCTAGGATTTGGTCTGCTCCATGTGATCCCTTAAGCTCCAGTAGACTATCCAAGTTTTTCTTTACATGAACAATGTTAGGATTCCAAATAGCAAAGGAAAGCAAATTCTAATGCACAGCGCTTTTTAAGCCTCTAATTACCTTACAATTACTAATGTCCCATTTGATAAAGCAAGATAAATGGTGAAGCCCAGATTCAAGGAGTGGGCTCTTAAACTTTACTTATTGATGAAAAGAATATCAAAGTGGTATTATAGAGTTGTGTGGTCATTTTTACACCCTACCACACTGACTATTTGAGCTTGCTCAGGTCATTTACTTGAATTATGCTGCATAAATTATCCATTATGAGGTTTGAATTAAGGCTATAGCCTAAAGTTGAAAAAAGATGCCATCTAGGATTTTCATAGCTACAGAGAAGCAGTCAATGCCTGGTTTCAAAGCTTTAAAGGACAGGCTGACTCTTTTATCAGGGGTTAATACAACTGGTGACTTGAAGTTGAGGCCAATACTCATTTATTATTCCAAAAACCCTGGGGCCTTTAAAAAATTATGCTAAATCCACTCCGCCTGTGCTCTATAAATGGCACAACAAAACCTAGATGACAGCACATCTGTTCACAGCATGGTTTACTGAATATTTTAAGCTCACTGTAGAGACCTACTACTCAGGAAAAAATATTTATTTCAAAATACTATTGTTCAGTGACAATGCATCTAGTCACTTAAAAGTTCTGATGGAGATGTACAAGGATATGTATGGTATTTTCATGCCTGCTAACACAACATCTATTCTGCAGCCCATAGATCAAGGAGTAATTTTGACTTTCAAATCTTATTATTTAAGAGTACATTTCCTAAGGCTATAGCTGCCATACATAGTAATTTCTTTATGGATCTGGACAAAATAAATTGAAAACCCTTTGGAAGGGAAGTTCTAAATGCCAGTAATATACAATATTTATAATTTATAGAGGAGGTAAAAATATCAACATTAACAGGAGTTTGGAAGAAGCTGATTCCAACCCTCATGGATAACTTTGAGGGGTTCAAGACATCCGTGGATGAAACAACTGCAGATGTGGTGAAAATGGCAAAAGTATTAGAATTAGAAGTGGAGTCTGAAGATGTGACTGAGTTACTATAATCTTATGATAAAACTTGAACAGATAAGGAGTTACGTCTTATAAATAAGCAAAGAAAGTAATTTCTTGAGATGAAAATTACTTCTGGTGAAGATGTTGTGAAGATTGTTGAAATGAAAACAAAGGATTGAGAATATTACAAAATCTTGGCTGATAAAACGGAGGCAATGGTTGAAAGAATTGACTATAATTTGCAAAGTTGTTCTACTATGGGTAACATGCTATATATCAGCATCTCATGCTATAGAGAAAGCTTTTGTGGAAGGAAGAATCAATTGATAACAGAAAATTTCATTGTTGTTTTTGTTTAAGAAATTGCCAGAGCCACCCCAACCTTCAACAAATACCACCCTGATTAGTC
Organism: Cheirogaleus medius; assembly: GCA_008086735.1. Lineage (NCBI taxonomy): Eukaryota > Metazoa > Chordata > Mammalia > Primates > Cheirogaleidae > Cheirogaleus > Cheirogaleus medius. The sequence goes on along the minus strand of VBSM01003204.1, from coordinate 46,257,591 downwards.
AACAGCCATCAAGGCAAGACCCTCCACCAGCAAATAGATTGTAACTCACTTAAGACTCAGATGATTATTAGCACTTTTTAGAAATGAAATACTTTTAAATTAAGATGTGTACATTGTTTTCTTAGACATAATGCTATTGCACACTTCATAGACTACGTTATAGGTTAACCCTAACTTTTATATGCACTTGAAAACAACAACAAAATGTGTGATTCACTGTACTGTGGTATTTACTTTATTGTAGTGGCATGGAACAAAACCCACAATATCTCCAAGGTATGCCTATAATTAGAATCTAGGAATAGAAAAAAATGAAGTTTATACTGATTGATGATAGATATTGTGAAAGAACCAAGTTATTAAAACATGTGTTTTCTTAGTCACTTGGTCTTCATTATTTTACCCTATATGTTACTTTCCCCACATATTCTGATTTCATCCTTCACATACTTCTCATAGGACATAATGGGCTTTTGAATAGAGAACTCTGAGTATATCTAGAGTATTATGATAAATACACTAAAATTAATTATGCATTAAGCCAGTCATTATAATGAACTTTATGGAATGTATCTTTTGTACCAAAGTATAAGGAAAAACATGGTTCCTACACTCAAGAAGCTTATAGTCATGAGAAAAGCAAGTATGGCAAGTATTATAACAAAGAACAAAGTCTAACACATTTATTCATCTCAATTGAAAGATTGGTTGTCCAATAGGAGCTCTATTCATGTTTATACAATTAATGGATGTAATATAGATGGAAGAGGGTCATTTCTTTCAAAGAAATTGAGTAGACTCTTACATCACCACTGCTGTGAGAGCAGAATAGTAAGGACAATCTGGGAGAAAACCCAGGGCGACATTAGCTATATTCTTGAGACAGGTTGTTAATAAGGGAATGACTTCAACAAAGAGGAACTTCATTTCCAACAATGATTCTTGCACTTTCAGGAAATATTAAAATAAAATTATTACAAATTAAAAATTGTAAAGGCAAATATTGACCTAGAATGGGGTAGCATTAGTGAAATTTAAGAAAAAACGTATAGATAAACAGATTACCAACCTGGAAAATCAACAAAAACAATGGAGAATAGAATCTATGTGAATGAGTACAGTCACTATGAAAAACACTATAGAGGTTTTTATAAAAACTAAAAATAGAACTACCAATTCCACTGCTGGGCTTATGTCCAAAAGAAAGGAAATCAGCATATTAAAGAAATAGCTGCAGTCCCATGCTTATTGCAGCACTATTCCCAATGTCAAGATATGGAATCAACTTCAGTGCTCATCGGTTGATGAATGGATACAAAATGTGGTTTATATACACAATTGAATATTATTTAGCCATAAAAAAGAATGAAATACATTTGTAGGCCTGTCCTCTGGGCCCTGGAGATAAATCCCTGACCCTGCCAGGGAGACGAGTGCTGGTCTTAAGTCACCCACAGGGTGCCCAAGCTGGATTGATGTCTCTCTGCCTTGGGATTTGCCCCACTCTCCTGGAGGCACCAGGCAGGCAGCACCTGGGCAGTGGCAGGGGAGGGGGACTGGTGGGTAGGAAGATCACAGTCTGAGTACTCCTCAGTCCACTGTAGGACCCCAAAAGGAATGGTCCCATTCCCTGCAGATGACTCCAGGTGGTATCTAAATTGCCTTTCTCAGAAGCCCTGGATAGGAAAGGGGAAGGGAGAATGAAGCAATATGGCACCTACCGATGGGCTCTGTTCTACAGGCTGGAAGGTTCCCTGAGGGAGCTGGGAGCCTGATGCCCTGTCTGCAAGAAGTTCACCACTCACTGGTGGCAGCCGTCTCTGGGTTGGTGTTAGCAGGTCTCTCCAACCTCTCAGGAGCCCACCAGCAGTCAGAGATGCAAATAAGGGGAAAGTTAACAGCTTCACCTACCCTTGTCCCTAGTCTCCAAGCCTCTGGGGGCCTTTCTCCTTCCAGTTTTCCTCCACAAATTCTTCCCATGGAATCTCCTGTAGTTTCAGGTACCCTTCATTCCAACCCTTATCCTATGTTTGTTGGACTCTATTTTTTTTCACTTTCTTCTAAATCTATCTTTCTTGCAGAGACACTCTGGTTGGTGGTTTTTCTCATCCGCCATCTTTAAAGCAGCACAATTCACAATTGCAAAGATGTGGAAACAACCCAAGTGCCCATCAATACATGAGTAGATTGATAAAATATGATATATGTATATCATGGAGTTCTACTCAGCCACAAAAAACAATGGTGACATAGCACCTCTTGTATTACCCAGGATAGAGCTGGAACCCATTCTACTAAGTGAAGTACCACAAGAATGGAAAAACAAGCACTACATGTACTCACCAGTAAATTGGTATTAGCTGACTTAACTGACCAACACTTAAGTGCACATATAGTAATAACATTCATCTGGTGTCAGGCAGATGGGAGAGGGAAGGAGGGAATGGGTATATTCACACCCAATGGGTGTGATGTGCACTGTCTGGGGGATAGACACACTTGAAGCTCTGACTCAGGTGCGGCAAGGGCAATGTATGTAACCTAAACGTTTGTACCCTTGTAATATGCTGAAATTAAAAAAAAAGAATATTTAAAAAAATAAAAGAAATCCATTTGTAGCAACATGGGTGTAACTGCAGAACATTATGTTAAGTAAACCAAGCCAGGCACAGAAAGACAAATGTTGCATGTTTTCACTTATATGTGGGAGCTAAAAAAATGGTCTCATGGAGGGTAGTGAGTAAGATGGTGGTTATCAAAGGCTGATAAAAGTAGTAGGCTGATAAAAGTAGTAGGCAGGGGGAATGAAGAGAGGTTGGTTAATGTGCATAAAAATACAGTTAAGTAGAAGTAAAACGATCTAGTCTTGGATATCACAGTGGAGCGATTATAATTAACAATAATTTATAAAATATTTCAAAATAACTAGAAGAGAATATTTGAAATGTTTACAACACGAAGAAATGATAAATGTTTGAGGTAAGGGATATTTCAATTACCTTGTTTGGATCATTACACATTATATTCATATATCAAAATATCTCATGTATCCCACAAATATGTGTAGGTATTACATATCAATAATTTTAAATAATCTAAAACAAGAATAAAATCAGAATTCCATGAATAAAGTTGTAGAAGATAGTCTGGGGTGCAGGAAAAAACAGAACAAAAGGAAATGATGCAAAAACTAATTAATATTTCAATATTTCCAAATGTGAACTACAAATGACACTGAGGATTTAACTAAACTATAATATATTCATCTAGAATCCATAATTTCTTAATACTATAGTTAAAGTGTGTTGTTTGTATAAGCTTATTACATGTGCTGGATTACAGGGATTAAGGCTGAAGAAATGACATTAAGCAGAAGGAGTGTTATTATACATTTGGAAGAGAAATGTTCTCACTTGCCCTCTTTAACAGGTATCCCGAGAATTTAATATAAAAGTGATCAATGAATTAGGAAATCCAGCGGTTTGCAGGGCACTTCTCTTGGTCATTTCTTGATTTGAAATAATGCAGAGATGTTTTGGGTTTGATTAGGTTAAGTGACTGCAATACATTATAAAGGGCATGCACTTTTGATCAAAGGGAGATTAAAAATATGTATACCCTTAATGAAAAGAAAGTTACTCGTAATACTCTGGGGTATATTTAATATTTTTAAATAGTTCCTTGACATGAAATCTAATGCTTTTTATTTTCCTTACAAAATATTGTGCAAAGTAGTGATTTTCTTTGATACACAATTTGGTTCTTTGATGTACTTGCACCATAACTTAGAAAAGTACCCTGATATTTGTATTCTGTTTACTGCTTTAGAGCCACTGAAAAAATGGTTTCCTTTGGAGTAATTCTGTTTTATTGGCGTATTAAAAGTGTGGTGCAGGCTAATGTGGAAAATTTAGTCTGCCAGTTTAAATCAATAGTGATCTACAGAACTATGTGAGGTCAAGCACTGTTCAGGCTACCTTTGCACCAAATCATAATGGCACATTAAGTACTTACAGGGTATTATTAACCAAAGAAAACCTCAGGGGAAAGGAGAGATTTGTTGAACACAGCATAAGTAAAGCTCCATAGGCAGATATTCAAAAATATTGCATCAGAACACAGAGCTCATGCAGCAGGATATGGAAAACTGGGCTAATAAATAATATCAGATGGTATTAGGTACCATAATAATTTTTGCATTTCCTGAGAAAGACATCCATTTTATAGAGAAAGAGGAAAAATATCAGCTTTGTTTTTTTACTAGGGACGTTTGCTAATCTGAATAAGTAAATGTGTCTTTTGTTCCCTATCAGGTACCCCAAACACCTCTAACATTTCAAATTTAAAAAAAGAAAAAGAAAATATAATAGGAGGCTAAAAATGTGTGTGTGTGTGTGTGTGTGTAGTTCCAAATGAGACTGGACTAATTGAAATTCATCAAAACACTTCTTGTGAGTAAATGTAATTCACTGTGCCAGTTATATTTTAAGTTTATTCATTTGTTCATTGTCATGTATTTCAACCTATTGTGAGCCAGCTTCTGTGCCCAAACTGGGTGTACAGTGTGGAACAAAACACATACAGCCTCAGTCTGCCCTCATGCCCCATAGTAACACTTTATACTCTGGTTAGGGGAAATTCTTAAGGAGATATGCTTGGATGGGAGGAAGTAAAAGTATCCATTTAAGTGGGAACACAAGGTTCAGATAAAGTAATAGAACAATGTATGTATCCTTAGATAAAAGGCTACAACAACAGTAGCTGTGCTGAGCTATAGAAGCTCATGTGACCAGTCCTCTTGGTTATACCTCAGAAATCTACCCTCTTTTCTTTTTTCCAGTGATCTATCTCCACTTTCTCCACCTCCGTTGCCTGTGATCCTATTGATCTCCAGTCTCTATGTTATATCTTCAAGCCTATAAAAGGGAGAGAGGCCCAGCCTAGTTATGTACCATCTATATATCAGGATTCTTACTTATGAGCAACACTATACACTCTAATGATTTTAGTTTAGATAACTCACAGAATATACAGGAGGGAAGAGAGAATTGGGTGTAGAACAATGAAGACAGAAACAATGCCCAAATTACCTGCAAAGGATTAATGTAGCACGAGATACCAGGGATCCCTGCACAATCTAGAAACTGAATGATACTCTTACATAGCTACCTTAGTGGGTAGATACATCTGTAATATCCTCTACAGAATGAATTGTCTGCTGCACACACTTCTGCATTAAATTCCTTAAGGATAAAAAGGCGCTTCAGATAAAATTGGAGGCTACAGATCCACTATAATTTTCCAAATAGAAGACTCCTATTAGACAGAGTTTTGGTGTCTGACCACAAAAAAATTCCTGGACTTCATAAAAGTTTTTAGAGTTTATTATTATTATTTAGGTTCTATTCTTTGAACAAATTTTTAGAGGAAAAAGTAACAGAATTGATGGGCCCAAATAAACATTCATCTGTGACTACTTCTCAGATGAAAAATTATGGCTATATATGGTTATAGAGTTTTGTGAAATTTTCTTCAATAAAATGGACTTAATAATTTCACATCTTACACTTTGTGAAATAATATGCATAATGCCTTTTAAAAATATATTCTATCATATTCCAAAAACAGCATATAGCAAATTATGAAATATGTAAATAATGCAATGATAAAAATGAAAAGATGACAGAAAATTTGTGAAAATAAGACTAGTCTTAAGATAGAAAACAATTGTGTCAAACTTATATACATGCTATATGTGATTCCAAATTATCAAAATTGGATTCTGAGCAGTTTACTAATAGAAAACAATGCAAAAAAGGAAACCTGACAAGTTATTAACACTAACATATTATCTGTAATACTCATATCCTAAAACAAAACAATAAAGATTACTCAATATAGGCACAACAGTAACTCTTTAAAACCCCAAACTAGTTCAGTGATTCCATTCCTCATAAAAATTAGTGTAAAATAAACCATAGTGGCAACAAAATCGTGAAATGAGCATAGAAGTTTTTTATAAGAAATTTTTATAATATCTCTTATAGTAAGTTGATAAGTGTGCTAAAGCACAAATTTATTAAAACACATACTATTGATTTAATATATTATATACAATAGTTAGATTATTATAAAAATAAAGCTATGCAAAGTAAATATTGATGAATCTTCTTCATTCTGCAGATTAGAGAACCAGTAAGCTTTGTAGAGAATCCAAGAAACACTGCTATACGGAAAGTGATAGACTACATATCCTCCAGGTCATAGGCTATAAATATCAATCTTCTCACCCATTTGGCAAATATTTATCATAAGTGAATTTTGGATTACACTCTGGCAATTATTTGGAGCACACATTTCCTATGTTACTAAATACTTTAACAGCCAACTGAACTTGATATAGGTTTGCTTGATATAGATATAAGTGAGACAAGAAATATGAAAGTGATTTTTACATTGAATACATTGTAATATAAGAAACTATTACTGCCCTTACCTTATATTATTTCAATGTTAAGAGTGAACTCTTCTTATCTCAGTTTTAGCTAATGGATGAAGTTAATAGGTGTTATATTCCACAGTTTTATCATGAAGATGTTTAAAAATAAATGACTAAAAAGAAGCTAGTTGACCCTTAAGAAAACCATAGGGAGGGAATAATTAGTCAAGAGAGTGAAGATTTTAGAGGAGAAATTGCAGATAAGTACCAAGAGAGCAGAGATAAGTTACCTGTTCTTATCTCAGCCTAGAAGCTGGAACTTAAAATCAAGGGAGTTGTAAAGGGAATAAGTGGATTTGTGTCTTCAACTGAAAAATTAAAAAATTGTAATATAGGTGACCCAGCTGCAGACAGATCTACCAAATGCTATTTTGAGAACAGAAGATATATTGGTGCTTTTTATGAGTTGTGTGTGGTCAAGAGTGAGCATAGCGCACCTGCAGTTGCTCTCTGTGGTCTTATAGAATAGGGCCACCTAGAAGAGCAAAGCAGGCTAAAAAGAGGGAAGCAATGGTGCTTCTTGACAGCTGCACTGAGCAAAAGAAGAAATAAGGAAAAAACAGGAAGAATGATGCACACAGTATCGTCAAGGATATTATTGGTAAAAATCCCTACTAATTGTGGATTAATTCTCAAAAACAAAACAAACAAGAACAGAAGAAATCTCTCAAAAGTACTTGTCAAGACAATCAATTTAGCTGTATGTCAGGCCCAGAGATTATAAAGCCAGTTTATAATAATACCAGCAAAATGTGATGATTTCAATGAGATTAAATTTTTATCACATTCTTGTTCTTAATAGAGATGGAGAGAGAAAGAAAATGTCAAAGAAAGAAAAAGTGAATAGCTATCTCTGTCGTGCTATGGGATGTCTTACTTCCTAACTACAGAAGATCTTTGAAAAGAGAGGACAATGAAGTTGTATCTTTGAATTAAAAAAAAAATAAGTGTTTATTATATGAGTCTGAACATTTTTAAAAAAATTTTTAAGTGAGACAGTATTTTGTGACTGAAAGAATTATAGGGCTTTTAAATTCCCTAACAGTGGGCAGAAAAGACATGGAAACTATAAAACTTTCATCTAGGTCAGGGAAAGTGTTTAAAAGATTAAATTCAGAATGACTGGATAATAACTAAAAAGTGGGGACATGGTTTTCTTCTAATATGTATTTCCACACTGCTCCATTTCTGGACATCACACCTAAATCCAACATAGCATTTGTTAATATTTACCTCCGCTAAACAGGGCACAATTTACAAACAAAAATGGACTTTAGTTTTTCATTCTGTGTCTACACTACTAATTCTCTTTTATTACTTTCAGTGCCTATAGTTCCAATGAAACAAGCTCAGGAATGAAGCTTGTTATAAAAGTGGACTTTAGGGTGCATTAAAAAATGATTGTGTGTAGACAATGGCACATTAGAACATATTTTCTTAGGAACAGATGCCAACTGCCTGGGAATAAAACACTTTATTGAGTTTTGTAACCAAGACAGCTTATGTGTGCTCTACAAATACAGTATTACATATAACACATTTTATTGCCACTATTGCAATGAAAACAAATCAAAACTGCTTGTGTATACATATTCTTTTTGTATTTCTATTTTGTTTAAAGTAAAGATAATCTTCGTTAAGGAGTTTATAGTACAATAGCAATTATTAGTAGAACCCAAAATAGATTTGTTTACATATTGAAGGCAAAAAGAAAAAGCAACCCAACACTATCAGATAAAAGATTTGTATAATACACTCAGAGGGGGATAACATCAAAATTTAGACAGAGCTCATGTTTAATAATGGTTAAGTATGATCCATCTTCTGTATGCTTTGGAAGACTTATGTACTATTACATGTCATAACAATGTTGTATGTTGCCAATTGTGGTCCTATTAATAGTCCAAATGATATGTCATTTAGAAAAGATGTGTAAACACAGAAGCAGGGCAAATTCCTCTTTTATAAATCAACCTTTCAGTAGTTGGAAATTGGCAGGGTCATTATGTCCCCTTTGAATTTACTCTTCTACTTTGTTAACTGTACCTAATTTCCTTAATAAAGTCTAATCTTATTCTGTCATCAGAGCACCACACAATTTTAGCTATGTTCTTAGAGTAGGGCTTGGCCAGGGTGTTGTAGTCTGCTGGGTCTCTGCCTTTACCCTTCTTGATCTGTAGAACACAGTGATTAAAATTATATTAGCAGACATCAATTCTTCCAATTGGATGAACTAAATATTCTGAAAAGCCAAGACTTCAAGTGCAGTTGGACTAAGAGTAAGACAACTTCCAAGAGGTAACAAGAAAACAGAGGATTCTAGGAAGCCTCTTGAGACTGATGCATTATCTAGGAATAGTTAATATTATGTGTTGAAAATCTTGTCTTGAAAGAAAATAAACATTATGAAAGTAAAATGATTAAACCAACTTGAGAAAACCTAGGCTTTGGTTTGTGGGGAAGAGATAAAAGAAAAAAGAAAAGAAAAGCAACTCTTCCAAAAGTGACACAGCATAGACTAGTGTCAAAGTGTCTGTTGTCACTCTAGAATAAATTATGTAACTTCTCTGCTCTACCATTCTTCCCATTTGTAAAACTGTGGATATATTTATTAAACAAATATTTATTGAATCCTTACTATGTGCCGATCACTGTTTTTGTACTCAGGATCCATTTGTGAATAAAACAACAGAAATAAGTTGGTTTCATGGAGTTTTTGTTTTAGTGTGGGTAATAATAGAGTCTATCTCATAGGGTTTTGGTAATGATTAAATGTGTTAATATATGTAGAGCACAGAGAACAGTGGTTAGCCTTCACTAAATGTTCTGTGATGTTAGCTATTTTTATTAGCTGGGGCCAGAGTATAAGGTATGGGAGGCATAGAAGTTTTCAAAAATCTTAATTTACTTGGTGAGGGGAAGAGTGAGGGAATATTGTTGTATTTTCATATAATAGGAAGGAAATGTGTGTTTTATTTGTTTAAATGCACCATTAATGGTAACTATTGATAAAATGAAAAAATAGAAAAAATTATAGGGAAGGGAAAAATGCATACTTATTTAATCAAATAAGCACAAAGAATAGCAAAAAATAGCAAAATAAAATAAATGATAAACATAAAACAATCAACTTATGTTCATCATTTGGTATATTTAACTTAAGTAATCTAAATTAATCCATCATAAAAGTGAATTTAGATTAATATAAAATATACTTAAAGGAATAAAGAAATGTTGGAAATAATGGAGTAATTAAATAGTTTCCAGATGAATACAAATATCACAAAAAGTAGGAGTAGCAATATTAGTTTCAAACACCAGTGTTATTTAAGGTTTAAAAATTCCCAGAAGATGAAAAGGTGTTTTGTAAAATAAATGATACTTTTGAAAAGTACAGCCATACCTTGTAGATACTGTAAATTAAGTTCCAAACTACCTTAATATAGTAAGTAACATGATTCTTTTTGGTTTCCCACTGCATATAAAAATTATGTTTATACTATACTGTAGTCTATTAAGTATGGAATAAAATTATGTGTAAGAAAATAATGTACATACTTTAATTGAAAATGACTGCTAAAAAATGCTATTATTTGAACCTTCAGCTACTAGTGATCTTTGTGCTGGTGGAGGAGGGTTTTGCCTCAATGTTGATGGATAAGGACTGATCAGGGTGGTGGTTGCTGAAGGGTGGCTGTGGCAACTTCTTAAAATAAGACAGCAATGAACTTTGCTGCATAGATTCACTCTTCTCTTTAATGAAAGATTTATCTGTAGTATGAGATGCTATTTGATAGCATTTTACCCATAGTAGCCTTCTTTTAAAATTGTAGTCAGTCTTCTCAAATGCTGCTGCTTCTTTATCAGCTAAGTTTATATATTATTCTCAACCCTTTCTTGTCAGTAAAACAATGTTCACAGTGTCTTCACCAGGAGTAGATTCCATCTCAAGAAACCACTCTCTTGAATTATCCATAAGAAGCAACTCCTCATCCTTTCAATTTTATCATGAGATTGCAGCAACTCAGGTTCCTTTCTAATTCGAGTTCCTTTGCTATTTCCATCACATCTGTGGTGACTTCCTATACTGAAGTTTTGAGCCCTCAAAGTCATCCTTGAGGGTTGGAATCAGCTTCTTCCAAACTCCTATTAATGTTGATATTTTGACCTCTTCCTATAAATAAAAAATGGTCTTAGTGGCATATAGAAAGAACCTCCTTTCCAGAAGGTTCTCAATTTACTTTGCCCAGATTCATCAGAGAAATCACTGTGTATGAAAGCTGTAGCCCTATAAAATATATTTCTAAATAAGACTTGGAAGTCAAAATTACTCCTTGATCCATGGGCTGCAGAATGGACGTTGTGTTAGCAGGCATGAAAACAACATTCATCTCCTTGTACATTTCCATCAGAGCTCTTGGATGACCAGGTGCATTGTCAATGAGTAGCAGTAGTTTGAAAGAAATATTTTTTTCTGAGAAGCAGATATCAACAGTGGGCTTAAAATATTCAGTAAGCCATGCTGTAAACAAATGTGCTGTCATCCAGGCTTTGTTTTTCCACTTATGGAGCATAATTCTTAAGGGGCCCTGGATTTCCAGAATGGTAAATGGGCATTATTTTAACAGTTGTAAAAGCATTGGCTTTTATAGTCACCAGTTGCATTAGTCTCTAACAAGAGAGTCACTCTGTCCTTTAAATCTTTAGATATTGACTTCTCTTTAGCTATGAAAGTACAAGAAAGCATCTTCTCCCAATCGAAGGCTGTTTTGTCTACATTGACAATTTTTTGTTTAGTGTAGCCCCCTTCATCAATTATCTTAGCTAGATCTTCTAGATAAATTGTTGCATCTTCCCTCAGCATTTTCTGGTTAACTTTGCACTTTTATGTTATGGAGGTGGCTTCTTTTCTTTAATATCATGAACAACCTCTGCTAGCTTCATGCTTTTTTTCTGTGGCTTTATCATCTCTCTCAGCCTTCATAGAATTGATGATAGTTAGACCCCTGCTCTGGATTAGGCTTTGGTTTAAGTGAATGTTGTGGCTGGTTTGATCTTTTATCCAGACCAATAAAACTATCTCCCAATTAACAATATGGATGTTTCACTTTCTTATCATTCATGTCTTCACTGCAGTAGCAATTTAATTTCATTTGATAACTTTTTCTTTGCATTCAAAACTTCACTGAATATTTGCCTCAAGAGACCTACCTTTTGGCCTATCTTGGCTCTTAACATGACTTTCTCTCTAAGCTTAATCATTTCTAGCTTTTGATTTAAAGTGAGAGACGTGTGACTCTTCCTTTCACTTGAACACTTAGAGGTCATTGTTGGGTTACTGATTGGTGTAATTTCAATATTACCAAGTTTCAGGGAATAAGGATGCCTGAGGAGAGGGAGAGAGATGGGGAAATGGCCATTAGGTAATCATTCAGGACACACACAGCATTTATTGATTAATTTAGCCACATATATGGAAACAATTTGTGATAACTCAAAACAATTACAATAGTAGCATCAAAAAACAATGATCTACAGATACCATAACAGATGTAATAATAGTGAAAAATTTGAAATATTGCTAGAATTACCAGCATGTCACACAAAGACACAAAGTGAGCACATGCTAGTGGAAAAATGGTATAATAGACTTGCTAGATGCAGGGTTGCCACAGACCTTCAACTTGTAAACAACAGGATATCTGCAAAGTAAAATAAAGTGAAGTTCAATAAAATGAAGTATGACTGTATATACATGGAAAGTATGCCAACAAATTATATACTGCAAAACTTTTTAGAACCCAATAGAAATTAGATAATTTTTTGTGTAGGAATTCTTCATATATGTTGTTCAGAGTCAAATAGATATGGTAACAACAAAAATATAAATTAGAAGTAATCTAATAATATAATTAATAAATTCAATTAAATAAATAAACATAAACTTATATGTCTCACAAAGAGTACATTATATATAATTACATACATTATATATTTCTACATGTTTGGTTATCACAATAAAAATAAAATCTGAAAGATATTTCAAATATAGAGATTTTTAGAAAGCATATTTTCTAATCATAATATAGTAAAAAATAACATCACATATCTATGTGTCTGTATGTATATTAAAAAACACACTTCTCAAACATGTTCTTTGATATGCTCTGTATTAAAAAAAAGAATTAAACTGATAAAATACATAGGAAAAAATATATCAAAGTCTATGAGATACAGCTAATACTAAAAGGAAACTTGGTCTATTCATCTTTTTATATCTTCATTACAAGAGAGAAATTAAAATTACCTACTTCTCAAATTTATACAGAAAGCACATTAACGAAATACAAAGAAATATGTAAATAGAAATTAACAAAAGTAATAGTATAATTTAATGTAAAAAATCATGTAATAGCTGACTCATTCAAATTCAAAATAAGGAAGATAAAGCTACTAATTAAAGAACAAAAAAAGAAACAGAAATAGGTAAAATTAGGAAGGAGGTGGATAGCGGCCCAGATGGAGACTAAAAGCAGCCCACACATGCTGCTGCCAAAGAGACAATCAAAAGTTGCAAGTAGATGCCCACCTATGAGTTGACTGTCTTGGAGAGAGCATTGTAAATAATCGGAGAAGCCACGGGAGACACTCATAATGAAGGACAGGGGGTCGGAGACATCATCTGGCAGACTGAAGGTGTCTGGAGGAGAAGCCCACATGTAGGGAAGGAATTAAGGAGAGAACTCCAGGACCCCACGCTTTCCCCTATCTGTGAGGGGGCCCTACCCACCCCCATGCAGGCCTCCATACTGATCAGGGAACTGCTTGGAGAATGTGCAGTAATGAAGCACCAGAGGGCGGGCTTAGCAGGGACCCGCTGGTTTCTGTTCCCAGGTCATTACATCTGACGCCATTCTGAGCTCCCAAGTCAGGAGCACCTGGTGTTCACAGGGATTGGCTTTGCTGCAACTCTCTCCACATCACCCCTGCCTGACCAGGGAGGGAACAGGGAGCAAAGATGCTGTCACACGCTCCATGGCTGGGAGCCGAGAACCCCGGAATGGAGTGAGTACCTAAACACCACTTGAGGAGTCCCATGGCAACAGCCTCAGTGGAATCTGCATGAAGAGAGAACCCCAACATCTGGAAACCCAGCCCCTGAGGCCACGAGTGCTGCACAGCAGAACAAGCCCCTGCAGCTGCCTGTGACCGCCATTCCTGTGGTCCCCCACTGTACCGCCCACCCACTAGCTATGAGCTGCTCACCGCCACTATTACTCCTGAAGCTGAAGTCACCACGTGACTCCTCATGGTGAACATAATAACTGACTGCATTTTTTTCCATTTAACTTATTACTTTAGTGAATTTTATGAAGAGTTCCTAATATTGAATCATCCCTGCATTACTAGAATAAGTACTAATTGATCAGATTATAGTATTAGTTTGATATCTTGCTAGATTCTAATTGAAAATATATTTTTAGAAGGCTTCATCTATGTTCAAAATGTTTATAAATTGTATTAGTTAGTCTGTTTTCACACAGTCCTTGTCAGGTCTTCCTAAAGGGATAGCTGTCTAGAGGGAGTTCTAGATACTACGTCATCTGTCAAGATACCTACCACTCACTCCATTACCTCATAAATGTGTTCTGCCATAGGACCATTAGGAATCTCTCCCTTATAAGATTCCACAGGAAAGCCTGGTTCTCTCAGGTTATCCTTCATCTACCTCTCACTCCCCTAACCCCCACCATATGCCCATGAACTCTAATCCCCGTGTGCCTCCTTACATACTCTATTCTAACACATTTCTCAAACCCTTCTCATATCCTGGCATCTTGTTATTCTATTTTCTGGTATTTAAAATCAGTCATCAGGAACAACTTCCCCATATCCTCAACCCTTTTCTGATTTTTCTTTCCCGTTCATGTTCAAACAATAACCACTTCCCTGAGATTACTGCTTCCTCTGTAGCACACCTGCTCCCAGTGGTAACTTTCATACTTTATAACCCATGGCCCCCTGAGCTTGATATTGGGCCCGGAACCCTTTCATTTCTCCAGTATACTCCCAAACTTGCTCACTTGCTCCCGTACCTGCTCACTTTTGCTTAAAAGTACAGAGCTTTGAATATCAGACTGAACCACATATTATTATTGTTCCTTATTGGGGGGCGGAGCAAGATGGCGGACGAGAAACACCACCAGTTAGAGCGTCTCTG
>VBSM01003204.1:46210384-46230077 GCA_008086735.1 Cheirogaleus medius | reverse complement strand
GGCATGGGCAATATACGTAACCTTAGCATTTGTACCCCCATAATATGCTGAAAGGAAAAAAAAGAGAGATTGATCCTAGTCTTTTTACATTGTTGAACAAATTCAGCAACAATGGTCTTGATCAAAGGGCAGAATAAACAATTACCTCTGGATTTGAATTTAGGACCCAACAAACAAACAACCACCAAAAAATCTCTACAGATTTCTGTTATATGCCATAGAGGCTAAAATTTTGTCTCTCAGATGCAATGTATTGGGTTATAATTCTTTAAGAAATCATAAGAAAATAAAAATGCCAATGAGAAAGGTAATAAATCCAATCTAACTTTAAGACTTCTTAGGGCTTGTTTTGCTCACCATTACATTGCTCAAGCATAGTACAGGCCAAGACAAGTATTAATCATTAAATAAAAGTTTGTTGAATAAACGCATAAATAAGTATCTTTTGGTGAAGAACCAGATTCTAGAGGCAGAAAGATTTAGAGTCAATTGATAGCTTCTTTAGCCTTATTTGAATATGGGAACACTATTTAATTTTCCTGAACATTAAACTTTTATGCTAAAAATAGTCACGCTAATGTAGAGCCCACAGTTGCTTTAAAGATGGAGAAAATGGTGGTGTAGCCAGGTGCAGTGGGATGTCAATCAATGGCAGTAGTCTAATATCATTCATTTTGCATTATTAATAGAAACGTGATTATCAGTAAGCTGGGGGACTGAGAGGAACAGAGAGGGAATGTGTGAGGTAAAGCTTGGAGTGAGGGACACCATCAAATCAAAACAAAATTTGCCTGCCTTTTAAGAATCCTGTTAGTGAAAAACTAAGATAATATTTAGGATTGTTCTTTCCATTCAAATTCAATATTTTGATCCAGGTTTTGCCCTTTTAGGACACACACTGGAAGAGTTTGTTCAGGACAAGAGGGCAAAATTTTCCTGCTAGAAGAACTTAAGTACTATGTAGTTAAGTAATTAAGAAGCAAAGAAGAAGATAAGTTCTAAATATAAATAGAACCTAGAATCTCACAACATTCTAGCAAACTCAGCAGGGAACTATTAGACCAGAATAATTACTCTTGTGGTTTTTGGCCATTGTACAGGGATCATTTGTCTCTAGGGTTTTCCTGCTCATGTGTCCCTTATTTTCTCTTGGCCACCACTGGAATTTTGTGATTTGGAAACCATAATTCAATTAATTACAATCAAGACTTGCTGGTATTTAAAATATCCTGCCATTGCAGTACATGCATAAAGTTTTATGTGTACAGCTTTGTTTGAAGTTCATTTCTGTCAGGGAAAGTAGGCATTTCAAAGAAAGATATTTACATTTCAAATAGACATTCGCAATGCTTGTACTTCCTTCGGTCGTTTATAATTCAATCAGTTGGATATGAAGTGCTGATGCTGAAATGCAGAAGCAGAAAGTTCCTATTCTCTCAACTTTAAAAGTATCTAAATTAAATCTGGCTCTGGCCAGTAAGGGATGTGCCAATACTCTGAATACAGCCCTAACTTAAAAGGGAGTTGTTTTAAAATGGTTTGAAGCTTAAAACACATTTCCACTAACACAAAAGAAAACAACCTCGCTTCTAAAATGTTATGTAGTAGGAATTCAATCCAGTTAGTATAAAAAAATTAAAGATTATGAAGAAAGGGAGCATAGGTAATCTGGCCACTATGGTGCATGCACTGACATGACTATGTGTGTAGGAATATGAGGATGTAGTGCCTTTTGTGAGATAAAATTAATTATTACATAATTCCTATAGAAGTATATGCATTATATAATATTATAAAATATAGAAGATATGTAGTATTATATGCTATAACATATATGTATAATATATATATTTGGGAAAAATAATTACAGGATTAAGTCTTTCTCTTTTTCATTTCATTTTTCATTTCATTTTTTCATTCTCTTCAACTCCCATAGTCCATGTGCCTAACACTAAGAAGGTATTCAATAAGTGTTTATTTAATAAGTGCTTGATGCCCTTTCAAATGATTATAGAATGGTGGGACAATTATCTTTGCTATTAGGTGACTTGCTATTCCTACCCATTGACGTGAAGAGATTGGAGCAGATGGCCAAAGAAACAGAAATAGAATGGTCCGTATAAGAAGAAATAATTTGACTACATTAAAAAATGACAAAAAGAACAAAAACATTACTCTAAAGATGAACATCTTCTCAAGGATTCATTTCTTCCTGCTAACTATCAGAAAAATCAGTGCTGTAGTAGAAAGAAATGAGGCAGTACAGGTTCTCTGAAAAATGTCATCAGTTCTGCAGTTTAAAATGAGCCAATAAAACTAATCTACAAGGGGCTTTTAGATTTTGATTAGATTGTAGATTGCAAGCATTTTGTGAAGTTTTTGTAAGAATAGCAATTGATTTCCCCTCTAACCAAGCAATTTAATCTACGGTACAAGTCGCAAAGCTGGCGGTGGGATAGTGAGTTTCCCCCGAGGATCAGTGAGCTAGAAGCAATACACCTGCCACTAGGTTTCTAAAATAATCATTTGGCAAAGATAATTTTATTGGGCAGGAATAAAGGTTAACAACCTTTGTTAAGGCTCTTTAGAGCCAGCATGATTCAAGTGCCACATTCATCTCACCATTTCTTCCTCTTTCACTCTTGTTCATTTTCTGGAGACAAAAATTGAGACCAGCAGGTTTTATAATTGTTTCATAGTTCATCACACATGTTCAAATATGCATGTATTTACGTAAAATAGCTTAAATTTATGGGAGGTGACTATGAGCGAAGCAGAGGATCTTGTAGGAGTAAGAAAAACAAAAAGCTATATCTAATTGAGTAGTCAGAGTGGAGAAGTACCATTTTGCAAATCTTGCATTTTCCCTAGGAAAGTGGAAATAGTGAATGTTCAGGAATTGCACTGGCCTGGACTTTGGAAATTTTACTACTGATGAACAACTCTTTCCCACCCATTGCCAGGAAGTTCCCTGCCTAGGGCTGAAGTGTTTTGTCAGGAAGATATTTGGTAATAGTTCCCAGAAAATGTGAAGAGAGAGGAGAAAATGGACTGGAGAAGAATTACTGGAGTAAAGATTAGGGAGTGGGAGTGGCAGGAGGAGGCATCAGTATGAGCAGGGAGTGTCACAAGGAAATCCACAGTAGCCATAAATAGCGGACTGCCTCTACCATTGCTTCCTGGGAAGATGTGTAAACCCAGTCTCCTGGGTCCTTGCTAGTAATGAATACCATTTTGAGAAAGGTTCTATGTGGTTTACAAAGCCATAGTTATAGGCTGCTAGGAGTAAGCCTGCTATGAACTGCTATCAACTTTCATCAATTTCTGGTATTAACTGGAATGTCACGTTGAGCAGCATACAGCTGTATGAGCTCTGTTTTCCTTCTATATTTATTTGTGTTTTAAAAAATGTTTCAAGGATATGCACATAAGTATGTAAAAAGATATCAGTATATAACACATAAATATACATATATAATATTTAAAAATATATATTGCTTTCTTACTTTTTTACTTATTGTAGGACAATTATTTGCCCAACTGAACCACTGTAGAATATTCGATAGCATAGGATTTTTATAGTTTGCTTAATCATTTTCCTATTCTTAAATATTTTGTATATGCTTTCTGCCAAAATTAATCTGTTATTAATCATGACACAATACATAGTTGTTTCATACTTTTTGCTTTCTTTGTGTCCTTTGCATTCCTTTATGAGGATAGATTCCAAAAGTAGATCGACAAAATCAAGACATGCCAACTATTTATGACTCCCACAACAAATTACTAAAGAGGATTTAATTTTTATTTTTTTTAATTTCATAATATTAAGGGGATACAAATGTTTTTTGTCACATAGATAGCTTTTATAATGCTTAAGTCAGGGACCTAAGTGTTCCCGTTACCCAAATGGTGTTCATTGTACCTGTTAGGTAGGTTTTTACTCCTCCCCTCCTCACCCTGCCCCCTTCTTGATGTCCAAGGACTTTTCCTTCTCTCTGTGCTGATGTATGCCTATCAACTAGTTCCTAATTGCTAGACAGTACATGTGGTGTTTGTTTTTCCATTCTTGGAATACTCTACTTAAGATAATAATAGTCTCCAATTCCATCCAAATTACTGGAAATGACAGTTGTGAATTGTGCTGCAATAAACATTCAAGTGAAGGTGTCTTTTTAATAAAATGACTTACATTCCTTTTTCAGGGGTCCTCAAATTTTTTAAACAGGAGGCCAGTTCACTGTCTCTCAGACAGTTGGAGAGTGTGCACTGTGGGCCTGGGACGAGTGGGCCGCTAAGCAGGACAGGCAGCGGCAGCAAAAACACCCAGCGAGCCAGATAAATGTCCTAAGCGGGCAACATGTGGCCCGCAGGCCATAGTTTGAGGACGCCTGCTTTAGATAGATACCAAGTAGTGGGATTGCTGGATTGAATGGTAAATCTACTTTTAGTTTTTTGAGACATTTCCATACTGCTTTCCATAGAGGTTGTACTAATCTGCATTCCCACCAGCAGCATATAAGCGTTTTTTCTCTCTGCAGCCGTGCCAGCAGCTTTTGTTTTTGCACTTTTTAATAATAGCCATTCTGATAGGGATAGGGTGATATTTCATTGTGGTTTTAGTTTGCATTTCCCTGGTGATTAGTGGCATTGAGTATTTTTTCATATGTTTGTTGGCTATTTGTCTATTTTCTTTTGAAAAACTTCTGCTCATGTCTTTTGCCTACATTTTAATGGGGTTGTTTGTTTTTTCTTGATTATTTTTTTCAGTTTTTTGTAGATTCTGGATATTAGCCTTTTATAGGATGTGTAATTTGCAAATATTTTCTCCCATTCTGTAGGTTGTCTATTTGCTCTGTTGATTATTTCCTCTGCTGTGCAGAAGCGTTTTAATTTATGCTGCCAGTGAACTGGGAGCTTCTTGAGGATAAACTAAAGATGTTTTTTAATGATTGACCAATGCACGTTCACATATTCAATTATGACAGTGTCTTCTATCAACATAGCCATTTCTCTTTTATATTTCAAATTATTTTTCATAAATCACTCATGCCACCTTAAGTTTGAATTCATTTATTTTGATATCTGGTCGGGTTGATGCTCATTCTCCAGCACATATAGTTGTTAAGCATGCATTTCCCTCTTTTATTTTTTTAATGAAAATTCTGATATTTTATTATTAATAGTATTCAAATTCCCATATTCATTATTAGGGTATCACCAACTTTAAAGTTGTTTAGTATGGTGTATTAAAAAATATATAAAGATAGTATTAGTGACTGGGCTTTTCTTTGTTCTTGCCTTTTAATAAAGCTCAAATATTTGCCATCAAGTATTGTGGATGATTATTTTTTTTAAATTATTTATCTCACTCACTTCTTTTCATAGAATTGAAGACATTTTTTGACTCTGTATAACCATCATTTAGATAATAGGGTAGTGTCATGAACACTCAAATAATATTAGTGTATCCATTTTTATAGCTTGAATAAACTATAAAGAGTAAACAAAGTAGACTAATTTAATCCATTGTGTAAAAAGAGCATTGCCCAAAAGAAACTTTACTTTTTATTCCTACATGTTTGTGAAAGTCATAGAATTCCTCACTATTTTATATTAGTATTTTAGGTTGTTGTTTATTTCACAAATTTTTGATAAAACCAATTTAGTTTATCTGTGCTAAGCCTAGTAAAATACATTTATTAGAGTTGCTATATATAAATTATTTATAGAAATACACAACATGAATTTTGAGAATAATATAAATTATGTATTAAGTATTTAACCAAAGAAAATGATCAAGTTAATTCAGATATATTTATTATCACTAACATAATATAAATTTACTTGAGTTTTCCTTTGATCATTTAAAAACATGAACTCTACAGAGATATCTCAATATTTTAGAATAAATTATTTTATTAACACAGATACTCCCACAATTCGTTGATTAACAAAATAGTATAAGTTGTCCCATGACTCTTGAAAGTGAACCTCCTTTGCCCTGTCCTGGTTAGCCATATCTGACTTACTTGAGTAAAGACCTTGGTACTCCTTTTAATTATACCTCAAATTATCACTTGACAGTACATGTTTCAAGTCATCTTTTCTTGACACTGATCGGTGAACAATATTGGATTTATAAGCCATTAAGAAGTCATTTCATGACATGCTCTGCAATTAATTAGAAGCCAAGTAATAATAAAATGCAATTAACTCAATGTCTACATGTTTTAAAAAAATCATCTATGAAAATGAAAAAAAAGCAAAAAGTCAGATGAAGAAATAATTTCTACTCCAGGAGGGAATGTAAAAAAAAAAAAATGCAATCCTCTGCCTCCTTCAATCCATCAATTCTTATCTTCTTCAGCCATTTTAATTACCATGTTAATAAATTCCCCGATAGATTTAATAGCAGGTGACAAATGCAAAGTCCAGGCTAAAATAAAATCTAACACAGCAAATTTGTTACTTGCAAGAAATATCATTATTGCCTAGTCAGCCATAACTTGCCTTTTCCCCTCTCTCTCTCTTAAGGGAAAGCTTGCTATTTGGGAGAAGATTTAAGCTTTATCCCCCACATATTAAGCAGAATTAATGATCTATTTGCTTAGAAACCATATATTAGCTCCAGTTTATCCATCCACTGGGTAAACGGTAGACATTACTTGGTCACTATGATAGATTTTAATGCAGGCAAAGGCATCAATCAGTGTCTGCAGCTGATTAGTTGTTGGTGTCTTTGACAGGCTCTTCCATCTCACTGAATGAAAGCCAGCTGATTGCTTTCACGTCTCTCCACATACATTGCCCTCCACTACCACTATATTACACAGCTAATGCTGAGGGTGGAAAATTCTCTGTGTCAGCTAACAGTGAATTTCTCCCCTTCGCTTATCATGACATCCACGTTGGTCTCGTACTTCAAATTACAGCATGAGGCCGGTCAACGGTGTGTGGAAATATGAGCCTATATAAAGTAGTGAGTAGAAATGGGTGAAAACAGTGGTGTTTTAATAGTAACGTCTGTTTTCTTTAAGGTAGAAAAGTGACATAAAATGTACCTTCTTAGATGACATGATAAAAATTGGCTACGTCAAGATTAAAAGAGTCGCTAATCGAGAAATAAATGATAGTAATAGGAGGCAAACATTACCCTTGAGATGAATTCAGGTTCGGAAAGTACAGTAGTAATTAGCACTTAAACGATCATTAAATTGATGTTCATTTGCTCTTAAAGTTTGCTCAGGCCAATCTTTTATTACGAGAGTATGTATTCAAACTCCATTATAAACACTGCAGCTTATCTGTGAGCCTGGAGAACAGATGGGGTGAATTTATTTGCAGAAATATTTGAGCAAGTGGAAAGATATGAATTTTGACTTTCTTGACACCCGGCATTGTCTGACATATGTGCAACTCTTGTTGCTAAACATATAGTCAGAAGGAACAGATAATCTGTAAGCAGAATGAAGACTTTCTCAATTAATTTAATTTTCATTTATATACTGAAGTCAGAGTGATAAGCCATTTATATTGGTTTCAAAGGACATATTTAATTTAATTCAATTTAATTTAGATTTAATAGCAATGAAATTTCATGTTCTTCCTTTTTTCTTTTTTCTATAGCTACCATATTTTTATGTTTAATGCTTGAGGTTATTCTACAAATAAACATATATGCCCTCAATCTTTGATATACAATCATGCATATTTCAAAATTTACACAGTAGCATATAATTAACAAAAGTAGAAATTGAGCACAAGTGTAGAATTAAAAATTCCAAAATTTTATATACATTATTTTCCTTTTTTATGAAATTAAAAGAAAATTACATCTAAATCTAGATATTAATCATAAATTTAAATATTAATTATGAATATAATCACATAATTGGAATTAGTTTTAAATTTTACTTGGAATTGTCTAAATACATCTCATTTGACAATTTTTATGGAATAGGAATAGAATATTTATGCATAAACATGAAGCAATTTTAACAGCAATATGAAGAGAGAATTCAAAGTCTATGAAGAGATTAATACCTATGATAGACCTGGTTAACTGAGGTGGCGTCTTACTAGACTGAGTTGTTCAAACATGACGTGAGATGTAGAAAAGACAAATAATGAACAAGTATCATACATTAAGTTAATTAATAACTAATTTCTATGTCCTAACTAATCTTATAAAGAAAAAAAATATGCTTGACAATCTTACTTAGTTCAATTTTATTTATTTTAATATTGTAGTCAAAAGACAGAGAATAATTTATTTCAAAATACAAGAGTCAGGCAAAATCAGCATTGGACTATTTATAGGAATGTTACAATATTAGAAGAAAATACATATTTTTTAAACATTTCATGTATTCCTAACCGGGGAGAAAGAATTTATCTTATAAAAGTTGTTCCAATTAAAAAGTTCTTTTGCCCATAACATAATACCCCTCTCCTTCCTGGTTGGAAATATGACAAGGTACCTAACTACAGAATGATTAAAATTTATGAAACAATTATTTTAAAATACTTTTTTATGCTAGTGGTCAGTGTAAAAATAAAGATTTTTCCTCTTCCTCTTATTTAAAATGTATAATGCTTTAAATGGAAATATCAAATGTACTTATTTTCAATTAACCTACCTCAATTATCTTCCTCTTATAAATAATAGATAATATAAAACTTGTACTCTGCTCAAGCTGAGCAATTGATAGGGGGAGCTGTATCAACCATTGATGGATTTAGGTCAGAGATTGAAGGTGAAAATAAAGCTATAGTTAGTTCCTCCTATTTTTTTTTTTATCACCTTCAGCCTCTTTAAGACATCTATGCCCTACTTACAATGTTAAGAATTCATTCCTGAGACAATTCTTCTAAGAGCAAAACATACAGAAAGATTGTCACCATCATCCTATGAAGCTTAAGATGTAATCATAAACCAGTATTCATGGGTCATGAATCATTAGGTGTTTCAGAAATGACATTGGAAAACCTAGCAGAATAAAATTAATTTTCATCAATAAAATAATGAATAATATATATCCTCTGGTCAAAATACTTTACTATTTTTGAATTTGGTTAAAATCTTCCTAAAACCTGAAAAATTTAGTGCAATTATATTGTCAACCTTACCTGTAAAACATACACACACACACACACACACACACAAAGTCAAAAGAAAACACAAAAAAACTAAATTGGCCTAATTCTTTCACTGTTTTTCAAAAGAGCCATGAAGAGGCAGAAAATGGCACTGTTTGTGTTTTTGACTTGACTTTCTTATTTAGAAACTGGTCACATAGGCAAGCAATTTCCTCCGTG
This sequence comes from Cheirogaleus medius, assembly GCA_008086735.1. Classification (NCBI taxonomy): domain Eukaryota; kingdom Metazoa; phylum Chordata; class Mammalia; order Primates; family Cheirogaleidae; genus Cheirogaleus; species Cheirogaleus medius. Next base: position 46,220,756 of record VBSM01003204.1, on the reverse strand, counting down.
GCATATCCTAAAGATATTTAATAGCATTTCCACATTTTGTGCCATTTCATAATGCACTATAAATGATGCTGATGTTACTGCATCATAAAATTAGACTTCCCCTGCCCTAAAGAATAATTCCATACTAAATTTTAGTTCAATAAATATGGCAACAATATATATTCTTTTACAACAATTACTTCATTGTTTGAAGAACTAGATTTCAAGTTTATTTCAGAAAATATTTTTTAAAAACCATAAATATTGCAGTATGAGTCTGCAGAAATATATTAAATAAACAAAATGAATTTTCCCAAATTAGCTAAAATAGCAAACATGTAATAGGGTCAGATTAAACATTCTTTTTAAGTTTAAAATTTAAGTATCAATGTAAGTCAGTGAACTGTTACTGCAAATCTTGTAAAGGTTTATTATTATGGGAAATTTGTACAATAAAAATTAGTCAGAATGGACTACATTCAACTGTTGTAACAATACTCCTCAAATGTTTGTGTGGTAAGGTATGAGGGTTGATTGTTTCCTCCTAAATATCGTAGTAACTTGTCAAAAGTAAAAAGTGAGAGATATCAGATGCTAAATAAATAACTCTCACAATCCAAGGGTTACAAATGTCAAATCAGTAAATATTTATTCAATGCCTGATGTTTTCTAAGTAAGGTATTATGTGGTTGTAAACTGGAATGATAATATAATATTTAAATGTATAATATTTCAACTTAAATTTAAGTAATACACCAACTTAGAGGTGTCTTTCTGGAAATTTCAAAACAAAAATATGTGAAAAAATTTTGTTATTTTCCAAAATACATTACACAATCTCCCTGATACAAAAATAGTATTTATACTATGAATGGAAACCTAGATGCCTGAGCTACATATCCAAGTGTTTTGTTTGTGGTTTTCCTAAAACAGCAAGCAAGCTAGTAATTTTAGTCCATTATATAAATAATATGACAATCAATATATGCTGTTTGGGGCACACAGAATAATAAAGGGATAGATAGATGGATGGAGAGAGATATAGACCTCTATCTGTGTGTGCATATATACATATATTATGTGTATTATATTTGCATATGTTATATATAATATATATGGACATATGTGTGTGTATGTGTGTGCTATATAAATATATATATATAAGTTATTTTGAAGAAACAAATGGTAAAATATAAATCTGAAAACATTTCCAAGTTGATTCCAATTTTGTAATTTAGGTAACATCACATTTATCAAATGAGCAAATAGTAAATTCTATTTACTAAGATGCCTATTGCCTTAGCTTCAATGTCATTATTCTTTAAACATTTGAATTTACTAGTTAAAATTTTTAAATGATTGACTAAATAAATAAATGACTAAATGACAGAACATGTGACATATAAAATTTATGATTGCCATAAAACACTCTATTAGCTCTCCATTTTATCCAATAAATTATATGCCTATTGCTTCACACCACGGTTTTCCACACAGTTCTTTCCCTAACATCCCAAATATATGTGTAGTTGTAATGGAAACAGCCAGGTTTGCATATGTGACCCAATATATCTGTCTAGAGGATTTTGATTTAGTAGAGAACTCTGACCTCAAGAAGGCCAATCGTAGCTCTTCCTTCAGAATCTGAAATTGACCATCTCTGAAATTAGTATGCTAAGTGAAATTAGAACCCATAGAAAGACAGTATGAGGTAGAAGAGAAAAATAAAACCCAGGTAAAAATATGACAGACAATTTCTAGAGCTGTCTTCAACTCATACCTGAGATCTGACAGGATAACTGCTGTACAGTTCTGTGAGACATCTTTTTATTTATATAATAACAAACGTTATTTCTGGTTTTATGCCAAAAATCTTGGTTGATTACTTGTAACAAAAAACATTTTAACTAACAATGTCCTTTACCATGCAAAATAAATAATTACAAAATTCTGTCATCAAAATTATAATTGGAATCAAACTGAGAAATAAAATTCAACAGTAATCTAAACAAGAACAAAAAGCTATATTATGCAAATATAAAACTGAATCAAGTCATGGCTGCAAATTTCATTTGCTTATCATTTATACATAATTATTAAATGAAATGAATTATTTAGAACTTTCTCACCTAAAAAAGTATTGCTCTATTTTCCCTTCTAGTCATGAAAGATTTTTCTGGTACTTGACTTGCCCTCCTGGTGTTAAAAGCTGGAAAACTGGCGAAAATATATATAACAACTAGTTTTAGACAATGGGCACGTGGCAATGAGTTCTATGATTGCTTCAGGTTCTTTCTGGAGGCGTTTTCTAGATTGTGGTACTGAGAGGTAAACCCAATCAGAGTAGATGGGTTTTGCTGAGTTAGTAAAATAAAAATAAAAGTTAAAGAAAGCTAAATTGTCTGGAATTCATGGGGCAGAGTAAAGGAAATACACAGGAAAATATCTCCAGAAATCTGCAAGTGTTATCCTTGAGTTCGTTGCTCAATACTGAGCTGTGCACATGTCAAGCAAAATTTCATGACGCTGGAAAGGAACAATGACTGGAAAGCTACAAGCTAAATTATTTTTAGTGCTCATACAGGACTTAGAGATAGTTCTACTTCCAACCAGGCAAAGTTGAGAGACTTGGTGAACACCTTGGACATTCAACAGGGATGACAGAAGAGTCACACACAGGGGTCCTCAAACTTTTAAACAGGGGGCCAGTTCACTGTTCCTCAGACCGTTGGAGGGCCGTTGGAGAGTGCCACACACATTCCACACATGCGCACTGTGGGCCCCAGATGAGTCGGCTGCTAAGCAGGACAGGCAGCCCCACAAAAACACCCGGCAGGCCGAATAAATGTCCTCAGCGGGCCGCATGTGGCCCGCAGGCAGTAATTTGAGGACCCCTGCTAGTGCTAGGGTAAATGTTACACTAGACCTGCCTTAACAACAACAACAACAACAAGTCTTGAAAGAATCAAGATGATCTGCAAGTTACTTAACTGCTGCTAAAGAAAAATTCCATAACTCTTTGAAGAAATGTAACAAAACCTAGACACTAAAATGTGCAATTTCTGATGCCCATGACCCAGTCAAAGATTACTAAATATACCCCATAACCAGGAGAAAAGTTAGTCTGCAGAAACAGAAATAGAAATGAAAGAGATGATGACATTGCATATAAGAATTAAAAACAATTATTAAAATATGCTCAAATATTTAAAGAAAATATGAACACAATTAAAAGAGGAATAAAAACCATAAAATAATATTAAAAGGAACAAAAAAACCCATATGAAAGAATCAAACAATTTTCAAAGAACTTTCAGGTGGCTATTGATCCAGCAATCCCATTACTGGGCATCTACCCAAAAGAACAAAAGTCACTCTATGAAAAAGACACCTGCACTTGAATGTATATAACAGCACAATTCACAATTGCAAAGATGTGGGAACAACCAAAGTGCCCATCAATACATGAGTGGATTAATAAAATGTGGTATATGTATACCATGGAGTACTATTCAGCTATAAGAAACAATGGTGATATAGCACCTCTTGTATTTTCCTGGATAGAGCTGGAACCCATTCTACTAAGCGAAGTATCCCAAGAATGGAAAAATAAGTACCACATGTACTCACCAGCAAATTGGTATTAACGGATCAACACCTAAGTGGACATATAGGAATAACATCTATCAGGTGTTGGGCAGGTGGTGGGGAGGGGATGGGTATTTGCAAACATAATGAGTGCGATGCGCACCAACTGGAGGATGGACACGCTTGAAGCTCTGACTGGAGTGGGGGAGGGGGAGCAAGGGCAATATACGTAACCTTAACATTTGTACCCCCATAATATGCTGAAAAAAATAAATAAATAAGTGGAAAAAAATACACGAAGAATGATATCATTAAATGTTTGTAAGGATGTGGAACAACCAGAATTCTGCCAGACTTTTGTTGGGAATATAAATTGGTTCAAGAACACTGGAAAGAGTTTAGTCCATGTTTTACAAAGTCAAGTATATGCTACTCTGTTACTAGCAATTACTCTCCTAGGCATTTACTCAAGATAAACGAAAATATAAATTTAGAAAAAGACTTCTATAAGAATACTATTAATAATAGCAACTTTATTTATAATTGTAAGAAACTGGAAATATTCTAGGCATCAATTATTAGAAGAATGTATTTAAAAATGTGACATATTCCTATGTTGGAATAGTGTTCAACAATGAAAAAAGATTAATCTTTTTACATAGGATTTGGATTAATATCTAAAATATGCAAGACTTATACAAAAGAGTAGATATATAATTCCCATTATATTAAGCAGAGAACAGACAAGACTAAACCTGGGTGGAAGAAAACTCAGAATAGCAGTTGCTACTCTGTGGTAGTAGAGGGAACCATTGTGCAGGGCAGATGGGAAATTCCTTAGGGAGAATAATGTTTCATATTTTTGTAAGGTTTTGGTTACTAGTGCTATCTTTATGTTTAAACAAGCAGGGCCTGGCCTCAGGCTCCATACTTCGGTGGGTTCCCCACTTTGAAGCATGTTTTGAAAATTGTTTAAATCCTCCTCTGGTGTCTGAGTCCCATGAATCCAGCAGTACCATCTGGTCAAGGTGATCTGAACCTCAATTCACATACTGTGGGGCTTTATTTCTTCTTTTCTGAGATGGTTTACAACCTGATATCTACACATGGGATTGAATAGGTAGGGAAAGTATACACTTGACTCATGCAATGTGGTTGTTTTGAGGCCCTGTGGACCTGTAATTTGGTGAGTGGCTTGTCCTACCACTGACCAGAGAAATATTTCTTTCACAGGATTACATGATATTGGGCAGTGAGAATATTTCTGATATGCTAATTTAGGGTGATTTAATTTTTTTATATAGAAAGGTACCCTCCAAAAAATAATTCCTGGGGATTTATGCACCTAGGCTGGCCATCTGGATTACACAGCTGCCTGCATTTGTCAAAACTCACTGAATGGATATTTAAGATATAAGCGTATTTTAATATGATGGCTTTATATAAAGAGAAAAATGTAAATGAATATTGCACTCTAGTATGTCTGCTAATATATTTAGGGTGGAGCATACCACTGATATCTGCAAATTCCTTTGAAACACATCGAAAATTAAGATAGATTATTAGATGAATGCAGGGATTGATAGATGGATATATGTGTTTATCTATCAAGTATAATAAAATGTTAACAGTAGAATCTAAGTGATACATAGAAAAGTAATCACGGTAAAGTTTATCCAATTGCGCTCTGTGTTTGAAATTTTTCATAATAAAAATGAAACTTTTTAAAACAGATGCAAAAACTTTTTTTTGAACAGATGTAATAAATATGCACAAGGATTAGAAGAAAATGTGAGTGTAATAAGGAAGAAAATGAAACTAAAAAAAACCAAAGATCTGGGCATTAGGTCTTGTGATAGGCAGAATTCTAAGATTTCCCCCAAGATTCCTGCACCCTGTGTACACCACTTGCGTATGGGGAAAGTGTATATACAATGGGATCTAACATCAGTAACATTAGGTTACTGATCACTTGAGTTTGAGTTAATCAAAAAGGAGATGAAAATGAGTGGGCCTAAACTAACCAAAAGAGCTTCAAAAGAAGGTGAAGTGTCAGAGAGGAGCTCTTACTGGCCTGGAAGAAAGCAAAAGACCACATTATGAACTGCCTCTGACCGTCATGTTGTAAGGAACTGTAGGCAGCCTCCAGCACCTGAGAGTAGTCTCTGGCTGTAAAGTAGCCCTAATCCAGAGACCTCAGTCTTACAGCTACCAGGAAATGGATTCTACCAGTAACCACAGAAGAGGGCCATAAGCCTCAGATGAAAATTGAAGCCGCAAATGACTTTATTTCACTCTGGTGAGTCTGTGAGCTGAGGATCCAGCTACCCATATCCAGACATCTGACTCATGAAAATGATGAGATAATGAATTTGTGTTGGTTTAAGTCACAAGTTTTTAGGCAATATGCTACACAGAAATGGAAAACTGTACAGGTGACTGTTGTTATTAGAGTGTCTATGCTCCCACATCTCAGTGGATAGAATTAGGTTGATTTCTAAGTATCATTGTATGCTATAGGGAACCAGGGATACTTGCACAATTGTCTGATTCGAGTGCTGAGCTGGGAAAATACAAAATGACCTCAGAATATATTTTGTAAAGAGCAAGGATATATTTAAAGGAGATTGATGCATGTCAAAACCACACAGAAGCAAGCTGTAAAAGGAGGGACCCACAGGACAAATCTGGAACAACTTCAGCATCCAAATAAATGCTGCTAGTAATATATTACTACCCAGTCAATAAAATAGAATATAATTAATTCATACTAATATGCATCAATGAATAAGACTGAGGAAGCATAGGATATTTACATGTTTTCAAATATTTCTTTCCCAAAATACATGTTATTTACTGAGTGAAAGAGAAGCTATGCAATGGAGAATCCTGAAGGACACTACCTTAATCAAGTAGTCAAAGTGAATGCCATCTCTATTGGTACAATTGAAATCATGTGTCACCTTATAGGATACAACGAGAAGAACACAGTATTACTTTTCTGATATCCTTTCAAATATTCATAAATAATCTGGATTTAATAATGAAAAACTGTATAAAAAACAAACAAACAAACAATAACATTTTATGAATTACTGGCCTGTAATTTCAAAAAATGTCAAGGTCGTGAAACTCAAGAAAAGACTGAGAAACATGTTCAGATAAATATAGATTAAAAAGGTATGACATTTTCTTTATCCATTTATCTCACATGTTCTCACTCATTTGTGGGAGCTAAATATTAAAAAAAAACACCTCATGGAGACAGAGAGTAGAAAGTTGGTTACCAGAGGCTGGGAAGGGTAGTGGGAAGGCAGAGATAAAATGGTGATGATTAATGAGTGCAAAGATATAGTTAGATTCATAGAATGAACACTGTTTGATAGCACAGCAAAGTGATTATACTCAGAAAGAACTTATGGTATACTTTAAAATAACTAAAGGAGTGGAATTGGAATGTTCCTAACACAAAGAAATGATAAATATTTGAGGTAATGGTGCCCCAATTAGCTTGATTTGATTTTTACACATTGTAAACCTGTACCAAAAGGTCTCATGTACCATATAAATATATATAACTATTGGTACCCATAATAATTAAAATTTTTAATATGAGAAAGATATGACAACTGAATGCAATGATGAAGCTTTGCTGTATGTTTTATTATAAAGAGCGTTTTGGGGTAACTGGAAAAACTTGAATGGACCAGTTTATATATACTATTTATATATACATATCTATAAAATATTAACTATCGATGCCATTATTTTGATAGTCCTATGTGTTTATGCAGAAGAATGTTCTTGTTTGGGGGAAATATAATCTAACATGTCTATGTATGGTGGTGCATCAGGTTAGTAAATTGTTCTTATTTGAGTTTGAAAGAGAGAACTTCTTTCAATTCTACTTGCAATTTTGCTGTAAGTTTGAGATTGTTTTAAAATTAAAATTTTGTTACATTTCAAATAACCATATAAGAAGATGCTCAACATAATTAGTCATCAAGAAAATGCAAACTTAGTGAACTATTAATACCAGGAGACACTGACTACATACCCACAAATGGCTGACATTTTTTAAATGCCCAACCACTCTAAGTATTGGAGTGGGTGTGGAGAAAGTATTACTCTCAAGTATTGCTAATTTTCTCTTTGGAAAATAATTTTATAATGTCTTATAATGTTAAACTTACATTTGTTATATGACTCACTGATTCCCTTCCTAGCTATTTACCCAAGAAAAATAAACACCTGTGTCTATTCTAGAACCCATACACAAATGTTTATAACAGATTTATTCATATTAACCCAAAGCTGGAGATAGCATGAATGTCTATCAACAGGTGAATGTGTGAACACATCATGATGTAGTAATATAATGGAATGAATCATAAATAAAAATAAGCATATTTTTTATTCATAGAAATATTTTGTTGAATCTTCAAAACATTCTTCTAGGTGTAAGAAGCCAGATACAAAGAGCTCATATGGTATATTTCCATTTGTGTAAACTGCTAAAACAGGAAAACGAATCAATAGTGGCAGAAAGCAGATCTGTGGTTGTCTGGGCCGGGGGGCAGTGGGATTGACTACACTGTGACACAGTGGAACTCTCTGTACTTATGGGCATGTTTTATGAATTGATTGAGGTGGTGCCTACGTGAGTGAATACACTTGCCAAAGCTCATCATATTGCCAAGACAATGGGTATATTTTATGTTATGTAATTTATATGTCAATGAGTAGATATGAAAATAATTACTAAATATCATACTATAGACTACAAGTTTAGTAAGAATATACAGGTCACACGAACTCAGTCATGAAAATTTACATATTAAGAAATTGTAGCTTTTGTTTTGTCTGTTTCTTGACAAGGAACTGAAAAGGTTTCTACAGTTTAATTTTGCAGTTGTGAAATCCTTGCTGGATGAACATTACTCATCATCATTCATAGACCTCATTCTTGAGCTTAATCTTATTCATCAAATGTGATCATCTTTCTATCACTTGACATTAGTGCAAAGCTACAGAGGAAACTTTTATGGAAAGTGGATAGATTTCCCTTTTAATGCAATGATGTAGCTAATTTTCATGGATAATTTAATAAAGAAAGCAGGTTACTTTTTTTTTTTCATTAGTACATTGTTACTTTCTTACAATATGGTCAGAGTTCCTGCTAGTAATGAAAAACCTTTGGCAACAAAATTTACAGGAGTATTTACATTTCCAAATAGCTAGCCTAAGAGCATTTAGATGAAATTAATTTCCATCAGTGTGCATGCTGGAGCATTTATCTCTCTTAAATGAAAGTGAAATGTGTCAAGGTCTATTGGAATTTTGCCTTGTAGGGTTAGAAAAGCTGACATGGAAAAGGTAACGAATAACATTAGAAATAAAAACTGAATAACAAAGGATTTTCCAGAACTCAGAAAAAGAAAGATACGGAGAGAGAGAGAGAGTGAGAGATGTATTTATTAGAGTTTTTATTATATTATTTTATATCTCAGTTAAGTCCTACAGAATTGTGATATAGAAATGGTATTAGATATTTCTGGAATTTTTTACTTATATTTATGTTATTATAGTGTTTTCATTTAACAAAATTAAAGTCATTCTCAAAAAACATTATGACCCACTACAGTATTTTTAAAAGTAACTTTTATTGTACAACAATTCTTTTTTATATTGCAACTGTTACTTGTATTATTGTTTCTTTTTATCAAGCCCTCAAAGCAATTTCTCTTATTTCCTATTTTTTCCCCTAAAAGGAAGATTCCCTCTTGGTGGCTCAAAGCAAGATAGCTAGAAGCTGCTTTCACAGTCAGCAGTTACCTTTGGTCTGCTTGGTTGAGCAACAGAGATTGAAATTGCAAGTAGCTATTTTCTTTTTCCCTTTTTGTAGTTTTCCCATAACTGCTGTCTTACCAGAGTGGAATCATTGCTTTCCCTGTCCTCACACACATCTTCCCTGACCTTAGACGCTACAACCATATATACGTCTGACAGCATAACAAAGAAAGTAGCAGTAAGACTTAGCTTCAAAAGTTAACCAAATATTGAGATCAATAGGTTGCAAAATAAAAGTTAAAAAAAAAAAAGTCAACAGACACTCTTGTCTATCAGAAAAGATTAATTTTTATTTTCTGTCTTAGAAATTTCAGTTCCTAGACAGATAGCTGGCACTTACTATGTTTGGCGTTGCCTGTCCCTGGGTGGGGAAAAGGATGGGTGAGAGAGGGAAAAGAATCAAGTAAATAGCATGGCACAATTACTGAAGACAAAATAACTAAAACCACAGATTTGATTGATTTGGAAGAAGATTTCCTTTAAATATCATGGTATTTTGAAGATAATGTATATAACACCACAGTTACTTCATAGGAGGAAAATACTAATTTCTCTTATACACTGCATATCAAGAGAGCTCAATTTAAAGTAACTATACATTTAATTATCAAGAATGTACATGCAACTCGTATGACAGGGATATAAAGCGAGCATAGAGAAAACATGGGGAGCACATCTGGATGCCACTTCAGGAAGCTTTGGCTGTGTATTTTCTTTGGGGTAGGAAATCCATTTTCAATTGAGATCTGAAATAAATAGAATACAACTCCTTCCTTCACTGCATACCAAGAAGAATACAAAGTGGGAAAACAGCGATTATTACTTGCACAAGATGTTTGATTTTTCAATACCAGTTGTGTCTAGAAAACAGAGAGTAAATCAAACAAACAAGAAAACATCCCCTCGGCCGGGCGTGGTGGCTCACGCCTGTAATCCTAGCACTCTGGGAGGCCAA
>VBSM01003204.1:46179953-46196534 GCA_008086735.1 Cheirogaleus medius | reverse complement strand
ATAAAATGTGGTATATGTATACCATGGAGTACTATTCAGCTTTAAGAAACAGTGATGATATAGCACCTCTTGTATTTTCCTGCATAGAGCTAGAACCCATTCTACTTTGTGAAGTATCCCAAGAATGGAAAAATAAGCACCACATGTACTCACCAACAAATTGGTATTAACTGATCAACACCTAAGTGGACATATAGAAATAGCATTTATTAGGTGTTGGGCAAATGGGAGGGGGAAGAAAGGGCTGGGTATATACATACATAGTGAGTGCGATGCACACCATCTGGCGGATAGACACGCTTGAAGCTCTGACTCTGGGGGTGGGAGGAGGGGGAAAGCAACACATGTAACCTAAACATTTGTACCCCCATAATATGCTGAAATAAAAAAAAGTTAAAAAATAATAAAAAATAAAATATCAATGTCATTATTTGCAGATATAGAAAAAATAATTGTATACTTTGTATGGAACCAGAAAAGACCCTGAATAGCTAAAGCAACAATTTATAGATGGCAATATTGGAGTTTGAGGCTAAGTATTTTCCAATTTTAAAGCACGTATTTTCTTCCAAAGTGTGTGTATGTGTGTCTTTGTTTGATCACTTTAATTCGTAGGCATTAGACTCAAATTATACTTTCAAAACTGATGCTGAAAATAATAATCATTGCCCTAACTACCATACAGTTTGGTATAGAAATAGATTAGATAATGTATAATAGAAACATTGTGTAAAATTTACAATATATGATATCATAAATTGCTAAATTATCAATGTTGCAATTTATGATGATTATCATAAATTTTCTATACTCAGCATTTTGTACTTGAATTTAGTGGGGAAAAACTGCTTATATATACTTTTATAAGGATATCTAAGCACCCTCTCCTGGAGGTTCTAACTGAAATTTAAAGTGCTCACATAGCTATGACAGGATAGAGTTTTCTAATATTCCATAGAAATCAATGGGTTACTCACTGAATAGTAACCACTAAAAGCACAAATTCAAAAGTGACTTTCATTGTTTTTATTCTTTGTTAGACAAAGCCACACCTCATAAGGGTCCAGGCTTATCTGTAATTCATTTGCTTGACCCAAGTGATGAAATATAAATGTAATTGTAGTATCAGCCTAAATTGCCCCATGCTGTTGTGGGTGACTCACATGTGCTGTACTATACACAGTTAAAAGGAATAAAGCAATATTGAGTTCAAACAGTTTCCAAAGAAGTGAGCACATGGGGAACAATTTGGATGTGGGTTCATTTGAGAAAGTTCATTAAAACTACTGAACATTTTGCACTAGTAAGGATTTTGGTATTAGGCCTGTGGTGTCCATGTTACTATGGCAATAATTATTTTCACTAATTATAACTAATGCATTTATGACCTCCAGTATTTAATTACACTCACCCACATCAAGATTTATCAGTTAACTTGGTAAGATGCTTTGAATTTAAAATTACAATGGAAGATTTAATTTTTAATATATTATTTCTCAGTGTACCTTAAAAATGTCAGTGAAAAAAATTCATATATCCCACAGAATCACTTAAAACATGGTACTTTTGATACTAATGCTTTTTTGGTCTCTTTTTAAGCAAGTATCTTCAAAAGAAGAGCTCTTCATTTTCTTGTTCTTTATTTCATCTTTCCACTCAATCTCTCTCTTTTTTTCTCTGCTTTTCTTTATTAGAATAAAAATAAGAATACACTTTTGAGAAATATAGTGGTTTAGTCCACTTTTAAAGAATGAATAGGAAATTTAACATTCATCATTAAACATAATATTCTTTTAGATTATAGTTTTTTTATTATTTCAGAATATAACAGGGGTACAAATGTTTTGGTTACATAAATTGTTTTTGTACCATTTGTGTTAAAGTTTTAAGTGTTCCCATTCCCCAGATAGTATGCATTGTACATGTTAGGTGTGAATTTACCTATCCCTTCCTCCCGCCTCCCGCCTGGTTGATTTCCAATGAATGTTATTTCCATATATGTGCATAAGTGTTGATCGATTAGTTCCATGTAATGGTGACTACATGTGGTGCTTGTTTTTCCATTCTTGTGATACTTCACTTAGAAGAATGGTCTCCAGTTCTATCCAGGTTAATACAAGAGATATTAGTTCACCTTTTTATGGTCAATTAATACTCCATGGTATACATATACCACATTTTATTAATCCACTCATGGATTTATGGGCACTTGGATTGCCTCCACATCTTTGCAATTGTGAATTGTGCTGCTATAAATATTTGATTGCAGGTGCCTTTTTATAGATTTTTTTTCCTTTGTGTAAATGCCCAGTAGTGGGATTGCTGGATCAAACAGTAGTTCTACTTTTAGTTTTTTGAGGTATCTCCATACTCCTCCCATAGAGGTTGTACTAGTTTGCAATTCCACCAACAGTGTATGAGTCTTCCTATCTCTCACGTCCACACCATTATTGGTTGTTTGGAGACTTTTTAATAAAAGCCATTCTCATTGAACTTACATGATATCTCATTGCGGTTTTGATTTGCATTTCCTTGACAATTAGCAATGTTGAGTATTTTATATATATATATTTGTTGTACATTAGTCTATCTTCTTTTGAAAAGTTTCTGTTCATGTCATTTGTCCATTTTTTAATGGAGTTGTTTGATTATTCTTGCTGATTTGATTCATTTCTTTATAGATTCTAGTTATCAGCCTTTTATTGGTTGGATACCATGCAAATATCTTCTCCCATTCTGTAAGTTGTCTATTTGCTTAGCTGTACAGAAACTTTTTAATTTGATCAGATCTAATTTATTCATTTTTGTTGTTGCCATGATTGCTTTTAGGGTCTTCTTCATACATTCTTTGCCTAGGTCAATGTCTATAAGAGTTTTTCCAACATCTTCTTATGGAATTCTTATAGTGTCATGCCTTAGTTTAACTCTATTATTCATCATGAGATTTAATCTATAAAATGTAGTTCATTATTCTTGGAAAAAGTAAATTATCTTAGTAAATTATTGGTGATACTTATAAGTCCTATATTAAAGAGTAATGTGTTTGGAACTAAAATAAAAAATTTTTGAGACAAATGAGAATGAAAACACATAATAATCAAATCCTATGATGCCCAGCATGAGCAGTTCTAAGAGGGAAGCCTATAGTAATAAACACCTACTCCAAAAAGGGGGAAAGATTTCTAATAACCTACTGAATGATGTACCTCAAGAAACTGAAATTGAGAACAAAATAAACCCAAAATTGGTAAAAGAAAGAAAATAAGAAATCTCAAAGCAGAAATAAAATAAAGACTAGAAAACAATTCAAAAGATCAAGGAAAGAAAGAGTTTTATTTTTGAAAAGATAAACAAAAGTGATGAACCTTTATGAACCACTTAAAAAAAGAGAGAGGCATCAAATAAAATGGAAGATGAAAAAGGAGACATTATAACTAATATCACAGAAATACAAAGGATCTTGAAAGAGTACTACGAGCAATTATATACCAACAAGTTTGGTATCACAGAAGAAGTGAGTAATTTTCTCACAAATACAACCTAGAAAGACTAATTATGAAGAAATACAAAATTATCAGAGACCAATAATGATTGGGAGATTGAATAATAAAATTATTTAATAAAATAATAAATTTTTATTAATAAAAATTATTTAATCAAAGCAAAGCACCTGGTGGCTCCACTGCTGAATTCTACCAAACATTTAAAAAAGAAGTAATACTAATTTTCCTTGAAAATATTTCAGAAAATTGAAAAGGAGGAGAAACTTACAAACTTCTTCTACAAGGTCAGCATTAGCTGGATTCCAAAAGCAAACAAGGACATAACCACAAAAGAAAACTACAAGCCAATATTCCAGATAAAAATAGACACAAAAATTCCCAACAAGATACTGGGAAGCTGAATTTAAGGGTACATTAACAAGATTATTCATTATGATCAAGTGGGAGTAATGCCAATGATGAAAGGATAGTATAACATACACAAATCAATAAATGAATATACCACATTAACAGGAAGATAAAAGATGATTATTTCAATAGATGTAGAAAACACATTTGACAAATTTCAACATCTTTCATGACAAAATCTCTCAAAAAATTTAGGTATAGAAGGTAAGTACACAAAAAAGGCCATCTATAATTGCGATAGTTTGGATATTTGTCCCTTAAACATATTAAAATGGGATACCAAATTTTGGAAGTTGGGTCTAATCGGAGGTATTTGAGTCATGAGGAAATATCTATTATGCATGGCTTGGTGTTATCCTTTCAGTAATGAGTGAGTTTTCATTTGTTAGTTCCCACAAGAGCTGGTTGATTAAAAGAGCCTGGAATTTACCCCTGCTCTCTTGCTTCTGCCCTTGTAACATGATATCTGCATGCCAGTTCCCTTGTTGCCTTTGCTATGAATAGGGGCAGCCTGGGGCCCTCACCAGAAGTAGAGCAGATGTCAGCAGCATGCTTCTTGTACAGCCTGCAGAATGGTGGTTCAAATAAACTGCTTTTCTTTTTAAATGTCCCAGCCACAGGTATGCCTTTATAGAAATACAAACACACTAAGACAAGGGCAAACCCACAGCTAACATCACACTGAATAGGGAAAAGCTGAAAGCTTTTCATCTAAGAACTAGACAGCAAAGCAAGGATACCGACTTTCACTACTTCTATTAAATATAGTGCTGAAATTCCTAGCCAGAACAATTAGGCAAGAGAAAAAATAAAAAGCATCCAAATTGGAAAAGACAAAGTAAAACTGACCTTGTCTGCAGATGACATATTACATTATATATAGAAAATCCTAAGGACTCCACCCAAAACAGTAAATCAATTTAGTAAATTTGTAAGATACAAAATCAACATATAATAATTAGTAGTGTTACTATATGATAATATTAGAGTATCTGAAAAAGAAATCAAGAATACAATTCCATGTGTAATAGCTACAAAAAATATCTGGGAATAAATTCATCCAAGGAGGTGAAAGGTCTCTACAAGAAAATTATGAAACTTTCTTGAAAGAAATTGAAGATGTCACAAATAAATGGAAAGATATCTTGTATTCACAGATTGGAAGAATTAATATTGTTAAAATTGGCCCTACTATCCAACATCATCTACAGATTTAATGCAATTCCTTTTAATATACCAATAGCACTGTTCACAGAAATAAAAATAAAATCCATTTGGAACCACAGAAGATCCCAAATAACACCATAAAGAAGGCGGAGGAGTGAGGCTGGGTGGGGCTGCATCTTTGAGCCTGAATTCTCATCCACAAAAGCAGACACTAAGAGCTGTCTCAGCAGGGGTTGAGGGTCAATTTCCAGGCTGCTTGGGGAAGCTAGCTACAGGGGAGGGAGGGGACTGGGTGAAAGAATGAAGTGGCCACAGCAAGCCAAAAATTCTGCTCCCAGAGGAGGTGAAGTCTGGGATTCACATTCTGGCAGATGAAGTGAGTTTCAGTCTTCTCCCTCTTCCCTTGCCCTGTGGATTTCCTTCCCTTCTGTGGTCTGGCAGCAAACAAAAGCCCAAACCAGCTGAGCACATCAGCAATGCTGTCATAGACTGGGAGCTTCCTTGCCTAGGATCACCCCCTGGACTGCAGCTAGGACCTGAACCACATTCTCTCTCTGTTCTGCGCATGTGGGCTCCCTTGCCTTTCAATATCAATTCACAAATCTTTCCCCCTGCCCCTGAACAATGCAATCAAGTCTTGGGCATACAAGATCCAGCCTGGAGGCCTGTCCTCTGATACCCTGAATTCAATCCCTGACTGTGCCAGGGGAAAGTGTGCTTGTCTGGAGTTGCCCATGGAATGCTCAAGCAAGCTTACTGTCCCTCTGCTTCAAGATATACCCTGCTGTGATGGAGCAGCCAGGTGGGCAGCACATGGGAGGGCTGGTGGACAGGCAGCTCACACTATGAGCACCCTTTGGTCCTCAGCAAGTCTTTAAGAGGAATGGTGTGAGCCCTCTTTTCTGTGGAAGCATGGGTGTGGTGGTCACACCAACAGAGAGAAAGCAGTCACTTCTAAGATCCCTAGCTCAATTGTCACTTGGGGTACCCGTGCAAACCTGTGTGGAAACTGCCACAGCTATGTTAGCAGCTGTGGACGTGGGAGGGGAGGAAGAGGAGGAGAAGAGTCTGAATGGATAAAAGCTGATCCTCTGGTCACCTTTGTTCTGAGAGGACCCCCAGTGTGCTATCTTCACCTCTCACCTGAAGGTAGCCTGCCATGAATGCCCAAGCTCTGGGATCACACAGTTCCCTCAGGATCCCCAAGCCATCTGTGGCCACTGCATTCTGGGCAGATTTGGGGGAAATGTTTGTGTGGGGTCCACTGCCAAGATAACTGAAGGGCTGAAGCTCCCTGGGCAGACAAATGCACCCAGTAGGCGGCAAAGTAGTATGGCACCTGTCACTTTAGCTCAGGTCTGTGGTAAAGGAAAGAGACCCAGAGGGGACTGGGAAACCTAGTGCTCTGTTCTCAAGAAGCTCCCAGTTCACTGACAGCAGCAGTATTTGGGCTCATGGGGGTAGAGAAGCTCTCCAACAGTTCAGGAGCCTGCAGTGTGCCAGAGGTATGAGGGGAGGAAAAACAAACTCCCCCCACATATCCTTTCCATGGGGCTCCAAATTCCTCAGGATC
This sequence comes from Cheirogaleus medius, assembly GCA_008086735.1. Classification (NCBI taxonomy): domain Eukaryota; kingdom Metazoa; phylum Chordata; class Mammalia; order Primates; family Cheirogaleidae; genus Cheirogaleus; species Cheirogaleus medius. The sequence goes on along the minus strand of VBSM01003204.1, from coordinate 46,189,883 downwards.
AATCTTTGCCAAAATCTTGCTCCTTCCTGTTCTGCTCTGCAGCTTCTTCCCATGGAATCTCCAGTATGTTCTGGCACTTCTCTCGCAGAATTACATCTGGCCTATGTTTTATTCCTCTAAAACCTTCTCTTGTCTCCAAGATGATATGGCAACTGATGTCTCTAGTCAGCCATCTTGCCTCCACCTCCACATTTGCACTTCTGAATCCTTAATACCTGCCTTGCAGTTCCTGGTTAATGTTTGACCAGGGAACTCAAACTAATTCTTATTACTGAACACACTAAAGAGTGCAAAATGCTTACAATATAATTGTAAAAATTCAGAATCTAGATTAAGAAGAGTGGGATTGATTTTGTGATACAAGACTTCCAAATTTGAAAAGTCTTTTAACTTCTTGGAGCTTCTGTTTCTTTCATATTGGCAAAGTCATTTCAGGAACTCACAGTATTGTCATGGTGACAAAATGAAATGAAGTAGAAGCGTACTTTTTACTAAAAATGCTGATAATAATAGCATATTAATTAGAATGAAGACAAAGTATTTCTAGTTGTATGTGAGGAGTAAACATGATGTTTTCTTATGTTACTGACACAGACACTAACTTTAGCCATAACAAACAACAAAAATAGAGGTGGAATTTAAACTAATTTAGAAAAAATCATGCATACCTACCACGTGTCCTAATGGACAGCATAAGAAGTATTGCATCTATTCTCCACATTTTATAAATTTGCATTCCAAAAAACATCAATTATAAAATATTGGAAAGTTACCATGTCTTAGCATTGTATTAGGCAGAGTTGAATACAAACAATCAGCATTTGGTAAATCAGAAAGTTTTTCTATTTTTATTTTTTGTATTAATGCCAAATCTTCTCCACAATGAGATATTCTTTAACAGAAATGAATGTTTAAACTAAAACCTAATCACCTAACCATATATATACAATTTTCATAAAGAAATGGAAAAGCATTCTATACACTATTTTATTTTACTTATATCCAAGATATTCAAATTATTCTTTTTATGTTTTTCTTAATAAGAAAATGAAATTATACTATTATTATCTTATATGCATATTCAAAACATAACCTATGGAAATTCTAATCAGTTAACTATAACAGATATGACTTGTCATATCTCTGAAATACCTCATAAAATTTGTCCTGAGCTAGCAAGATGGAGATTATCTTTTAGTACATGCATTTGATTTTAGAAGCCCATTCTTCCCTGGCTTTGAATCTGATGACAGATATATAGAATCACATATTTTAGATATGACTTTAAGAATGGCAGCAGAAGAAAGCCTCTTAAATCTATCTTTCTATCAGGTTCATCCTTAATTGAAAATTTTTCTACATTGGAATTCAAAAGTTTCATTATTATTCCAGGTTCAACAGCAGTTCTAATGCATTTTACTAGAATTTCCTCTATTACTTTTATCAAGAGAAACTCACTGTGTATTATGTCCCATGTAAAATCTCTATAATTTAAAACAGACTCCTGGTTCTGTGCATGAGAAACTAACATACAACTACTTTAATGACTCCTGTCTAATGTAATGGGTTGTTATATTCTCATTTGGATTGTTAAAGATTAAGTAATAATGTCTACAATTTCCATTTCATGAAACAAAGATTTTGGTACAAGTGAAATTATTTATTTTATGTATTTTTAATATTGAATGACAATTAGATATTATTAAAAATGCATTATATTTTACCCATTTGGGAGAAGGTAGCAGGAGACAAGGACATAAAAATTTATTATATGGTAATGATAAATATTGTTTGGTATTTTTAGTAATACATTCCTCCCAGTCATAGAGTAGAATTTCTTTCATTAGTTCCCTTGTATTTGGATAGTTATAAATGTTTTCTTTGTCCCATGATTTGTGAATAGAAGTGATTTGGGTCATTTTCAGGCTGGATACTTTAATTGTCAATGTGAGACACTTGAGAATTCTTTTTCCACTGTTAGGACTCAGAAAACCATGCCCTAAAATGAAGGTCTCAGAAATAGCCTGAGATGCAAAGGTTTTTCTCTGACATCCCACCCTTCTCTTAGTCCCAATCATCCCCAAGGCTATCCATAAAAAATAGAATCCCTCTTCCCCAAAGCAAGTCATAAAAACCAGGACCCCTTTTCCCTAAAGCCAGACATAAAACCTAAAAATATTACTCTAAACTTTCCCTTCACTTTTCTGTGTAAAAACTGACCATAAAGAAATACCTGACCTACCTTAGTTGATTTTAGGCCATAAGACCCCCACTCCAGAGAGGTTCCTGTCCCATACCCAGAAGGAAAGAGTGCTTGCTCAGAAAGGCCAAGAAGAATCTAGATAAACTGGTCTTGCTGGGTTTCTCCTTTCAGTTTACTAACATCAAATCATACTTTTTCTGTCCAGTCATATTTCCTACATAGCTGTCCATACTTTGTTAAACCAAAGCATAAAAATAGAGAACAAAGGGAAAATTTTCCCTTGGTCCCTACACTACCAAAATTGCTCACAGGCCTTATTTCCAGAGTAAGAAGATACTTATCAGAGTCTCCAACAAACCAAAAATGGACAGGTATTGTTACCAAGAAAACAAACTTTGTTGTAAAAAGCCTATACAGTTTTTGAGATTGATTGTTATCTCAACATAGCCTAGCCTGTCTTGACTGGAATTGAGGCACTGTCATAACAAAAGCACTCAAGAATATATAGCATTGGCTGGAAGGTTGGCAATGATCAGTGAAGGATATTCTTGTTAGAAAAACAGAAAAATAGTCATCTATTGTGTTGTATATGTTAAGATATATTTGGTCAAAATGTCACTTGATATAACATGGAAGGCAGTTAACAAAGTTAATGTACTTTCACCTTCAAAAGAAGAGACTGGAAAACAGAAAGTTAATTGTATGTATTGATTGTTGTCCACTGAACCTGAAAAGGAGTTACAAGTTTTAGATGAGTTCTTCAGAGCTTCATGAGGGAAAAATCATCCCAATTTCAGAAAATAAAAGTAATAGAAGGAGTCCAGAAATTATGCAATAATTCAAGTTTGGAAGTGAGAACAACTTTCAACTTGTAAAAAAATAAAATTGAGAAGCATTTTAAATGCCAAGACTAATGTCCAATCTTTGACAATCAAGTCAAGGATAAATCAGTCATTCTTATTGTTAAAATCTCAAAATATATTAAAGAGAAATATATATATGCAAATATGACTCATATTGCCTTAACATTCTCAGATTGTTCAGTAGACAATTTTTTTATTTTTTCTGATTGTAGGCCCCTCACCTTTCTTTTCTTAGAGCACTTAATTTAGAAAACTTGCAAATATAAATCATTTCTCTGCCACTTTGAGATGTATATCTTTTCTTAGCCTCTTGCCAGTTTTATAACACAGGCATGTCTTTCTCAAGGATCTGGGAACCATCTCTTTGAAATGTAATCATCAAGAAATATAGGGCTCCTATCTCCTACTCTCAGTGGGAGGGTAGGAGCTTAAAATTGATAAGCACCAGTTAGCAAAGATTGGTGGTTTAATCACATTCACAAACCTCCCCATAGTATCCTTCTGTACTTATCTTCTACCTCAACCTAGTGCTTAAATCTTCTCTGCTTTTGTTTCAATAAAGTTGAGTTCAATTTCTCTCTCTCCTGTTATAATAATATTAGATAAAGTTTTCCTTGCTTGTTTAACTTGTCTGGTATATTTTTTCTTTGAAAATTGGGCAAAATAGCAGAGAGAAAAAATCTGAGAAATTCAAGTAAGAAGATAGTGTTTGAATAATCTAAAAGATGACAAAGAATACTTCAGACCTATAATTAAGAGTTGATAAGCATTGAGGTCTTAGTCATACATTCTTTGCCTAAGTCAGTGTCTACAAGAGTTTGACCTACATTTTCTTCTAGAATTTTTATGGTTTCGTGGCTTTCTTTTAAGTCTTTTATCCATTTTGACTTATTTTTTGTATATAACAAGAGATGAGAATCCTGTTTCATTCTTCTGCATGTGACTGTCCAGTTTTCCCAGCACCCTTTAGTGAATAGGGCTTCCTTTCCTCAGTATGTTGTCTGCTTTGTCAAAGATCAGTTGGTTGTAGGTAGATGATTTTTTTTCTAGATTTTCTATTCTGTTCCATTGGTCTATGTCTCTACTTTTATACCAGTACAATGCTGTTAAGTTACTATGGCCTTATAGTATAATTTCATGTCAGATAATGTGATGCCTCCAGATATGTTCTTTTTTTTTTTTTTTCTTTTGAGACAGAGTCTCACTCTGTTGCCCGGGCTAGAGTGCTGTGGCATCAGCCTGGCTCACAGCAACCTCAAACTCCTCAACTCAAGCGATTCTTCTGCCTCAGCCTCCTGAGTAGCTGGGACTATGGGCGTGTGCCACCATGCCCGGCTAATTTTTTCTATATATTTTTAAGTTGGCCAATTAATTTTCTTTCTATTTTTAGTAGAGGTCTCGCTCTTGCTCAGGCTGGTTTCGAACTCCTGACCTTGAGTGATCTGCCTGCCTCAGCCTCCCAGAGTGCTAGGATTACAGGCGTGAGCCACCGCACCTGGCCCAGATATATTCTTTTTGCTGAAGATTACCCCAAAGGCAAATACAGCAATAACAAAAATAAATAACTGGGACTTAATTAAATTAAAAAGGATCTGCAAAACAAAGAAAATAATCAGCGTAAACAGACAACCTATAGAATGGGAAAAATATTCTCAAACTCTCTATCTGACAAAGGGCTAATATCCAGAGACTACAAAAAACTCAAACAAATCAGCAAGAAAAGCAAACAACCCCATTAAAAAGTGGGTAAAAGACATAAACAGAAGTTGTTCAAAGGAAGATAGACAAGTGACTGACAGCTATAAAAGGAATAAAATAATCTCTTTTGCAGCAACTTGGATCGAACTTGAGATCATTACTCTAAGTGAAGAATTTCAGGAATGAAAAAACAAGCACCACATGTACTCTCTAATAATTGGGAGCTAAACGATAAACACAAAAGGGCACAAAGAGATGTAAAGGATATTGGAAACTAATAAGGGGGAGGGGGAAGCTAGTGAGGGGTAAAAACTTATCTGTTGTGTACAGTGAATACTATTCTGGTGATGGGCACACTAAAAGCCCCCACTTAAGCATCATACAAGGTATCCATGTAACGATGTTTCTAGTAGAATAACCTAATAGGACATTCTTTCAAACACAGCATAGAAGTTTATTGTTAATAGAAGAATAACAAAGAAGTTTTATGTAAAAGTAGGGCTGTTCAAACTAATGACAGTTATATTGTCAAGTTTATCCTCAGGCAAATGTGATAACAAAAGGAGAGAAGATTCTTATTAATGACCTTTATAATTACTTTGAAATTTTCACATCATTCTATGCTTTTATATGTTTTTCTTTTGAGGTATGGAAAAATATAATAAATTATAATGCACCTATAATATTTCAAGCTACAGAAACAATTTCAAATAAATACACACTTAGAACCAAAAAGTACTGTACTAGCTATCAGCTAATATAACAACTGTTTTAGAAAATGTTTCCCCAAGGTAAAAGCTGCAAATCTCTTTATTGAAATTTACAGGTATGCACAAAGAGAATATTAAGCAATAAATCATAACAGAACAAGTAGAATTACAGAGAAAAAAGTGTGATTACATTCAAACCTATCTGCATGGTTAGATATGTTACTGTCAACTGAAGACTCACGAGGTTCATAAATTTGGAAGGGAGAGCTTTATTTCTCATAAAGGGTTGCAGCTTGCAGCCTGGTCATCTTGTAGGCTGGAAAGCATAGCCTCAGGTAGGAGCCAAGAGCAAGCACTTCAGGGTGGTATAAGGGGAACAGAAATTTATACTGAGCAGAGTGGCTAAATATACATATTTAACAAGCTATAGGAAGAGTCATAAATATTTATGAAAAGAGAAACATTTGCATATGCAATTGAGCTTCATGGCTCTTTATGGTTTCCATGTTCAAAAAATGGCAGGGCTAGCATGATTTAAGGGTGAGTTTTAAGCCCTATGATGTCAAAAGGTGAAGCAGAGAACATGAAGGTACTCAATGTGCAACCTCCATAGACTACCTCCAGTGGACTGGAGCCTCTAGTTGGCCAGACCATGCCATGGTTGGTAGTCTCTTATCAGGAAGGAATGCTCATCAGTTGTGTCAAGACCACAAAGGGGGCCTAGGGCAGTTAAGAGGTTGGTGGAAATCAGTGGTGGAGCAAATCTTTCCAAAGGGCTGGTTTCTATTTAACCCTTAGGTTTCTTTCCTAATGGCCATTAGCTAAGGAGAGGGTATAAGTTAGAGGTATGTCTGACCTCCCATCCTGTCATACTGAGGCATTCAGTTTTTAAGGTTTTTCTGGGGTCTCCTTGACCAAGAAGTGGTCCAATCAGTCAGTTGGAGGCCTTAGGATTTTACTTTAAAAAATGAAATATTATTACCTACCTCTGATTAGTTTCAAAAGGCAACAGGCTTTGTAGGGCTTTGTGAATTCTTTTTTTTTGTTTTCCTGAAACAGAGTTTCAGCTCTGTCACATCAGGTAGAGTGTAGTGGTGTCATCATAGCTCACTGCAACTTCAAGCAACCCTCCTGCCTCAGGCTCCTGAGTAGCCGGGACTACAGGCACTAGCCGTGATGCTAGCTAATTTTCTATTTTTAGTAGAAATGGGGTCTTGCTCTTGCTTAGGCTGGTCTCCAACTCCTGACCTCAAGCAATCCTCCTGCTTCAGTCTTCCAGACTACTAGGATTATAGGTGTGAGCCACCGTGCCTGGCCGGCTTTGTGAATTCTTAAATATACCATGCCATCATCAGTTTTTGTTTTTTTTTTCACTTCTCCCAACCTACCCTAGGTATTCTTGAAGTCCAAAATTTTAATAAAAATATGTGCAGAAATATAACTTTGGAATATTAAAGACTAACTATAACCATAAATGATGATATGTGTAAAGTTTAGGGGTATTTCCATTCTTCAAGGATGGAAAGGAAGGTAAGTATCAGAATTAAAGTTAGTATTATGCTCCTGTAAGAGGAAAACCAATCTGCAACTGATCTACATATGGAATTCTATTAAAAGAAGAAAATAACATTGAAAGAATACTTCCAGTCCTGCCCTCTCTGATCATGACTTTCTCTTCCCTCTTCCCCATAGAAGGACTGTTATATAATTGTTGAGGTTGAGACAATCAGATGTGTTTTAATTCTCTGATTGGGAAAATGTGTCTGCAAATTACGTGGTTTCTTTCTGCTCTTGCTCTCTAGGCAGTAAGCACTGGGAAGACTCAGGAGGAAATTCTAAATTACCCTTCCAGTTTGCCTGGGACAATAAAAAGAACTATCAGGAAACTTATTTTTTTTTTTTTTTGGATTCAAGCAAGATTCTTCAATCCAGTTTTAAGTATAATACCATTGATCTTTGGCTAATTTCTATGTATATTTTTCATTTGGACTAGAAGCAATGGGGTGCAATGTATGATTAATTATCATCCTCAAACCTTGACAAATTTTGTAAGTACCAACTCAGAGTTTTAGATCATTAATTATAACTCTGGAGCGACTTTCTACTTCCATCTGATTCTAAAGTCTTCCTCCATTTCTAAGTCCTATGAAGTAAATTTTATAATACATCTCTAGTTACCTAACATTTTCATCTAAGAAAGTAAAAATTTGTATGGAGAAAAAGTCTCTTTCTAATGCTAGGCTGATAAAATTGGACATGGCCTACTAGACTGAGAGAGCAACGTGGCTGAATTATATTATAATTGTTGTTTGTGCAGGCTAAGTTCCTCTCTTATATTAACAGAATCTCTAATAAGAACTATTATTTGAAATTTTTTTGTAATGTATTCTCCCTGTCATGTTAATTCTTATTCCTAGTAACTATTATTATAATGCAAGGTTAAATTCATATGACAATGATGAATAAGTATTTAAAATATAATTAGCATGACATTATATTGTATTTATGAAAGAAGATCACTGTTTTCCCTTCTTACCTTGGACACAACCATCTTGCCTTGGACACTCCAAATCTGAAGCATTAAAAACCTATCTTTCATCTTATGTATTAAATGGAATAAAATATTTGCCTGGCTTTTCTTCACTCTCATTTCAATTTCTGATTTTTCCATCTAAGAATTGGAACACCATCTTCAGTGTGAATTGAAATAAAATTGAAAAAGAAACAAGTGCTTTCTCTTCTTATATAGAGCCTCTGACTTTAGAATATAATATAATCTTATGTTATTTACAATAAACCCAAAGCCAATATTCAAAACTTATGATTTATTGAGATAAATTACTAAATAGATGTGATTGTGATGAATAGTTATTATGTCACCAAGAAATGAAAGATACAACAAAATGTATTTTATTAACTATTGACTTTCCTGAAAGGTATTATGTGAAAATTATATAAATTACTATATTGGCATCAATCACATTATCAGAGCTTGACCTGAGAATATAATAATGAAGTTATTTGGTACCATTGGCTAATAAAAGAACAACTTCATATATATTATATAAGTATATATGATCTCCCCAATGTTAGATATTTACAAATATTAAACAATTGCTTGCATACCTATACTCTCTAATTTGTTTGACATGCACCATAAAATTTATAATATAAACTAATAAAATATTAATTTTCTATTAAATAGATATCTGTTAAAAGTTATACAGGGTCTTACTCTTGAGTATTCCCACTCATTATAAAAATTATAAAACATATGTTGGAATAACTAAAGTTCCTCATTGACTATAGTCCCACTTGTTTTAATTTGTTAAGAAAATTCTTTGTATATGCATTATAATGGTATGCCACATCACCAAAAAAACCCATAAAAACTAAAAGGATCATGATACAGTCAATGATATTTGAAATGTATTTTGAAGAAATTTAATAATATATTTTATCCTACCTAAATGCAGTTCCACTCTTAAAAAGAACTACAAAAGTTTTGTATCAACATCAAAGGGAAATGAACAATAGTAGTATTAGAATAGTTCAATATTCAATAAAATCCAAAGGTTAATTCAAGAAGAAAGATAAAAAGAAAGCATCCTTCGTTAGTAAACTTTGATAACACTGCTAATGTAGAATGGCATTGCTAAATAACAGAGTCGAGCACATGCTAGATTGACATTTACTGGAAAATGGATAACATACAAAATAAGAAAATTTAAAGCTACTTAATTTTCTTAATATGATATCCTATATATAAATTCTATATCCAATATTATTCAGAGGAAAGGTAAGAGTTTGGATTATGTTCAGCCTTTGCAATCAGACAAACCTGGGACTGAATATTAGTTATATCACCTCATTCAATTTTCATTAATTCAACAAATACGTCCTGAGCACTTGCTATATATATATATATATATATATACATATAAACACACACATATATACACCATAACCTATAACAGAAGTCAGTGGAATAATTGTTAGCAAATCCACACAAAATTATTATTTATGCTCTCTAAATGTCAGTTCCTCATAAAAATATTAATTATAATGATAATTAAAATATCATTTATGGTATAAAATGATAAAATAAAAACAATCATTGCTTTCTTACGTGACTACTCTATTAGCATACAGGAAATTTGTCAAGTAAGAATAATGCTATAGAAAAGGATTTCAAACATCCTGGACATCAAACACACAGAGTCATAGTTGAATTATAAGTAAATAGTCACAGCTTCAGGTACCATTCTGCTAAAATGAGCAATTAAAAATGATTTGTCATAAAAATAAATTAATTTAACTTCTCAAGTCTCACAGTGCTTTGACAGGAAAAATACTAGCCTGATACGTGTGAAAATTTATATGTATGTGCATTTGGTTTTTTTTTCTTTTCTCTTCAAGAAATTAATTTAATTTTATTTTTATTTATTTATTTTTT
>VBSM01003204.1:46166825-46179853 GCA_008086735.1 Cheirogaleus medius | reverse complement strand
CAACGTTTTCCTCCAGAATTCTAATAGTTTCACACCTAAGGTTCAAGTCTGTTCACAGACATAGAAAGAATAATTTTACACTTCGTATGTATGTGCATTTGTACATATATGTATACAAGCATTTATATTCATGCTATATATAGATATATAACACTTTTACTCTATTTCTGTTGTTCAGCATGTATATGTTTGTTATGCATGGAAGGTCAGTAGGCAATATCCTAAATCTCAGATAGTTAAGTAGTTTGAACAAGAATAAACAATACAACTTATTGAGTTGTCAGCAGTTGAACCTAATTCTAATCTGACTCAAAAGTCCTTGCCTTTCAATCCATGCCACCCAAACACTAATGCCATTTTATTATTAGTTAACTTTAGAACACTTGCTATCACATGAATTTCACATTTTGGGATGGGATGGTGTCAAATGTGATATGAACAGTAAAGCAACTGGAAACAAACAGGTGATAAGAAAATACAAAATCAATATTAGAAAGGTGTTGTGAAAAACTATTTATATACCTTTATTTAGTTAGGTCTTTAATTCCCTGACAATTCCCAAATACTTGATATATCAGAGCAGCTATAGTGCACTCTCCTCTGTCAGAATATCATCCTATTTAATCACGTAGGAAAGTTGTAGCAAGTGCCCTGTCATTTTGTGCCAAGGACTATCTGAGTTTATCTTCATTGCTAGCTGGGCAAGGCAGATCCAACTTCACAGTCTGATCTTAGTATCCATTTCACTGGCCTGTGTCCAGTACTAATTGCCACAGTATGTTCTTTGTGAGAAACAAACTACAAGAATGAGATGAATGAGTGTGCAAAAAATGTTTTAGAGAGTGTTAATACATTTCCACTGCATATGGAAAGTAATGCAAGGAAGCAGGATTGGGTGAAGACAGTTGCCTTGCAATAGAGTCTTAGCAGAAGAGCTTAGCCAACACTTTTGATACTGAGATAGACTTTTACAATTATCCCAATATGGAATGAGAGTGCCGGGCCTTTGTCTTTTATATAAGCTGCCCTGAGTAGAGGGAAAGTTCTTGAAAGTGATGGCTCTCTTCAGCTGAATCCATTCTTAAAAGACAGAAAGCTGAGGGTTTTATGCTGGCAGGATTGAAGGGAGCTGGATGAATAAGTCTCTGGTTCTTAAAGGGGGATCATCTGGCAGACCATTAGAGGGCCCATTATAACAGATAAGCCAAGTTGGACAGGACAGCTGGCTAAATGGATTGGAGTATCAGGAGGAGGATCTGTGCCGGACATCAGTGTATGTGAGTTATCCAGGAACATGAGATCAGTGAAGCCAGGATCTGGTTCAAACTACCTAGAGAAGCAGCATGTGTTGAGGAAGGGCCTCAGACTAGCCCTCAAACAACCCAACAGCTGGAGGAGGGCACATTTGCTAAGGACTGTGAAAAGAAAATTCCAGGGGAGAAGACTAAACATATTCTACCTGAATTCATAGGTTTTTTCTTTCTAATAATAGATCTCCATTCCTTAAGTGCTATTATTTGTTCAACTCTTGAATTTGTGGGTGAGAAATTAATTATTTGGGACTCACAGAACTTTAGAAACAAAAAATAAAAACAAGAAATGCTTGATGGATATTCTGATTACATTGATTAGATCTTTACAAATTATATGACTATTTTCAGTTATTACTTGTACCCAGAAACTATGTACCTCTATTATGTATAAATAAAAAAAATTTAAAAAGAAAGAAATGCTATATTAACCCTAGGGGAAAACATACCTTATTTTATATAAGTTTAAAAGGCAAAGTGATCATATAAATAGATAATTGGTATAGTGCGTTTCAGTGACTGGGGACCAGAATTAGTTCAGAAAATCTTTACATGACTAGTTGAGAAAAATTTTAAAATGAGGATTATAATGAATAAAGGGGCCTCTATTGTGACTTGAAATAGTCATCCTTAAAATTGTAGATGACTTGAAGCCTGACAAACTAATTTTGAATCTCCTCCCATGATCTTCAGACCAAGGGGAATCAGGTCTTAGGGACTTCAGAATGAACTAAAATCTCTGTTGGTGCTTACTTAGATAAATTTAAGTAAAAATACAACTGAGGAATTCCAGTTTAAAGGATATGAATAATTATTCTTTCACAAACTTAAGTAGCTGATTTATTTTAGGGAAAAAAAGGAAATATATTTCCCAGATGGATGAGATAAAGTTTTAGTGGATAATAATGTAGAGATTTTTTTTGTAATATCTGTTGTCTACATGTAATATCATATTATCTCATATATATTATAAATTTTTTAAACTTTTCCTTTTAAGATATATGTAATATGCTATATATAATATATTTTATATATAAATATGACTTTTAAAGTTTTTATTTTGGGATAATTGTAGATTCACATGCAGCTCTACCAAACAATACAGAGAAATGGGATCAGCTATAGTCTTCATTTAATTTCCCCCAATGGTAAAATCCTACATAACTATAATATTATACAATATCACAACCAGACAAAATTACATTGATAAAACCTACCACTTTGTTCAGATTTCACCAGTTCCACTTGCACTCCTTTGTGTATATACGTGCACATATTTAGTTCTAGACATCATAACCTGTATGTTTGTGACACTATATATTTTTTAAGATTTCAATTTTAGTTTATTTTGCTATAAACTTATATTTGTATAAATGCCCAAATAATGTTTTTATTACAGAGTATTATAACTATACATTTTTTCACCAATTACAAAGATATATATCTGTTCAATTGTGTAATTCTCTGTTCTGTTTTAAGTATCCCATCTGTTTTGTTTTTTAGTATCTTTCATTTACTCAGTCATTCAATAATACCTGTTGAGCATCTGTTCCATGTTAGCCCTGGTCCAGACACTGTTGATACAGGGAAGCATCTATGGAGTTTACCTTCTAGTAGGAGAACCGTAGAGAGAATGAGTAAACAGTATATCAAGTATTTATCATATACTTGTTTTCGGTAGTATACCCTAACAGTTTTTTGCCTCTGAAGCTTAAATTGAAAAAATTCATACAGAAATGTATGTACATCATAAATGTACAATACAATGAATTTTTGTACATTGACTGCATGAGTGTAGCCAGCACTGGGATCAAGAAGCAGAACGTTATCAGCTCCCCAGAAACCCTCTTCATGTTCTTCTCTAGTTATGCTGTATTTTTTACAAGTATATTGTCTAAGTGGGATTTGTATCTTGATATTTCTTGCAGTGGAATAAATTCCTCTTTGAAGGAAAGATAGAAACAAAAAATAAACTACATGTGAATTTGGTGTAACCATATGATAAGGATAATTTATAGAGCACATTAACTTGGAAAAAGGAAACTGCCAATTATAATATGCAGAGATGATATTTCAAGATGACTCCCCTCAGCTAATTATAAAACATATATGTAAAGATTTTATTTTAAAGAAAGAAGATATTTATAATGCATGCCTATAATTTAGTATAATTATGCTTTTTATTATCATTTTAGAATATGTTAGTAGGTACAGATAATACTGATATTTTAGCTTTGTGAGTCTTAATACCACTGTTTAGATGAGGTTCACATATGAACTCATAATAGATAGCTCACATACAAGATTTACTTTATTTATTAGTTTTTTAAAAGCTTTTTACTTGTTGTTAGGTTGTAGTAACAAGTTCTAAGCTCCACACAAACTGGATCAGAAAAGAGAAGTCCTTTAAACTCTATTTTTTTCATGACACAATTCTTACCTACAAATTTTGAAGGACATAAATAAATAAACACACACACTTAACAAGTATATGCATATGTATGTATATATACACACAAACTTTAATACATTATTTTTTCTTTTTCCAGTGAAAGCCTCTCTATATATGTAATTAAAATATAATGTATAATTTTCTGGTCAGAGTGCAAAAAGTGTGTGTGAGGACATAGATCTCATCAGGAAATAATGTTCTAATGGGCCAATAGAATACACACTGAGGAGGTTGATTACTGAGATTCTAAATAACCAACCTTTAGGAAACCAAAGGTGTTTACATATATCACAACATATTCTCTCTTTTTTTCCTCTGTATATAAACAATATATCTCCTGTTCTTAACTTCTTGGACAAACAAAAGTTTGTACATTTAATGTAAAATATCTATGGAACTCTGATTGTTGACAGCTTAGTCTGTACTAAGAGATTTATATCAAACTATTTCACCATCTTGGTGTTTTCTAGATAATGAGTAGAAACCAACCATACTTTTGTGTTTCTGTTACCTTTCATCTAAAATTATAAGGACAGGAAGTAAAAAGCAATGATATCAATTCAGGTGAGGATTTTCAGGACTTAAAATTTAAATGAACTAAAGAAGGTCATATCTCAATAACACTAATCTAAATTCTCCCTAATTGATAAGAAAATTAAAAAGCAAATATTTTATAATAAAATCCTTGCTGCATTTGATCCTAAAATTGTCTTCAGTTGCTACATTTGAAATATATCTATTTAGTACTTTGTGCTCAAGTATTTACTATGATATTGAATAATGTTGACATAATAAATATTTATTGGATCTTTAAGATGAGAAGGAAAAGGAAAACAATCAGAAGATTATTATTGAGCCTTTCCTTCTAAACAGCCATTGATCAACATTACTGCCATTGGGAATCCAAAAACATTTCACATGTTGAAAGTTTCATATAATATCAGCATGTCATTATCAGGAGATTGTGCATAATTTAAATTAATTCCCATCTAATACGAGTTTGCACATTGCCTAAAATATCCCACAGGATATTTGTTAATGCAGTCCATAAAATTCTTTAGTATGTAGATGGACGGTCAGGTTGATGATATATATTTGGAGAGAATTTTGCTTACTGTTTATGCTTACATAATCTCTCCACATATTCGGGCTTTGTTAGCTGCCAGTGAACTAAACCCTTTTGCAGAACTATGAACTTATAGCAACAAAATACACTGAATGTAAGTGATTTTATGCATTATAGATGTTGTTCTTGTTTATACATTATGGATGTTGTTCTTGTTTATACATTGTTAGTAATTATGTGCTGCTTACAAAGGAGTTTATATAGGATATAAATATAGATTTTTTGTTCCAAATGGATAGATAAAAGCCATATAACTCTTAAGGAAAAGCAATCTAGACATTAGTAATTTAGGAAACTACTTTATAAATAGATTTTTAAAAACACAAAAATATAGCAAATCAGAAAAAAGGCATTATTCACTCCTACTTAAAATGCTACTTTCCATAACTACTTGTAAAATGTTTAAGTTTTAATTATTATGGGGAAAATAAAATATTATGCAATAGAACTGAGTATATTATCCTATCAATTTTTTCACAGGAATGCATGCTTCAGCTACTGCTAGGCTAAGCCTAAAAGTATTAATAGATCTAAAGATGGTATGAAATTCCACTGTTAATTTTAATGATATCTGACTTTTGGTGTTAACTTGAAAAAGTTGGGAAAAAAGCATGTTATTTAATAAATCATGATGTTATTCGTTATTATTTTTATATATGCTTATTTTCTTCTACTATGGCTGATTAAGGAGTTATAAGCTACAAGAAAAATGTAAATATTAACAAAAACTAAATGTTGTTAACTGTTTAAATGCTCACCAGCATTCATATTAGCATTTTTCATCTCAGCAGATAAATAAATGCTTCAGTAAACAGTATATCTTTAATTACAGTTTAATTCTTATGAGACCTGCATGAAAATGTAATACTGATATCTATATTTCTCCTCTTCACTATTAATTGTAGCAGACAATTTTCTCTTGCTGTATTTTTATTGGGATGAGGTTGGGAAGGGAGCCTGAGTCTTCTTAATAAATTTAATAAAATTGCTTAAATTCAATGGAGGCCATACACTATTAATAAAATGTATTTGTCACAAAAAGCCAGTAAGGAGGCAAATGGACTGAGATCTTGGGCTCCTTAAGGGCTGGAAACATATCTTACATAAGTTATTGATATATAACAAGACTAAGCATGGTGCATGACATGGGGTTTAATAGATATTTGTATAATTAGGTATTAAGTGCTCAGGAACTTATTCAATGAAAGTGAAAAATTAAGGTCTATTGATGCATAATTTTACCTGGATAATAACATTGTCACCAGAGTGATCATGAATCCTCAATTTCAGTAGTGTATTTTTTACCTAATTCAAAATTCTCTAGCACTATAGCTCATATAGCCAGCAGCAGCAGCAAACTGTCCTATGTAGTCTGCAAGGGTGGACAAGACATACACTTTACTGGTCTTCTAATACTTTTACTTCTGATGCTTTAAAGAAGTAAAAGAATTGCTGAATATCTAAAGAAAGTATAGACCCTTGTTCCCTAGCCCCTAGTAAAATGCCTACTCTCTCAATGCAACAATAGTTGGTTGTCCTGAATTAGTGTCTACAAAGAAACAATCAAGCAAGCAAACAAACAAAAACACTACATAGATATTTCCAGAAAATAACACATTTATGTTAATGAACATATTCTGTAAACTCAGAAAGAAATTTTATTTAAAACTATAAGAAATAGATAGGATGGAATAGCTCATGAATATGTTAATTAATGTGAGCTAGGCTGATGCCATGACAATCTAGCCTGGGTAACAGAGTGAGACTCTGTCTCAAAAAAAAAAAAAAAAAAAAAAAAAAAGAAAGAAAGAGAAAGAAATATAAGAAAGGTTAAAGGAATTCCGTCAAGTATGAGCTCACTGGATCCTAGCTCACTGGATGCCAATTGATAATGGGCATTTATAAGTAAAATATTTGACAGTTCAATAATAATATGATTATATAGACATAATATTAGGAAGACACAATGCTGGTCAGAGAAAGAGAAAGCAAAACATTATTTAAGGATTAACTATTATGAACCTGATTGATACTTTGCTACCTGTTTTGATGTATATTAATTAATTCAGCCCCACTGCTAATAACAATGTCAGAATGGTATCAGTATCCTTATTCTAGATTGAAAAATAATATTTAATTGCTATTACTTACTGAAGGTCATGTAATTAGTAAGTGGTAGAGACATGACTTTAATTCAGGTCCTTTCTTCAAATTTCAAATTACACTCCTGTACCATGAATATAAAAATTTAAAAAATCTTTCATAATAGATAAAAGAAGTAGAGAAAATGTGAATATTCTTCTGGAATGTAAGCTGTATGAGTTACACATACAGTTACCATTTTTGGTGTTCCTTATTCTTTGTGTAGATAGATTTTCAGCTGATGTCTTAGTCCTCATACTTGACGGAATTCCTTTAACCTTTCTTATATTTCTTTCTCTTTCTTTCTTTTTTTTTTTTTTTTTGAGACAGAGTCTCACTCTGTTACCCAGGCTAGATTGTCATGGCATCAGCCTAGCTCACAGCAACCTCAAACTCCTGGACTCAAGCCATCCTCCTGCCTCAGCCTCCCCAGTAGCTGGGACTACAGGCATGTGCCACCATGCCTGGCTAATTTTTTCTATATATTTTTAGTTGTCCAATTAATTTCTTTCTATTTTTAGTAGAGACAGGGTCTCGTTCTTGCTCAGGCTGGTCTGGAACTCCTGAACTCAAACAATCCACCTGCCTCGGCCTCCCAGAGTGCTGGGATTATAGGCGTGAGCCACCGCGCCCGGCCTAATCTTTCTTATATTGAAGTTCTGCTGGTGATGAATTCTTTCAGCTTTCATATATATATCAAAACATCCTTATTTCACCTTTTTTTTCTTTATTGGTGGCTTATGCTCTGATTTAACTAAATGTCTTATTTTGAGATAATCATAGATTCATGTGCAGCTATAAGACATGATACAAGGAAATACTGTATAGCCTTTATTCAGATTTCCCCAATGACAACATCTTGCAAAACTATAATAGCAATATCACAACAAAGAAGTTGAAATTGCTGCAACTCACCGATGCCACCAGTCTTACTCAGATTTCATTATCTCTGTGTGTGTGTGTGTGTGTGTGTATTTAGCTCTATGCAATTGTATTTTATGTATAGGATTGTGTGTTTACCACCAAATACAGAGCAATGGTTTCATCACTCATCGCTACGGGGTTTCTCTCATTGTCCTTTTATAATTACCTGCACCTCCTACCATCTCTGAACATCCATAAATCCTGACAACCGCTAATCCGTTCTACATTTCTACAATTTTGTCATTTTAAATAATGTTAAACAAATGGAATCATACAGTATGTAGTATTTTGAGGTTATTTTTTTACTCAGCGCAATTTCTTTGAGATTCAACCAAGTTTTTTTAGTACATCAATAGCTGTTCTTTTCTATGGCTGAGAACCATGATGTACCACAGTTTGCTTAATCATTCATTCACTGAAGGATATATAGGTTGTTTATAGTTTGTAGTTATTATGAATAAAGATCTATGAATATTTATGTACAGAATTTTGTTTAAACATAAGTTTTTATTTCTCTGGAATATATTCCCAAGTGTACAATTGTTGGGTTGTATGTTGTGTGCTTAGTTTTATAAGAAACTGCCAAACTGTTTTCCAGAATGACATTTTACATATGCAAGAACAATGTGTGAGTGGCTCAGTTTCTTCATATCCTTGCCAGCATGTGGTCTTGTCACCATTTTTTTATTTTGACCATTCTGATAGGTGTATACTGATTTCTCATTATGCTTTTATTTTGCATTGCTTTAATGGCTAATGAAGTTGAATATCTTTTTGTGTTTGTTTGCTATATTTATGTACTCAAGTAAAATGTTGTTTCATGCCCTTTGCTCATTTTCTCCATCTGTTTATTATCTATTTCCTATTTGTTCCCTGTGTCTCTAATTCCTCTATTTCTCTTTTTACTTTCTAGTGAATTACATGAACATTTTTTAGGATTCAATGCTGAATGATTTGCAGTATTTTGGATTATATCACTTAGTTTAGTTTCACTATTGAGTGCTATGAAGATTACAATACATCGGCACTTAAAGTCGTGGATAGGTTCTTGGAAACTGTGATTTTAAGTGAAATGACATACAGTAGTCCTACAAAAAATGTCATTTTGTTCAAAGTCGTTTTGTTATAACAGAAAGAAATCAGTTTTGTTATACGTTGTTTTGATTAAAATCGCAGTGTCAAATAACCTATCTACAACTTTAAGTGCCGATGTACTGTACATGATACATCTGTGATGATTCATCACAGTCTACTATTATTTTAACAATTCCAGGAAGGTGTAAAAACCTTACTTCTAGTTTCATCCCTTTACCTTTTTAAAATAACTTTTTAAAGATCATTTTTTTGAGTATTAATGGATATTTTTTCTGTTCTATTTTTATTGTATTTATTTTTGTCATATATTTTTTGTTTTTAACTTAGAAACATGATGAAAGAAAACATAGTCTATTCCAGGGGTGGGGAACCTGCAGCCTTGAGGCCACATGTGGCCTTTAGGTCCTTAGATGTGGCCTTGTGACTGAATCCAAATTTTACAGAACAAATTCTTTTATTTTTATTAATATATTTTTGTTCATCTTTTATATTTTATTTTATTTTTAAAATGAATGTATTTAAAATACCAAAGAATAGTGAGTACATGTGTTGTTTGATTTTCCATTCTTGAGATACAGAAGGAAGTAAAACTCAGAGGATATCAACCAGGGGAGAGGAAAAAGGAGGAGAGGGGCAAATACCTACCTAACGGGTATAATGAACACTATTTGAGTGATGGGCACACCAATAGCCGGGAATCAAGCATTATGAAAATGATCCATGTGACCTAAAACATTTGTGTCCTCTTAATATTTTGAAAAAAATATACCAAACAATAAAATAAGTTTCAATGACATAATCCTCTAAGATTAACTGGAAAATGAGAACATCAGTAACCCATAAGGACTAAAATGACAGATTGACAGCTGCTACACTCATGATTTAGTTCTAACTTCCCTCACCGAACTGGAGCCACTACCGCACCAGACTGGTTGTCTAGAATTTATGAGGGTGAAGTACAACAGTCTGTTATGAGCTTTTTACAACAGGGCACCATGTTTCTGTTTGAAGTGGAATTTGTGAATAGTTGCACAGCTCGACAATATGTTTTAATTCTGTCTGCTTAACAGCCCATCATGTCAAAGAAGACCAAGAGAACACTGAAGGAAGAAAACAGATTTTTAAATGAGAATTGGGAATTTCAGTATTATCTTGTTTCTGCTAAAGATAAGATGATTTCCCTGCTTTGTGATACTGCAATATGAATATTAAAGAAATTCAATGCTCATCAGCATTATAACACTCATAAGGACCACAAATATTTTAAATTAGAGGGTGAGGCATGAAAGGTTGTATTGCAGAAATTAAAAGATGAAAATCAAAAGGAAAGACAATTCCTTCAAGCAGCAATAAGATCCGGAAATAATGCCACTGAAGCAACTTGTAAAGTAGGTTATATACTCAGAAAAAAAAGGAAGGAAGGGAAAAAAGGGAAGCCATTCACTGACGTAGGAATTGTGAAAAAATGCATCATCCAAGTTGTAGGATACTTGGGCCCTGGTAACATTTCAAAGTACAAACAACTGCCTCTTACAAGGGAGAACCATAACTGATTGGCAGCATGAATTAGACTTCAACTTAAGAAAACAACTTCATGCAATACTTCAAAAGGAAAATATGTATTATTCAATTGCTTTGGATGAATCAACTGATACTACTGACTTGGCACAGGTTTTATACTTCATCTGGGTCATAACAGAAGATTTTGTTTGCTGTGAAGAGTTACTCACTTTGGGCACTCTTGCAAACAGAACATGGGAGTAGATATCTTCAACAACTTTCAAGATAAATGTGAAGTTGGACTTAATTTGGTAAATTTAGTGAGTGTATTTTCAGATGATGTACCTTCCATGACAGGAAAACATGAAGGGTTTATTGCACAGATTAAAAAAAAAAGTATTAAGAGATCCAGAGGCTCTCATTTCTTCTCATTGTATCTTGCATTAGCAAAATTTCTGTGCTAAAACTGCTATTTTAAGTGACACTTTGCAACAAGTTTTAAGTATGCTTAACTATATTCCTGCAAATTCAACACAGCATCATCAGTTTTGTAACATGCTAACATTGAATATTAAAGTATTCAGTGTGGAATTGCTGTATCATTCTGAAGGTTGTTAGCTATAGCAGGAACAGGTGTTGCACAAAATTTTATCTCTGAAAGAATAGATACTAAATTTTATGAAGAACAGAATCAACAATGTGAATTATTGAGAGAAGTTTTTATAGGAATGAAGCATTTTTGTGTGATATCATGTCAAATCAAAACAACTTGAATACTTCTTTGCAAGGTAAAATTAAGTCTATATATGATACGTAGCAAAAATCTAAGCATTTCAAAAGAGCTATTTTTTTTTCAAAATACTTCTTTTGCAAAAGAAAATTTTGGATGAACATTTTCCCCAAGCAGCAAAAGTCATTGATGAGGAGGATGATATGTGGGAATCACATGAAGAATATGCAGCTGTTACAGACTTATTAATTGGAGAATACAACGAAAGTTTCACTGACTTTTAGAATCATGACATCACATTCAAATTAGCATTTCAACCTTACCTGGTTGATGTCACCAAAGCACCTAAAAACAACAGATGGAATTGATTGAGCTCTCAGTAGATAGTATTTTAAAGCTATTGTTTGATGCTAAGAAAGATCAAGTGGACGTATGGAAAAAATGCAATAGAATACCCACATCTTCGGCAACATGCCTGAAAAATGCTTTGTTGCTGCAAATCTACAGTCTTCTACCTAACCCAATCCAAGACACCGTTAAGGTCACGAATGACTGATACCCATCTAGAACACTGGTCCCCAACGTTGGCACCTGGGATTGGTTTTATGGAAGTCAGTTTTTCCACAGACAGGGTGGGGGAGTGCAGGCAGGGAGGCAGAGCTCAGGTGGTGACGCAAAGCCCTGTTTTCCTAACAAGCCACGGACCAGTACCAGGACATGGGCTGGGGGTTGGGGATCAGAGATCTAGAGGATCAGCTGAAACTGCAGACCTCCATCCTGCAACAAAATATTCAAATGTTTTCCAATAAAAAGTGGACACAACAGTTATTAAGAGGTTAGTTAACTTTAAAATTAAGAAATAGTTTTCATTTTTTTGCAAACATTAAGTATATAGTGGTTACATTTTAAAAAAAAATAATGTACATTTTTAAGTATATCTAATTTAATTTTCTTAAACATGGCCTTATTTGATTACAGTTAAATTAATGCGGCCTTTCATCATGAAAAGTTTCCCCACCCCGGTCTATTCTATACACTCATGTATGCTATTTACATTGTTCTTTCTTCCTTCTTGATGCTCCAAAAGTTCATGTTTTATCATTTCCTTTGTTTGAAAATCTTCCTTTAGCCATTCCTTAACCATAAGTATGCTGGAGACAAATTCTTTTAGGGTTCCATCATCTGAGAATGCCTTTATTTCTCCTCTGAGAAAGTGAATGTCCAACCAGACAGTAGCCAGATTATATTTTAAAGCAGAATTCTAATACACAGTCTGCAACAATCGGCCTGGGAAGACAAAATACAATCTGCAGCACACGGTCCAGGAAGCCAAACCACAACCTCTGTAGCGATCAGCCCCAAATGGTCAGAAGTTTAACAATAATTGACGGGTTCCCTAATTTTTGCTCTGCTTCCAACTTAGGAACAACTTAGGAGAAATCCAAATATGCACCCCTAACTAAACACATAGTATACACTACTACTAGTTAGCACACTTCCAACTTCCCTATTCCCACAGCCTCCAATCAGGGTATACCAGAAACGGACTCTTTTTCCCCTAGTCCTCTGCTTGGCTTTGAGTTTCTGCAAAATGCAAATAATGTCTGACTCTCTTCCTGTAGCACGTTCTGAATAAATAGCTTTTACTTGTTCTCATTTGGGTGATCTTCATTTATTTAAAGTCCTTTTTTTCTTGAAGACTGGTTTTCACAGATAATAATTAGCAGTTGGCAGTTCTTTTTTTTTTTT
>VBSM01003204.1:46053823-46118650 GCA_008086735.1 Cheirogaleus medius | reverse complement strand
AAAAAAAAAAAGAAGGCTCTGGGGGATTTCACAAGTGTTAAGCTTCCTCTTCCTGTGCCAGAACTTTGAGGATCTCTTTCTTGGCTCTTCACCTTGAGAACCCATTAGGGCTTCTGTAGATAAAACCCATAAAAAATGTACAGAATCCCTCATAACTGATACTACCAGAAATTTTCATTCCATGTCATTTTATTCTCAGCCTACAGCAATTAGTCAAAATTACTGCTTTAGTGTTTCTACCAGTTACTGGCTCCAGCAGCTTCTGCTCCAAGTAAGCAAATTCACTTGTGACTGTGTTTACCTCTCTCTTCCAATTTGGGGTCAATGGCTTGCCCTGTATACAAAGTTTTATGATGGGTGAAAAGAGAGTCCTTTATTTTCAGTCTGTTTAGCTCTTTTTCATAAGGACAGAAGTGACAACTTCCAAACTCCACATGTGAGAGTTGAAACCAGAAGTCTGTCGTATTTTTATTATTATTATTGAATACCAGTCATTGTGTGTAAAAGAACAGTGAAATCTGACATAAATAATATGTATGCTCATGAATCAACATACCTCATTTTTGTCAGGCCATTATTGTGAGGTTTGAGTCAATCTAGACTGTAGTTGAACTGGGGTCAACAGTCTTCAGATTCCTAGAGTGAAGGACAGTCACTGCTTTGTGCTTAGTGTGAGGCCTGGTGTACCAGATAGTTTATTTCAATATTCTTGCTTCTCAGATTTCAGCATACCTGAATCACAGCACACCTGACTCACTCTACATCCTGTCCCTCCTCTAATGGTAGATTAAAATTGCTTGTCACCTCCCTCAAGTCTTACAGTAGAAGTAGGGGAATCAAAATTCCCTTTTTCAGTCGTAGACTGGTCTGTGCCCCTGTACCTCAGGGACAGGACTTTCTCATCACTGTCTTTTCCACAATGTCAAATAATCTCTGCTTCCCTGTTCATTGCCAAGGCTAGTGCTGGCAGATTTTTTGTTCTCCCATAGCGGCAGCCTACTATCAGTGACATTTCAGAAATGCGAGCTTATTGTCTACCTCTGTTCTCCCAGAATCTGACCGTTGCTTTATAATAGAGAAAGGCCAGTGAACTGGTAAATTTTCTGCCTAGTCCCAGACCAGCACCTTGAACTCATGTAGGGTCTAGAATGCTTAAGGGATCTTCAGGTTTTTCTGCTCTCCTTCCAATCCAGGCAGGCCGTGCATACTTGTAATGTAGGGATACGGCAGAAAAGGAAGGTTGAGAGAGCCTGAATGCAGCTGTTTTGAGTGATACCAGACCCTAAGCACCCTGAACGAGGAAATCTCCAGCAAGTTGTGGCTCGGGACCACCTGAGAATGGGTGGAATAGGATCTGTTGTCTGTCTCTGTCTCAATAAAATTGTCCTGTAGCTAGTTGGTTCTCTCTGGAATTCATTCCCACGCTAAGCCAAGAACCCACTTGGTGAGTTTGGTGGCCTTTCCTCCCTTCATTGGGATACACCCTGCATCACTTGTGCCATGGAGTGAGGAGTGGGGTCTTCAGCCCTATACCCATTGTTTCTCCTGAGTACTTCTTGGAAGCCTTGGAAAAAATGTATTTGTATTCAGGGTTTCCAGTGATTCAAAAACCTTAGGCTATTTCACTCTAGGATTAAAAAGAAAATTCTAGCTGTTTTGTTCTTACCATCTTTTATAGTGGACCCTTCTTCTTCTCTTATTTTGAGAAAGGTGAAGTAGTTTGTGTGTCCAGTCTTCAATGGAGGACTTCATTTACCTTTGGAATTCAGTAAGTATCGTTATCTAGTGACTTCAGATGTCTGTTGGCCTCAAAA
Source organism: Cheirogaleus medius (assembly GCA_008086735.1). Lineage (NCBI taxonomy): Eukaryota > Metazoa > Chordata > Mammalia > Primates > Cheirogaleidae > Cheirogaleus > Cheirogaleus medius. The sequence goes on along the minus strand of VBSM01003204.1, from coordinate 46,116,836 downwards.
TTTACGATTTGTAGATAGGCTGGCTTGTTCTCATTACTAAAGTGGAAGACATTCTTTTACAGCTTTTTATACTCGAAGTGAGCAGATATTCCTCACTTTATATTTAAGTAAATTTTTTTTCATATTTTTGCTTCTAGTTGTTTTTATTTTCCTTGTTTCTAAACATAATAGTTTCCAGAAACAATGCACTGTATGAACTTATGTAATCAGGTTGATCACCCCAGTATATGTACTAATAGAAAATACCTTCACTGAACCTCTTCTAGCTGTCCTCAATTACTTATAGAATGATTATTTTAGTGTTGTCTTTTCCAGTCCCTTCATAATTCTACTTTTTCTTCCCCATTGTTAAGTTCTGTATATTCATGTATTTAGTACAAAGGAATTTTTTCAATGCTCATTTTGTTCCAGACATAGTGCTTAATGTTATGAAAACCTAGCAAACCAGCACACAATCTTTTTTTCTCAAGGGACTCTCAGATTAGTATGGTAGATAGACAATTAGTTTCAAAACAATGTAACATATTCTAAAAGAGCAAAGAGTCAGGTGCCCTACACAGAAATGGTTATGCCTTAGACCAGTTATGCTAGTATCTCTCAGGGGTTAGAATATCAGGCCTTTTAAAGTTTTTAATTTATAATATAACCAACATCTACACTACACGATACACTTGTTCAGGTATTAGCCCTTGGTTTATTAACCAATGGTTATGCTCAATGTTATTAATCTTTACCTAAAAACCATTATCCCATATCTAAAGGTCTGTACTATCCTTATTGGACATAAATGCAAATATTTATTTTGATAATCACCATTTCAATTACCTGGGAGACATTTGATATAATCATGAAACAACATTGAAATGATATCAATGTTTGTGATTTCTCTGAAATTAATAATAAGCAGTTATTTGTTAGTGTTTTCATTACACATTAATTTAATCAGCCATAATATATGATGTACTATTCTTCAGCAATTTCTAACTTAACCTGTAGCTATGGTTTAATCCAAACTCCTTGGTTCTGCAATATTGCCTAATTTGCTACAGTGGTGACAACTATTATTTTTCACTTTATTGGGTGATAAAACAATCACTTTGTGCCAAACACCCTGTCACTTCTCATTATTCTGGGTTAGCATGATATGCCATACAAAATTAGCCATCATGTTATAGGAGTCACAATGATCATGAATGGCTTCATGGTAATAATCAATATAAATCTGACATTTGATTCTAGAATCAATTACTGCAGAAGACATCTAGGACCCACACTTCCAGTAAGGGAAACTATAGTGAGTCAGTATAAATAAAGAATGATAAGTATTGAAGTCTAAAGATGTTATATCATCTTATGGTTGTGTGCCTCAGAGTTTAAATCAATATGACTTTAAAAGAGTAGAAATGTCAGAAATGTCCAAATTTAACCATGAATGATGAAATTGTAGTAACAATTCAGGGAAACCTAAAACTCCTTGTTTGGAAGAAATATAAATAATGCAATATGTTAAAACAAGACTTTTGCTTGGTGTGTTTGTGCATGTGTGTGTTTGGGTGATTGCATATTTTACACTTATGTACTTGGAAGAGTGGCTTCTAAAATATTAAAAAGTCAGCAATAGAGCTTCTGATTTAAAATAATATAGTTGCACTCTATTATAAATAAATAGAGAACTGCAGTGGGAGAAATGTTAAGTATAGATATCCAGTTTTATTCATAGAAGATTTGGGGACTGATTTTTTAAATTTCCATTTTGAAATAATTTTAGATTCACAAGAAGCTGAAAAATAGTACAGAGAGTTCCCTTAGCCAACTTTTCCTAATGGTAACAACTCACATAAGCATAATACATTTGTTGAAACCAGGAAATTGACATTGGTACAATACTATTTTAAATATTACATACGTTATTTAGATTTCACAAGTTTTTAAATATACTCATCTTTTAAAAGTTCAGCGTATAGTACTATGAAATTATATCACAGGTAGCCACCGCCAAAATCAGGATACAGTATTATTCTGTTACCACAGAGAAACTTGCTCAAATTTTTTATCCTCAATAGTCATACTCTTTCTTATCAACTCCAACCTCTGGCAAACACTAACTTTTCTCCATCACCATATTTTTGTCATTTTTAGAATGTTATAAAAATGAAATAATACAGTATGCAAACTTTTGAGATTAGTTATTTTCACTTAGCATAATGCTTTTAAAATTCATCCAAGTTCTTGCACATATCAATAGTTTTTTCTTTTTATTGCTGAATAATATTCTATTGTATATGTGCCACTGTTCATCCCTTTGATTTTTTCCCATTTTTTCCTATTAAAATAAAGCTTCTATGAACGTTCTTACACAGTTTTTTCCCTATTATTCTGATATCTCATTTTTCTAGGGGAAATACTCAAATGAATGATTTCTAGGTTACATAGTGTATTCTGTACAAGAAAATATCAAACTTATTTCCAGTGTGGCTGTACAATATTAAATTTATACCAGAAATACATGGGAAATTCAGTTGCTCTATAGCCTTCCTCATCAGTACCTGATACTGTCATTTTTTATTCTGGTCATTCCAATATATATGCAGTGGTATTTAACTGTGCCTCTAACTTGCAGTTACTTAATGGGTAATGATGCTGAACATCTTTTCATGTGCTTATTTGAGATATATATATATCCTCTTCAATGAAGTATGTGTTTCAGTGTTTTTCTCATTTTTATTTGTCAATTTATTTGGTTTATTTGCTTTCTTGTTGTTGAGTTTTGGGAGTTCTTTATACAGTTTGTATACAAGTTTTTATCATATATATGATTTGAATATATTTTCTCTGAGTCTGCACTAGTAATTTCATTCTCTTAATTGTGCCTTTCTTCAATAAAAATTTAAATTTGATAAAGTAAAATTTGTCAATTATATTTTCTTTATGGATAATACTTTAATGTTTTAACTAAGAAATATCTACCTAATCCAAGTGACAATGATGTTCTACTATTTTTTTCCTAGAACATTTATGCTTTACCTTTTACATTTATACCTGCAATCTATTTTGATTTACATTTTTTATTTGGCTCAAGGTGTAGTTTATATTTATTTTTTATATATGGATATACAATTTTTCTAGCCCTGGGTTTTGGTTGAAAACAAACAAACAAAAAAGAACCTTTCTTTTCTCCAGTGAATTGTCTTTGGACCACGTCAAAAATTAACAAAAGTGGATGGGCGACTCCACTTTTAGACTTCATATTTATTTCTATTAACATATTTGCTTATGTTGATACCAATGCCAGACTATCTTGATTATTCTAGCTTTATAAAATAACACAAAGTCAAATAGTGTAAGTCTCCCAACTTTGTTCTTTTACAAGATTGATTTGAGTATTCTAGCTCCTTACACACACACACACACATACACACACATGTGCACGTGCAGGAGAGTGGATATATATATGAATTTAAGAATCATCTGGTCAATTTATACAAAAAGCAAGCCTACTGGGATTGAGGTTGGAATTGCATTAAATCTGTAGTTAAATTTGGGGAGAACTGGCATGTTAACAATACTGGATTTTCTGATTCATAAACATCTTTAATTTCTCTTAGCAATGTTTTGTAGCTTTCAATACACAAGTCTTGTATATCTTATGCTGTTTATCCTTAAGTGTTTCACTTTTGGTGCTATTTTAAGTTCTATTGGTATGTATTTCAATTTCTAATTGTTTGTTTTTAGTATATAGAAAATTATGATGTTTACATATCAATCTTGTATCCTGCAAACTTGCTAAACTCCTTTGTTATTTCTAGTAGAAAATTTCCAGGATTCACTGTACTTTCTACGTAGATGATCTTATTATCTGTGAATAACATTTTTGCTTTTCTTTCTTTCTAATCTAGATTAATTTTTATTGCTTTCATTTGCCCCACTTCAATGAATAGAACCTCCAAGACAATGCTGAGGACAAGCAATGAATATGGACATCCTTGCCTTGTACCTGATCTCAAGAGGAATGCCTTCAATATTTCACCATCAAATATGTGTCACCTTTCTTCTAAATTTTTGACATGAAAAGTATTTTAATAACTGCTTCTTGTCTATATCTATTAATTCTATCAAGTCTCTTTCTGAGTCATTTTCAAATGATTTGTTCTATTCTAATGTCTTGATATTTTTGCTTTTATAATGCCTGGTAATAGTTTTTAACTGTTAAACTTTTTGTATTTTACTTTGTTGGAGCTTGTGTACTATTGTATTTATTTTAATATTTTTGAGAATTATCCTGGAACATGGTTGAGTAATTTGAGAATATCCTGATCCCTTAGTGTCTTGCTTTTAAGCACTTTTAGGTGGGAACAGAGCAGCTTTCGGTCTAGGTCTAATTCTTCTCTACCACTAAGCTAAAACTCTTCTGAATATTTTACCCAATGTTAAAGAATTATGAGGGTGTCTACTCTGACTAGTGAGAACAGCCATCAGTGCTGCCTTTGGAGGCCCAACGAGTTTTTCTTCTAATCCTCTTGGATTTTTCTTTTCCTCAATATTGGTTAGTGGCCTCACATATATGGGCTAATCAGTATTCAGCTCAATGCTCAAAGGAGAATTTCTGAAGGTCTCTAGTGTTCTCTCCAGCATAGCTCTCTCTCCTCCAATACTCTGCCTGATGACTCCAGCTGCCGTAGCCCCCACCAAAGCCCAGTCCTCTTCCGCAAACTCATGGAACTTGCTGATCTCTGCTTGTGTTTGCCCTTCTTGTACAATAATCAAAAAGCTCTCTGCAGGCAGTAATCTGCAAAACTTTTTAGCCTTAACTCTTTTGTTTTTTCTCTCTCAAGGGTCATGGCCCTTTCCTGTATGATATATAATTCATTGAGATCTATTATTGTTTATACTTTGACGTTTTCTCAGGCTGAAAGGTATTGTTACTCTTCAGGTTCAGGGTTTGTTACTCTAACTTGGTCTGATATCAAGCCCTATTTAATTTTACATTCCCTAGCCTCCTAAATTGATCTTTCCCCTATCTAGTTGTTAAAAACACTCTTGGGATAAATTATCTCATACTTTTCTTGCACCGACCAAACAAATATAAGCTTCTTAATTATGTAAGCTAAGGCAGCCTTGTCATGTTACCTATCCAAAAGAGGATCAGTCCCTGAATATCTCATGAGGCTTTTTTCAGTGTTGTACAAAGGACACTAAAGATTTGTTATTTCATGGTAAATATTGTTAAATGTGGTCAGATTTTAAAAATACTATATATACATATGTGTGCATTTATATAATGTGTGTGTATTCATGTCAAAATATTTGTATGTCAATATTAGCTAAATATTGTTTGGGAAAAAAAAACCTTTTAATGATTTAATCAAACATAAATGATTATAAGAATTTCAGTAAAGGTCAGTAAATTTTTTTTCTAAGTGATAGATACTAAATATTTCAGGCTCTGAGGGTCACACGGTTTCTGCAGCAATGACTCAACTCTTCCACCATAGTGCAAATGCAGCCATAGGAAATACAAAAAAAAGGGGGGGGCGGGGCATGGCTATGATCCAATCGAGTTTATTTATAACAACAAGTGATGGACCATATTTGGCCCCCTGGGTCAAGATGTGCCAACAGATTAGTTAAAGAATGTCTTGAATATTTATATTGAGCAGGACAACTTTGATCGTTTCTTTAAATCTTAAATCTTTTGGAAGTTCAAATGTATATACGGACATGTTTTCTTAAAATGTCCTTCAAAATAATTTTATTTTCTGTAGTGAGGGCAAGAAAAGTGTCATATTAGGAATCATATTAATGCAATATCTGGTACTTTTGGAGAATTATAAGAGAATTGGTTTCTTTAAAGAACAAAGGCCACTTGACAATTTTAAATTAGTTTTGGGGCAATTTCTTGCTTCTTCAGACAGATACTGTGTGATGCTATTGCTAAAAACTGCCCTATTTGCTTCTTTTTTTTTATTTGTTCTCATTTGAACTGTATTTTTCTGCCATGGAAAGATAAGATTTAGGAGATCTCTGACAAGTAATTTGTTAAAGGTAAACCTACTTGTAAAATTTTTTGCAACTTTTTGGTATATCTTGGATAGTTTCTTAATTACCAGCTAAGTTTTTTTCGAGCCAGAATTAAAAACTGACATGTATCAATTAGATTGGATATCAGAATAGGTTTTTTGAAGAACCTAATAAAATTGATCTAATATTTAAGTTACAAATATTCTTATTATCCTATTTCTTTAGCTCTCCAAGGCAGTGGCTATTCTTTTCTGTAACTTTTTTCTTGATTCTGTCTAATGTGGTAGTGCTTATAGTTAGGAGAATCAGTGATAATAAGACAAACACTGAGAAGCAATGTTAAGCATTCTTGAGAGAAATGGACAAACTTGTTTCCCCTGAATCCACCTCCTAACCATGATAGGTCCATATCACCATTGCCACCAGCTACATTGCATTTTCCACAGGGAAGAGCACCAAATAATTAATGATTTAAAAATAGTGAAGAAAGGTACAAAGATTAACAAATTATTATTGACTTATATACCATAGAAAATACAGGAAAGTCCAACATATAATTTTTACCCTTGAAAATCTTAGATTGAAATTGATGACTCCTGGATTGTGTATCATATTAATTAAATTCTATCATAACTCTTAATGCTTTATGATGCACCAGACTATTATGTACTGAAATAGAGAAATGCTCAAATACTATGGATGTATAGAAGAAGGGGATAATAAAATCAGTCTGAAGGATGAGAGAAAGCTCGAATAGTTGCCTTGTTTAAATTTTGAAAAAAATAATGCGTTATCCAAACCAGATATACTCGAGGCAAGATAAAAAGTACTTCATGTCAAAAGGCCCAAGAATGACAGTGAGCATGATCCATCAGGAGTATAAAAGTGACGGAATGTGGTTGCCGCATCGAATGCAAGAGACGTAATGATGAGAGGTGAGCGTGGAGAAGTAGAAGACAATCTTACTGCTTTACTTTAAAGTTCAAAAGTATATTCAGTAAAGATAGGCAGAACTATGAATGATTTTAAAGCAGGAATATTATAGCTAATTTTGTTTTTGTAACAATATTTTAATGGCATTTTCAAGAACAGAATTGGAAATATTGGGAACCTATTGGAAGGCTATTATAGCAGTACTAGAAAGAAATTTTAAGGACTTATTAGACTAAAGCAATGTTGACAAGAATGATAAAGCAGGATAGATTTCAAAGACATCAAGGGGAAAAATAAAATAGGATATAGAGTTTGTTTAAAAACGCTATTGACAACAACAACATATTTAAGCATTTTCTGTATGCTGCCCAGTATGATAAGTGAATTATCTTGTTTAATCTTCATAAAAATCACAACAGTATAAAGCAGGTATTATGGGATTATACTCACTAGTGGCAAAGCTAGAATTTAAATCTGGTGTGACTGACTATAAAGTTCCTACTCTTAAACACTTCATTATGCAAAATTTAAGTTTTATTTAATAAATATTTGTTTACTATGGGCTGAAATCTCTTGTAAGTGTTTTTCAAAAAGTAATGCAATTTGAGACATATTGAGTTTGAGATGTGTATGAAACAGTGATGGTTAACCCTTAATAAAAATGTGTGTCTGTGTATATATTTAAATACATAAATTTAATAGTCATCAGCCTATTTTTTACATAAATATTTCAGGAAGAATAAAGGAAATGTGAAGAAATGCCTATTTGTACGTTCTCTAGATAAATTGGCTGGAGAATAAGAGCTCTGAAAAAAGGTAAAGACGAATAGACCAAAATGTCATTTCTTGGAAACCACATAAGAAGAAAGAATAATGAATGAGAAAGAGTATAATGGCCTCACCTCTGGCTAAGTTTAAGTAATGTATGGGCCATATTTTTTGTTGGACTTAGCAAATAATTTCATGGACTAGAAGCCCATTTGCAGAGGTTTGAGGTAGGAAGGGATGGCAGAACTAACTAGTAATTTCACATGAACTGACTCTGTAAACAGTAATAGGACATGAGAAAACAAAGAGATAAGCTGCCAGATATAAATGCATTGGAAAGTTTCCTGGAGGAAGAGGGACTTGAGAGTAGGATAGCAAATATAGTGCAAAATACTCGAAACTTACAGGCCAAGATTCACAGGCAAAAAGATTTCAAATATACTTAGGGTACAGGAATTAGCTTGCCAAAATGGAGGATAAAATTAAGCATGCTTTCCCCAACAGACAGTTTTGCACATAATGGGTTTCTTAAAGAGGCACATGCGATGAATCATCCTGGATGTCCTTGAAACAGCACAAACCAGTCTCATGAATCAAGCATGGTGGGATTTGCTTGTGTCTTAAAGAGGGTCATAATGACTTTTCTAGAATTTTATTGCTTGCAAAATTGATAAGGTTTTTTTTCTTAAAGGGAAGATGCAAATATTTCTGTGTTTGTCTATGGTTATGTAGTGAGGAGGAAAACTATATTTAATTTTTAAAATATTAAAGTTTAATTGATATGTGAATACAAAATAAAATTTACATAAAATATCTATAGGCCAGAAAGTACCAAAACTTTCTTTCATCAATCATAGTTCCTCTGTGTTTGAAAGTAATTAGCAATGTGTTTTACACACTTGGGTACAGCTAACTCCATTTCATAATTACACTCAAGTCCCCAGTGTAGGTTTTTCCTAAGCAAGAAGGAAAAACTATAGGTTTTCTTTTCTATGTTTTATATAACAAGCATAAGGAAAAGAAAGACCAATAAATCACTAGAATCTGTATATCTTCTATATATATATAGAAATATTCAGCCAGCTGTCAGAGCTCGTACAGCCGAGAAGCTCAAATGAGCTGACCTACTTTTAGTTTGGTTCAGTGTTCTTTTCCATCTCAGTTAATTATACCTTTAGAGACAACTTATATTGGTTTATTTAAAGAAAAAAAAAAAAGAAAGAAAAAAGGAAATCCCTTTATTCTGAGTAATTTTGATGACCTTATATTTCTTGTGATTCATCTTATTTTTTAATGTAAAACAATTTTTCACTTTGAAGAAATATTCTTTTAAGTTTTTTTTTTAATTTATAACTACTTCATTTTATGTGTCAGAAAGGAAAAGTTTTTCAAATTGGGGAAATGGCAGGCAAATCTCTGCCAACTTTATCAATGTCATTTTGCTCCCAGAAGAGATCATTTTCTCTCATTTCCCAGATGTCAAATGTCTACCAGACAAAGAATATATATATACAAGCTGACAAATAAAAAGCATGTGAGGAGCAGAAAAGGGGGATTTAGAGTCTCTTTGGTCATCATTGTTGGGCTAGACTTTTAATCTCTCTGTGCATCTGTAGAACGCTCTATGAAATTAATGTTATGATTATGCCACTCTGACAGTCATACCGAAGGAATTAGTAAGCCATTTCTTATTTGAGGTTCACACGATAAATGTCTTAGCTAACAAAATATGTAAAGTATATTATGCCACAGTGCCATGGCAACGTTTCATTAGGTACTTACAAAAGTGTATGATTTCTGATAGAGGTCAGTTTCTAATATGGTACATTTGTGTTTAGTACAGTGTCATGTACAAAATAGAAAATAAAGAGGAAAAAATAGAAAACGTGAAATCAGTGTTAGATATATTTGCTATTATCAATATTTTCATGTACTAATTATTACTCAACATTGGATAATATATCTACAATAATCAGGAGAGGGTAAGCTATACTGTGGTATCAAGTAAATCTCTCAAATCTTTATGGCTTAACAATATAAGCTTTTATTGTTCCTTCATTTGAAGTCAAATGTGGGTTTAGCAGCTCTCCTCCCATTTGAAATCATCTTATTTTGAACAAATGGGTCTGGAACTTATGATGGAAGGTGAAAAAATATGGAGAAGACACTTTTATTTACTAAATGTAATTAAGACAAGAAGCCATATACATTGTCCACCTTCCAATCTTGAAAGTTAAAAATATGTGCAAGATGCAAGGTGGTTCATAAATACAGACTAGCTGTGAGATAGTATAGGAGGTCTACCTTGGCTACCTACCTGAGCCTTGAGCCAAAGTTTAGGTCTGCTTGCAATACTAAACAAAAGCTTGGAAAATGATTAATACCTGGCTACAATAGAAGGTAGTTCTGCTTTAACAGGACGTGGCAACCATTGGAGTAGAGGTCCTCCAGCTCTAGTCAAAGCCAGCACAAACTGGCTACTGCCAAGATAAAGCCCAAACTTGACCGCTCATAGACTTTTGGCCTTATTTTAATGCTCAAGTTCATGCCCAAGAGTGGAGACTTAACATGTTAATGAGACACACGATACATGAAGAAGCATGATCGCTGAATGGGCAGCTGCCAACAAAACTCCATCTCTACATGCTATGATTTCAATGCTGATGTCAAACTTTCTCTCTCTACCCTTTAAAAGCTCCCGGCTCTTTGTTCAGAGAGCAAAGAGTCTGGTTACTCCTTAATCAGCACTGTCTCCCTTTTGTTAGGGCAAAAGTACCCCCATGCCCCTAATAAAGCCTTGCACGTATAAATTCCTTTTTCAGTCCTGTGCCAATTTCTATTGACTCATGGATCAAGAACTATGAGGTTAGTAACAGCCCAATGCCTAGGAAGATGAAATGGTTTTGTAAACTCATAGTATTGTTCATGCCACAATTCCTCTGAGAAGTGTAATTCTCAAAAATAAAGATTCACAAACAGGGGCTATTTAAAAAAAATTGGCAAGTGCACACACACACACACACACACACAGAAATATAAATTGTTATTTTAAAAATTTGAGTCCCATTAACACCCGAAACGTTTTTCAATGCAAATGAAACTGAAATAAATTTCATTTATAAAACTTTCATATTTTGAGGCTTGACTTATACCCCATATTAGTGATTTAAATTTAATTCAATTATTAGGTATATACATTCTTGTAGCAACCAGAATTCATCTCTAGTCTTCTCTTTCTTTAAAACAAGGTTTGGAAGCTTTGGAACTACATTCCCTGGAACCACATTCATCTAGAATTCTATATTTAATTTATCTTCTGTCCTTGAGAAGCCATAGCTTCAGATTTTAGAGAGTATCCAAACCATTTTTATCTTCTCCATTAGCAGCAAAGGCAGATAAGTAGGTTTCCCAAAGACAGGTTTTACATAACTTTTGTCTCTTTTTCATGTACCCATTCAGAGCAAAATATAGTATGTGAAGTATGCAGAAGTTTTCTGAATGTTCCTGAAAGCAGCAAAGATCTCTATTCAAGAAATTTGGGTTTTGTAGGCAGAACAATGGCTCCTTCCCCCCAAAAATTAAATTAATAAAATTTTCACACCCTAATCCCTGAAACCTGTGAAGATATTATCTTCCATGGCAAAAGGGACTCTGCAAATACACTTAAGATTAAAGAAATTGAGATTGGAGATAATCTTGGATTGTACAGGTGGACTCAATCTTATCACACTAACCCTTCAAAGCAGAAAGTGTTTCCTGGTTGTGGTCACAGGGAGATGCGACTATGGGAGAAGACTGAGAGGATGCAACCTTACTGGTTTCGAAGATAGAAGGGAGCCAGGAGCCAAGACTCTAAGGGGCAGAAAAAGTCAAGGAAATGGATTCTCCTCTAGTCTCTCCAGAAAGGAATGTAGTACCCCTGCTGGCATGTTAACCTGGTGAGACTTGTTTTGGGATTCTGATGCTAAGAACTATGAAACAATAAAGTTGCACTTTTAAGCCACTAAACTTGTGGTACTTTGTCACAGCAACAACAGGAAGCTAACAGAAGTCATTTCCCACATCCTAGGTAGAAATAGATATTTTCATTGTTTTTTAAAGAATCAGAAAATTGCATATTGTTGTTGGAATATTCACTTTAATTGTGCATAAATGTTAGCCCGTGTTAAGATTTTAGTAGGTGTTCTTATCTTTGGAAGATGTTCAAATTTGATAATACTTCCAGGCCTGTCAATGTGTCCGAGTGTGTGGATGGGTGCTGGGGTGGGAAATTAGTGGAGGTCTTCATAAAGGAAGAAACTAGCAGGAAACAAACCACTGTCTTTCCTTTAGTTTGGCCTGTTCCATTTGAATCAAGAGAATTCCATCATCTATGGTGGATAGCCTGTCCTCTTCTGTCTTAAACAAGTATGTGGATCCTTGTTTCACCAAATATTCAAAGCTAGATGAGCCTCTAGTATTTTATATTCACCAGTTATAGTAGATGAATGAAAGTATGCTCCTGCAAATATAGCAGGATATTAAAATTGTATATTCAAATAAATTACCTATTTCATGTAATAATTTAATAAATTGCCATTAGGCCAATTAGCATTTACTCATAGCTGACTTGTTCTTGAACACTCTTTTATTTCCACGTCACTTGAAAAGACAGGATGTTTTTGTTAGTTAATTCCCAGCATAATTGGTTTACATTGAAATATTGATTTTACATTAAGGAAGATAAATTGCTAAAATATTGGCAGCTGAATGTTGTTTTTACACAGATTGACATTTTACAGATAAAAAGACATTGCACTATCACTTTTGTGCAATTACCATATGTACATTATTCTGTAGATACCGCAGTACCTAGTGTAGTGAGCCTGAACTTTTAATGTCCTGGTTGAAGAGGTCAGTTCAAAATCTTTATATCTGGATTAAATAAACATGTAACTGTACCTACTTACATACCAGAACATATCACGTTCCCCTCCTGCCCCCCTTTTTTTCCTAAGACAATCTGCTCTTGGGAAACGTACAAGACTTTTTAATGACATAGCACAATATTTATTTCCTCAAACTGTTTGAACTCTCTCTGATAACTACAAGTATATTTATATTTTGACATCATTAATGACTTTGATGATATTGAAAGAAGCAGACAATTATCAGGTTAATGACTTTGATAACTTCCATTATGTTTTTTCCCTTGGGCACATATGTGTGTGTACATATGAACGTGTGTGTACATATGAACATGTGTGTATAGATACGTGTGTGTTTTCCTTTGTGGTGAAATGGTAATAAGTGAAGATGTTGAGTTACTTTATTGAAATTAGATTATATTTTGGATTATGTAATGACTAATCAAAAATAAAGTTTTCAAAAAAAATCCAATTAATAATCAATATATATAAGTATTGGGGGCTCTGTGTTTCCTAGAAAATGTTATATGGAGAATAGAAATTTGCATGCTTAGAACTCTCTATTATGTAACTTTTAAAATTTATGTTTTATAATAGTGTTATAATAAGCATTTTTCTAGATCTAATTCACATGGAAATTAGGGCATGATGCAAGATGTTCTCCAAATGGTATCTCCAAGTCATCTTTATTATTTCACTCCATATCTACTTGCTATTAGACATCTCTTCTGGGGTGAATAAGAAATACTCTAATTTTACTCACCAGATATTTCCCAATACAGAATATTTATTTACTTTTGTGCTCTCCATCATGTTGAATAGCACCATCAAAGGAGGGTGGCAATTTTAACATTCCCTTTACCTCATTTTAGTCCATCTCTGCTGTGTTCCTTTGAAACCTGGAAGCCCTGCAAATTCAGTTTCAGGATTGGGTAGGGGCAACTTTGCCCAATACTAGTGCTTAAGATTCTGCCTTCCCAAAGCAATGGTCAGTGCACTGTTCTTGGCATTCTGACTTGAAGACAGTAAGGTCAGAGCAAAGAAATCTAATCTCTAATATGCACAAATCTTGTCAATATGGTGAAATTAAATGTCCAAATTATAGGTATGACATCCATTGATAAGCATCTTGGTCATAGGCTTCATTTTCTTTCTTCCATTTATTCACCCATCTCCTTTTTCTCCCTCAAAGTAGAGCTTCACACGTTTTTCCAATCTGTAATCTCTTTGAGAATTGCCAAAATTTTCAATCTACTAGAGTAGATTATTATGGATACTTCCTACAATGACTAACACCTTATATAAACACATTGTATTACAATATGACTTTTCTGATTCTTTCATTAAAAGATAGAGTTAATTTCCCTACTCCTTGTACCTTGGTTGTTTGTGTGGATTGTTTTGCACATTACAATATGGTGGGAGTGTTATTTCCTAGTCAAAACCTCAGGAGACTAGAGATTATGCCTTGGATAAGAACATGTAGGTATCCCAGATGACAGCACAACACAACTGTCAGGCTTGTGAAAGAGGTGATATGAGATCAGCCATCACCCAGTTAGTTGATCTATGAACTGCATGAGTGTGCCCTGCTGACTCCATGTGGAGCAGGGAAGTGCCACCTTAGCTGAGAAATGCCGATGGATCTCTAAGGGTTAAATGAGAGTTCAGTTTGTAGTGTATGGGTGATATAACAAAGATAATGTGAAATTATTGTTTCAATAATTCTAAGTAAGCAAAGGATATTGGAAGATTCGAAGCAAGGGACTTAAAAGTCCCATTTTTTATAAAGGTATTACATTATAATTTTTCTTATATAGTTCTGTAAGTTTTGACAAATATATACAGTTAACCACAATTAAAATACAGAACAGTTCCATCATCCCCCAAAGTTCTCCTGTGCCTCTTTGTAGTCAACTCCTAGCCCCCAGCTCTTGGTAACCACTGATCTGTTTATTCTTATAATTTTGTTTTTCAGTACTCATACCTGGGCTCATGCAGTATATAATCCTTTTGAGTCTGGCCTCTAATGTAGCATGGTGCATTTGAGACTCATTCATTTTGCATATGTCAGTAATTGGTTCCTTTTTAATGAATGTATGACAGTGTGTATCCATTCCCAGTTGAGGGACATCTGGTTGTTTCCAGTTTTGGGCAATTACAAATAAAGCTGCTATAAACATTCAAAAAAATTGCCCAAACAAAGAATTTTGAACAAATATTTCCAAAGTGAAATTAAACTGAGTGATTTTTTAAAAGGTATAGATCATTGATATAATCTGTGATACCTTTTACACACTGAGTGAGATGGAGAATGAATAAACTAGGAGAGAATTAATGTTAGTTAAGAATGTGCTACACCATCTATATTATCTGCTACACATACTGTCTCATTTAATTCTCACTTAACTCCTTTCAAGGAAGGCATTTAAAGATAAATTAATGAAAGAAAAATGAATTTTATAAGTATTAAGAATATTCATCAAGAAGCAATATTTAATAAACAAGAAAAGTGAAGGAGTTCAGAATACTCCAAAATATGACACCTTGGCATACAAAGTATCTTGAATTAAAGGCTCTTAGAGATCAGCAGATGCTGGAAGAACCACTGCTAATCTGTAAACCTATTTACTGCTCTTGCTCTATAAACCTATCTTGTACTTCCTCAATAAACTTCATTTCATCTTTGCCTTGGTTTTGGTGTGTCTGGTCATTCTTCGGCCAAAAGCATACCAAGAACCTAGAAAAGAAAAAGATTGTCAACCTGACAATTTTAAAACATAGGATTTTATAAATTTAGTAGTCTTTTCATCAACTTTTAGGTTGTACATTCCCATATATTTTTTTTACTAGCTGAAAATATCAGCACCACATGGATAGTTGAATGTTCAATAATATTTGCTTCAAGCCATTTGTTTTACATGTATATAATCTTATATCTTGCAGAAAATAATATTAATATAAAGTATGAGGTATACAAAATGTTTGCTATTTTCTCCAAAATTTCAGCCAAATTTCTCAGTAGCTTTTATTGAAAACTGAATCTCTTTTCTCTATTAATTTTAAGTGCCAGTTTTGTCATTGGGAAAAAGGATTTGTTTCTAGGTGCCAAATCTTTTACTTTTATCCATTTGATTATATTTGTGTAAGTAACACACTAGAACACTTATACTACATTTCAATGACTAATGGGTACAACTCTTCTTTTATTGTCAAAGATGTATCTGGATAGTCTTGATTCTTTATTTTTCAACAAAACATGTAAATTTTGAAATTTCTTCCACTCTACCAGCTTGTCCGCACTGGTTTGCCTGAAAATGTAAGAGAAATCACATTAAACCTATATGTTAGTTTAGTGAAAAATAGATTTTTTAAAATAAAATCAAGAACACTATGTTTTCACTTATATTTATCCTTTAGTAAAATATTGTCATAAATAATGTCCCTATTTTTTATTTCTTACATGTATAAACATTTACATTACCTAAAATGTATATTTTTATGTGCGATATTTTGATATCGATAATTATATATATGCAATAATTTGGAGAATGTCTATGTCTCAGGTACTTTTTTAAATAGTAACTTTATGGGAAAATGAATCACAAAGCAAATTTCCATTAATTTAATCATACTCTAACTCAACCACGCTTAATTTAAATTTTGTTGATTTAATCATATTTTAACTTTTGCATCACTGTACAATTGGAAAATATTTCTTCAAGCCCAAATGCCTATGGGATAAAAGGATAATTTCCTTAAAAATAGTGGCTAAATACATTGGCTAGAAAATGTGATCGCATATTCATGCTATATTTAGCAAGGTGTCAGGGAAATATGATCCTAGGGAAAAAGGGAGATTTTTGGGTGAGCCTGAATGAAGAGTGAATAGGCTGGGTTTGGGAGCCTGATACTAAGAGTCATGTTCTGTATGCAAGTGTAGACTGGATTGTAGATCAGTAGATTTAATAAATGGACTTTCATGTTACATATCTTTTACTGCATCTTTTGCTTATCTCTATTCTACAAGGCTAAAATTTTTATCCTTAAATAATATCTACTCATTTTTCCTTTGAAATTTATATCCTTTATTTCAGTCATTATTTCTAAGTTTATACTAGTGAAGTCTATTTTTATCCACACACACACACACACACACACACACACATATATATTGTCCTTGACAGTATAGTTAACAGCATAACTTTAAATTGGTTTTGCTATTTACTTGCTCTATAACATTGAGTAACTTAATTTATTTTATTAACATTTCTTCTTGTGAAAATGGGGATATCAATATCAAACATGCCAAGTAATTTACAGAATCAAATAATAATAAGTACAGAAACATAACTAAGTTGTACTATAAAAAGATAGAATACACATCCAATTCTTGGGAACAATCTATATTACTATAATAAATACAAACATGATTTCAAGTATCCTTTTATGTTATTAATATTTTACATAGACCTAAAATGCATTCTCAATGGTATTATTACATATTTAAGAAAGTATAGAACTATATATTTGAATATATATGAATATATAGTACTTTAAAGTCATAGCAATAAGATGTATCACCAACATTATTATGATTTTCATATCATAAAATTATATCATAAATATTAAATATATTAACAAAATGTCAGCAAATATATAAATTCTATTTTGGGGAAAAAATTGTATCTTTTGTTTTTGCCATGGTGGGCCCTAGTTCTTTGCAAGAAAAGTGGGTATATTAAAGAAAAGTTGAGAATCATTGTTCTGAATCATTCCTCATGGTAGAATATTTGAAACAACTTTAGTTTTGGAACTAGAAATCCTGAATATAAACCTTGTCTTAGCTATCACCAGTTTTATAGCTTTGGAAACCAGTTCTGAAATTAGAATGATAATCATTGCTTATCTCACAGGGTTGGATACTTATCAAATGAATT
The DNA here is from genome assembly GCA_008086735.1 of Cheirogaleus medius. Lineage (NCBI taxonomy): Eukaryota > Metazoa > Chordata > Mammalia > Primates > Cheirogaleidae > Cheirogaleus > Cheirogaleus medius. The sequence continues at coordinate 46,099,270 of VBSM01003204.1, read as the reverse complement.
ATGAAAATACATTGTGTGCTTTGATGCAAGTGCTAACATTTTAAAAAATGAATTGATGTATTAAGATTTAAAAGAAATTATAATAAGACTGTCTCAGGGTCTAATCTTGACTATAGTCACTGACGAGAACATCAATGTGGGCATATTATTAAACCTATTGATTTCATCTATAAAATGTGGTTAATAATATTTCCTTGAAGGGTTATTGAGGTGAGTAAATGAAATAGCTAATACTTAACACATGCCTGCCTTTCAGTAGATAGAGGCATCATGTTACTATCTTGTTTTGTAATTATAACTGCTCGTATTGTTATTACCCACCCACAAAACTTTTTATTGGCCTAAGCTTTTGAAAAATCTGTATCCAATATTTGACAATTACTTAGAAATGTCACCTCAGTCATGTGTTCCTGGGCAAGTAGTTAAAGGCTAGGCAATGTTCACTGTCTTGTGTTACTCCTCATCCTGCGGCTATTTCACTAATGTAAAATGGAAAGCTACACATTGCTTCAGTGTATTTGAGGGTAAAATGATTTGGTGTTATCAGCTTAAGGGCACCCCTTCTCATAGCTCTTTTTTATATATATTGACTAATGGCGGAAATAAACTTGACGGAATTTATAGGATGTGTCTCTGGTTCATTATTTTTTACTCTTTAAACATGCAGCTCTTGATAGCTAATCTGAAATGTTCATTACTATCTCCCCTAGTGTTGTTTTCTCTTGGATATTCTTTAATTGGAATCCTGGATGGAGATAATAATAGCTTTCTTCTTGAGGTTAAAATGATTTCCTTTTCAGCCTTTTGTGTGAGCTTTCCACTTCTCAACACAAACTGCAATAATGTATTTGTGAAATCCATATCATCTTTTAAAAAGCAAAGCTTTGCAAAAGCGTTGCAGGTGTATCTAGAGACTGTCTCCTTGTCCTGTGTAGTAGTGTTAAGGTTTTAAGATAATGAATTATTGCTCTCTCATCGAAACCAAAAGTGCTGAAGTGTCCTTAAGCTCTCAGCAGGAGTGATTTCACTTATAATGAAGGAAATTGCATCTATTATGGATATCTCTTGCCTTGCTACAATTTCTTCAAAAAATAAAGGATGTAGAAAAAGGGACTTGATTTAAAAGGAAATATTTAGAAGCATGGAAAACAACAGTGTCCCAGTTAGTTTTCCAAGTTAGTTAGTTTTCCAAGGATAAAAATGAAACATTATGCCTTGTTAATACCCTATTCTAAGGGGTTTTAAGTGTGGAACATATTAAATGTGCTAGAACATATTAGAGACAGGCACATGGATCCCTTCTGTTCTGCCAGTGTTAATGGTCATCATGTAGCTACTGGCCTTTCGTTTACAACACTGTTAACAGATTTTACATTTTTTTAATTGCTTGGTATTCTGGTACAAAAATAATAAATGCTGTCTCCCTGGAGTATCAATCCTGATTGCTTGTGTGATCAGTGCCTTCTGAAGAGTAATTTTACTGTGCTCCTAGATGTATTGCTAAGTTTTTAATTTAGTAGGCAGACACCTGAAAGTTCTGTATTCTATATAGGTCATAGATTATTTGCTCAGGAAAAAAAAAAAGGAACATTTAAGTAATGAAGGTCGATAATAAAAGTACTCAGGGTAATGTTACACTAAACTGATGGTCCTGTTAGGTAGCCTGGTGAAATTTAAACTGGAGTGAGACTGTTAATAGATTTCAGAAGTCAGTAACTTAGCTGCACCCTGATTCTAAGAAAAGATGTTCCTGTTGAAATGCTATGCCATATCTAAGGTTTGTGGCATTTATGGTGCTCATAAAACTGTAGAACCATAAAATATCAAAGAAGTTTTACAAAATCAGCCCCAAGGAGCAATTTAAAATCAGCTGGTTAAATTAAACTGTCTTGGCAATTTTTTTTAAAGACACGTGAGAGCCAAGAAGGAGGTTAAATGGAGGTTCACTCTCTCTCCTAACTCCCCAAATGTCATGATTTCATAAGTCATTCCTCCCTCTTGGTACTCAAGTTTTATTTTCCTCCGTATTAGTCATTGAAGGGAAATAATATATTTGAAAAATACATTTTAAAAACTACATTTTTGCCTAAATCTTTTACAGTTGCTTTTTTACAGGTAGTCATGCTGACTTTATTGTATTCAACCTGGGAAGCTGACAGGTAGAGGTCAGGCATTATGGAAAAATTAACCCTCTCTCATAGCTTTGAAGACATTTCCACTTCACACAATTCATAGCTGTTTTTTGCGTCTGTTGTTGCTTAATAATTTTTAAAAAATTGTGTGTAGTATGTTCCTGATCTGCATCTGCATTACAGAAAAAATAATTTATATGAAAATATAAATTCCATAATGCAGGTGTACACCATTTTATAAACTATAGGAAGGATATTTTAACTTGAACACACATACAATTCTATTCTATCCATTGGTCTACATGTCTATTTTTATTCCATTACCATAATGTTTTAATTACTACTACTATATCTTTGTAACAAAATTTGAAATCAGGAAGTGTGTTGCTTCCAGCTTTGCTCTTCTTGCTGAAGATTGTTTTAACTATCCAGGATCTTGTCTCTTGTAATTCCATGTGATTTTTATGCTTGTTCCCTGTATTTCTGTAAAATAATACCATTGTAATTTTGATAAGAAGTGCATTGACTATGTAGATTACTTTAGGTAATAGTAACATTTTGACAATATTAATTCTTCTGATTCATTAACATGAGATTTCTTTCAATTTATTTGTGTCTTCTTCAAATATTTTAATTAATATTTTATAGTTTTCATTGTATAGATTTTTCACTTTGGTGGTTTAATTTATTGCTAAGTATTTTTCATGCTATTGTAAATGGGATTTTTTTTCTGAACTATTAATAATGAACTATCCAGATAGTTCATTATTGGTATATGCAACTGAATTTTACATGTTAATTTTGTATCCTGTAACTTTACTGAATTTTTTTATTAGAAAATTTTTTTATTGGCTCTTTAGGTTTTTCTACACATAGGATCATGTTACTTGCAAAGACAAAACTTTACTTCTTCCTTTCTGATTAGGTTGCTTATTTTTTCCCTGCCCTATTGCTTACTATGAGCTTCTCTCTTAGAGATGCTTTTGTTGAATCCATAAAATTTGATATATTTTGTTTTCATTTTCACTTCTCTTAAGTGTTTTTGTTTTTTGTTTTGAATTCTTCTTTGATCTATTGTTGTTCAGTAGTATGTTGTTTAATTCCCACATATATGTGAATTTTCCATTTTTCCAACTGTTACTGATTTCTAGTTTGACACTATTGTGGTCAGAAAGATGCTTGATGTGCTTTCAATCTTCTCAAATATGTTAAGACAATTTTGGCTATAACATATGATCTATCATGATGCATCTTCCATGTGCACTTGAGAACAATATGTATTCTGCTGCTACTATATATATATATGTTGCATCTGTATATGTTCTGTATATATATGTTGGGTCCCTTTGGTCTAAATTATAGTTCAAGTCTGATGTATTGATTTTCTGTTTGGCGATCTATCCATTGTTGGAAGTAGGGTATTGAAGTCTTCTGCTGTTATTGCATTGCTGACTATTTCTCCCTTCATATCTGTTAATATTTATTAAATACTTTATACAGTGCTTTAATGTTGCATATATATTGTGTGTATATATTTATAATTGTTATGCCCTCTCAATGAATTTATTCCTTTGTCATTGTCTCTTTGTCTCTTCAGATGGTTTTTGACTTCATGTCTATTTTGTCTGATATATGGTTAGCTTCTACTACCTTCTTTTGATTAATGATTGCATGTAGTAGCTTTTTCCCATCCCTTTACTTTTAGTCTATGTGTGTCCTTTCACCTGAACTGAGTATCTTATAGACAGCATGTAGTTGGTGCTTATTTTATTATTTTTTTCTTTTTTTATTTTTAAATCCATTCAGCCACTTTATACCTTTTGATTGGAGAACTTAATCCATTTAAAGTAATTATTGATAAGGAAGGACTTTGTAGTGTCATCTTCTTGACTGTTGCTGTATGTTTTATAAATCCTTTGTTTCTCCCTTCCTCTCTTGCTGTCTTCCTCTGTGATTTGATAATATTTTGTGGTGTTATGCTTGATTCCTTTCTGTTTATCTTTATATTAAATATGGCCATACTTATGCAATACCACTTTTTTGATTTTACACACTGACACATACATACACATATCTACTTAATAGGAAACTCCAATATATTTTCACATACATATTGTACTTAGCTGTTGTTCAAGAAATGTTGTTTGAAGGTGATGATACTGCAAGTTATGTATTTTGAATTTAGTGTAAAAATAATGCATGGTTTTATAGAAATGCCTTGCTTTGTTGGAAGTGACTGTTTTTCCTGCAGATTATATTTTGAATTTGTCATGAAAATGATATTTTGAAAGGAAATTCCACACCTAGAAAATGAGTTACTCCACATGAGATGTTTATGAGTTGGAGCTTACTGTTGTGTGATTCAGGATTAGATGATAGTTGAAAAATATTTTTCTTAGATGAGTAGTTGTTCCAGCAAGAAAGGCAAAGTTTTGCTATAAGAGTTTTCAAATGATCAAAATATTATGGGGCTGGAATAAAATAAAATGAAACACTAAAGCAAAGCAATCCGTGTTTATGCTAAAGAACATCTGTACACAGTATCTTACAACTATTTCAAGCATATATATTCTAATCGAGATTTATTTTCCATTGTATGAACTTCGATGCTGTATAGCTGATAGGAGTGAATGCCAATTGTACAGCAGAGTAGGAGCATATTTTATTTAGTTGAGGCAACTTCTCAATTGTGATACCATGAAAGAAATTTTAACTTAAAAGCATATTGAATGGCATTTTATAAGTCATAGTGCTTTATACTATAGCTGGTACATTTATTTATTTCCCAAAACAACCTTTTGGTGTTTCAGGGCCGGCATTATTTTCACTATTTCAACTGTGAGAAAACCAGTGAGGCGTAGGGAGGCTGATGCATGGCCATTGCACGCTGTACTTAGAACTTGACCTGTGTCTTGCAGCTTCAGTGAAGTACTTTTCCCTTCCTGTTTGACTAAAATTCTTGATTATTCTTGCTACAATAAAGTGGTATAAGGTGGTCATTTATGTAGAGAGGTAGTTCAATTCATTCCATCACCTCTGGGAAATGCAACACATGGATTAACTTTAATAAACTTTGAGCACAGTAGCGGGAACAAATAATGGAATTAATGTTTGTTGAATAAATGAATGAATACATATAAAAATTTCTGAATGAAATAATCAATAAATTAAATAAAATAGATTGATAACCCACTAGCTGAAGTAGGAAATGGAACTGTTTCATCAAAATTCCTTTTTTCCCCCTAGGTTTTAGCTATTTATAGAAAGCTAGCCCAGCCACTCCGTATAACAATTATGACTACCATAAATTTCAGAGAGTTGTTAAGTTAATCATTGGCCTACTGGGTGCAAGCAGGTTTGAGGTATAGATCTCCAGCCGGGAAAATTTTCTTTCTCTCTACTGAGTCTCTTTTTCAATGTCTATACCTTACAATTGTGTTTGTCCTCTTTGAGACTTACAGGATTCCTTAACTCCCTTATGTTGAATATTTAAAGGAGAAAAAAGGGCCACACAATATACAGCTGAAAATTAATTTTGAGTGTTGGATCTGTTCTTTGAGAATCTTGTCCAAGTACACATATTTCAAATTTGGGGGACACAAGGTTTTTTCAGTAGGGCGATATTTAATACACTGAGTCTACTGGAACTTGGGTTTCCTGAGATGTTGATAAAATGTCAGGGCCTCTGGTCAAACAAGTTTACTGAATTATGTCTGCATATGTTTTTGTCATGTATACTAGCCTTTTAAGGACTCTGGAAAGTTGTTCTTCAAAGAAATCGGTTAAATATAAACTTAAACCCTTCAAATTCATTGACCATTAATATTCCGCTCCTTTTTGTTTGTTTGTTTGTTTATGGAATTCCTCTTATTAGCTCCAGAACATAATGCTGTTTGGATTACAGTTGTAAAATGCTACTTCTAGAGTTGTGATATAAAAACAACTACATGTGCTATCAGAAAACCTGAATTTGAGTCTTAACTCTTTCAGCTAATATAGCTCGATATATTTGAGCAAGGCACTGCTCTAGGTATCAGTGTAAAACATTTCTTTTCAGGAGTTTTAACAATAAACTTAAATCACATACATGAAAGTATTTAAAATTTCTCTCCAAAAGTAAAATATTATTAGTGAAAGCCTTGAGAATACAGAGGATTGATTGGAGCAGAGTTCCTTGAATTCCAAGTTTTGCTTGTTTATCTATCTATCTAAAGACAAATGACTCCTATGTAAACCCATTGATTCTAAAGCATTGCTTCTACACTAAATTTATATTAAACTGCAGAAAATGTTTTGCTTTTTTTTTTCAATATTTAACTGCAGGGATAAAGGTGGGCAACATCTCTTGGAATATGAGTAAATTATATAAAAGTGGTTGTATAAAATTGCATTTAAATGTAGTTTAAGTTATTAGAACTGACCACAAGTGAAAAAATACAAGTGATTTAATAATTCTCAAATTGAATTTTTGAGAATTATATTAATAATAAATAATTTTAGCAAAGAAGATTTGATTATATAGTTTGAGAATTACTAAATCATCTGAAAATATTTCAAAGTTTGCATTTATATTTTTTCTATGGCCACTTGGAGAATTACTTTGGGTTTTTAAAAAAATTTGATAAATCAGAACCTAGTGGCTAGATTGAAGCAGGATTATAACTCTATTTGGTCACAATAGAGCAAGTATGTACCTCTAAAAAATCAATAGTAAAATACTTTGAATGAGTAAAATGTCTAATTAGAACATTTTAAAAATTATGTAAGTTTTTCTAAATGTGTTCTATAGTGTACCTTCTTTGGAACCATATGATGTTCTTATTAGAAAGGCATCTTTCTATTCTCCATCCCAGATCTTTTAAAAGTTAGAATCTTCAAATATTAAATATATGCTGCATTTTTAGCAAGAAATTTCACATATTATTTGGCATATATCTCTTTTGAAATGGAATATTTTCTTATTAGTGGATGAGGCAATCTAATTGAGATTTGAGATAGAGAATGATTTTGCCTAATACAATCACTATAAAAATGTTCTTTTATACTCCTTGGTAATATGTGTTAAAGAGATTCTGTGAGTAAAAGATATGAAATTCACAGACAAGCAAATAGAAATGGCCCTAAATATAAAGAAAATTCTCTAACTAGTAGTTAGAGAAATGCTACTGAATAGTAACAAAGTACTACTTTAAATCCATCAGATTTTCAAAATTCAAATAGAATGATAAGAAGAGATTCTTCTGTATTGTTTGTGGCAATATGAATAATATTAGTCTTTTTGGAAATATTCATTAAAATTAAACTATTTTTACTCCTTTATCCAGCAATCCCACGCCGGAGGCTTTACATCATAGAAACAAAAGTACCACTAATTAAGAATATATATTCAAGGCTATGTTCAAAATTGCAAAAACCTGAAGACAGAGTGACTTCCCATTAATGTTCTGTCACCCCTGTGGAATACTATACAGTGTTTAAAGTTATGCTACTTGAATTGGAGGAATTTCTATGTGGTGTTTCTAAGTGAGAAAAGTAAGTTGTAGAGAAAAGCATACCATGATATCCCATTAAATGATTACAACAACCCAATTCCTAATGTCTCTATTCATGAATCTTAGTATGTTTTCATGTGATTACATGATCATGTCCAAAAGTAAGAAAGAAACAGGCCAAGTTAATAACTGGTTACCCAGGTTGGAGGATTGATGCAGAAGGGGAGGAATTGATATCATAAAGATTCAGAAAAGGAGTAGAGAAAAAGAAAAAAAAAAAGGAAATAAAAAGAATGAAAGAAATGAAAGGGTTGTGTTAAAAATATCCCAGTATGTGATGTGTGAAATAATCTCATTCATTCTAAAACATGTGTGTGTGCATGGAGTGTGTGTGTCAAGAAATTAGTTTAAAAAATAAGTTATTGCTATGTCTTTAGGCTAGGGATGTGTTTACCTTATTATATAAAATGTGAGTTAATTTAAATTATGTTATATAACATGATTATATATATATATATGTAAAAAAACAGGCAAACTTTCCCCTTTACAGTTTGCTTATAAATATCTGTAGGATGTGCATGCATAAAGAAAGGTGAGGAAGGGTACTCACCTGGCTGTTGACATCGATTAATTCACAGAAGTGAGATGGAGGGTGTGGATTATAGAGGGAGATGATTAGCTTTTTTAAAAATAAATCTTTCTATTGTCTCACTTTCACAACAATCATGTATTAATTTTGTATTACAAAAAGTATTTTAAATATGGACCCAATATTATAAAATATCTCCAGAGTAAGTGTCTATTGTCGCTGAAATATAATATACTAAAAATTCTCACTAAATGAACAAGAGTAATTATGTAGAAAGCATAGTTTTTGGTCAGGCACAGTGGCTCACGCCTGTAATCCTAACATTCTGGGAGTCTGAGGCAGGAGGATAGCTAGAAGTTCAGGAGTTCGAGACCAGCCTGAACAAGAGTGAGACCCCGTCTCTACTAAAAACAGAAAGAATTAGCCAGTCAATTAAAAATAGAAATAAAAAATTAGCTGGAAGTGGTGGCTCAGGCCTATAGTCCTAGCTACTTGGGAGGCTGAGGCAGGAGGATCGCTTGAGCCCAAGAGTTTGAGGTTGCTGTGAGCTAGGCTGACGCCACGGTGCTCACTTTAGCCCAGGCAACAAAGCAAGACTCTGTCTCAAAAAAAAACCCAAACAAACAACAACAACAAAAAAAAACCCAGGAGTTTGAAAACATAGTTTTTATGCTTGGACTTCTCTTGGATTACTATTTCAATATGATCTCTTGACCAGGGCTCTAATAATTTATGCAAATATACATTTAATTAATTCTTTCAACATTTTATTTGTGTTGTATTTTGTCTCATTATTCTAAAATAGAGACAAATGCAAACTTTTAACAAGTTTCTTGTAGCCGTTCTTAAAATATAACTCTGAATTTCTTGGAGTTCAGATAATGTAGTACTATTTTCTATAAAGTCATATTAGAATTAGAACAAGCTCTTGCACCAGGATTGCAACATACACTGTCACCTTCACTCTGTGTGCCACAGCTTTTGGTTTTAACTTTCCAAAGGAGGCCCTGCTGGAAAAGCAGACTGTTTTATCTAATTCATAGACAAAAATATTTTACATGCCAGAAAACAGCTGTACTGAACGTGAATTATCATTAAAACTTACCTACAAACTGTATGGATTACACTTTCATAATATATTCTTGTTGCTTTTAAAGTAATCATAATCAGTTAAGAACAATGAAATTATTTCTTTTCAATGGCTCCTACTTAAACAATGTTTTTTCTAAAAAAGAATAAGAAAAATAGCTTCAGATTCCGGTTACTAGTTTACGATACTCCTGGAAGTCAACCTTGTAGCAATTTCAGAAATTGAGAAGGTATCAAATTGAGAAGACAAAAACTTATTTGAGTGTGTTGGTGGTGAGCTGCAGGTGAAAGTGAGGGGCTGGCTATGGAATGGAATGCTGGACAGCAAAAAACAGCAGTGTAATGATAAATTATATGATAAGGTTTAAGTTTTGCTATATCCTCTCTGCTCCATTCCTGTGCTTACTCCCTTGCACGGAGGTTGGTGAAAGAGCTCTCAGACCATAATATGAAAGAGTAATATCACTGTGGCACAGAAGCACTGCTGAGGGGAGGGGTTGATATAATTAAGTGGACGTGTGTGTTCACCATCTGCTTCAAAAGCCCCCTTCCTCCTTCAATCTTTGTGCAAAAATCAGGTGTTAATGGAAAACTTATAGAGACTACCATTTCCCAATGATGCTTCTTTCTAAGTGTTTACAGGTGAGTTTCTCACTAGAGACTTTGCCTATTATAATATCAGTACTATTGTTGTCTATAGTGATTTTTTTTATATAGCAAGGGGATTCTTTGATTTATGGCTTATACTGTTTATCTTCTTAAACACAGACAAAAGTTGAATTTCTATCCCTCCCTAATACAGGTTAGTATTAATAGAGTAGGGAACAATTCCAGAAGAACACGTACACATACACCAAGATAGGTAGACACTGGCAGGTCCAAACATGAAAAAAAAATTTATAACAATTGGAGCAATGCATTATATATTAGTACTGATGGAACTGATATCTAAAATAAATATAATACCTCTATGTGTAAATTAGGGAACTTCCATACTACTGCCATGGCAGGGTAACCAGTGAAAGAAATTCCTTCTTGCTATAACAATTAAAACAATAAGTCAAAAATGTGTCTATATTAAAAAACTGTGTTCAGACATTGAACAGAAGGCAACAGAAAATTGTGATCACTAAAAGAAGAGAAACTAACTAGATGAGGCCTATAATTACCCTGGTTTTCTGGACCATGGCACAGGAAGGAGAAACCCATACAGAGCTCACAAGTCCTGCTGAGGCAAGGAAACAAAGATCAGAATGTCAGGAGGTTAAGGTGTCAGGCACTTGTGCAGGTGGGAGATACACAGATAAAGAGCTCCAGAAATTTGTATGGAGGCTCCCTTAAGTCTGCTATCGAACACTCAGCTGTATATGTAGAGAAAGAAACATCATGGATTCAGGCAAGAACAACTATCAGAAAACTATAAATTGAAAAATAACCAGGACCTATTGATGGTTGATTAATTCGCTTTCTGATGAGCCAGAGTAAAGAGACCTCATCATAACACTTGAAATATTTTGTAGATACCCCAGGAAGATCATGCTTGGGAGTAGATAAAATTGAGCCCTGGGACGAGTAAGGGTTGCTTAATACTCACACTAGAAAAGCTTCAAACAAGCCTTGAAAGTATAAAGTTGATTCAAGCATAACTTAATTGCCAGAAGAAAAAACAAAACAATACCTTTTTAAAAATAAAATTCAAATGCTCAACAACTTAATATCACAAAGCCAGGAATGAATAAAAAATTATTAGGACCAACTGAAGCAGGAAAATCTGATCTTCAACTGAGACAAAAATCAGAAAATAGAAACAGAACCAGAAGTGTCAGTAATGATTAAATCAGCAGAAGAACACTCTAACCTAGTTATTAAAAAGTTGCCTAGATTTTAAAAGAAAATATGGGCATGGCGAAGAGGTAAATTGAAAACATATAAAAAAGACTAAGTGAAACTTCTAAACTAAAACCCAAATATCTGATTTTAAATTTTCACTAGCTGGACATAACAGGAATGTGAACACTTTAAAAGAAAATATCAGTGAACAGAAATAAATAGGAACAGAAACTACCAAATAAGCTATCTAAAATAGATATGTGTATATTTAAAATTTTTTAAATTTAAAATTTAAAAATGAGCAAAGTCTCAGTGAACATTGGCACAACATCATATGGTCTAAAGTCTGTAATTGGAATCTCAGGAATAAAAGGAGGTTGGCAGAAAATATTTGAGGAAATCATGGTCAAAATTTGTATAAACTTAATATAGACCAATAAAATGCACAGATAAAAAAAGTATAACAAATTGCAATAAAAACCCAAAATATGAATTTGATATTTCCCTGTAAGTATAAATAGAAAACTGGACATATGGGTTTGTGCTTCAGAGCAAATTTCTGTATTGCAAAAATAAGCCTGGAGTATAATTTCACATGGATAATAATTGAAGCACTGCATGGGGTCTCCTGAAAAGAGAATGTGAAGCGAGAAGAAGAGAAGGCCCAGAATGGTACTTTGAAATATTTCAATATTTTATACGTGATTAAGAATCATGAACACAAGTGAGACAAAAAGCAAACAGTTAAGAAAAATGAGGAAGAAATCAACAACCTTTTTATATCTGAATATAGTCTCAGCTGAATTTTGGTTGAATTACTCATATTCCCCAGTTCAGAATATATACTATTATCGTTGGTACCACACAACAAACTCTTTGATTGATTGATTTCTTTGTATCTCATACTATTTCCTATCTGTCCCCTTACCTGAACTTGAAGAAAAAAATCATTCAGATTACTAGTATATTCAAGAAAAAGCAGCAAGTACCCAGCCTATAGCAATACATCCAAGCAGCTCTGGCCACTGTTGCAAAGTTACAGTACTCCAATGTCAAGGATCATTAATTTACATACATGTAACTCCCAGTCTTGTTTCTTAACTTTTCTTTCCGATCATCTTTGATAACCTATTCTGTGTTATTCATCACTTTCTGCTCATTTTCCCATATTTTGTCTCCCGTGGCTCTTTTTTCACCTATACTGATCTCTCTGCTGTCACTCAAGAGAAATTTCCGTTCCCTCTGTCAGCACTTCATCCTTCAGATTATTTATGGTAATATTTTCCTAGTGTGACCAGGACACCGATGATCCTCTGAGGCTCTTCTGTTCTCACAGCACCCCCTAGTCAGTACCTTTGCTATTTTCTCTGATTATGACTCAATTAAAAAAGAGTTGCTCAAAGAAGAAAGGAATAAATCTTGTTTGATAGTCAAAATTGTTTCCATAGAGCCATAAGAGGAGGAGAAAATGATTACATAAAGTAATGATAAGTACCGTAAAGTAAAGAAGGAGTGTGCCATTTGTCTGAGCTGTATCTTTTATGAAGTTGGACACATAGAGTACTTGAGTCCAAGAATGTCTAACACAGTAACAAAGTACCAAAGGTGGTGACATGGATAAATCCATTATGGTTGAATTTTGTACCATATATTGTTTTGCTGAATACCATCAGTATTTCTGTAAAAGTTAAAATAATTTATTGAAAGTGCTTACTGAAATTTAAACAAATATATATGTGGCATTTATGAATACTTTATTTCTTTTTAAAAGAAAAATTAAATATAGGAAAATAGTAGTATAATCAGTTGAGTTTAGGTCATATTACATCAGATTTAAAATTTTCAGTGAAATGTTAATTTATAAGATGCCCAATCATGTTTCCATACTTTCAATCATCATTTTTAAAAATATTTTATTCATAAGAAGAATAATACAGAAATTTCTCTGTGAAGAGCAGTACTGCCTTCTACCATTTTCTGTAAATACATCCAAAAGATATTTATGAAACAAAGAACATAAAAATCCAAATGAGGCAGTGCATTTATTTGAGACAGAATAACACTACATTTCCTCCAGGTATACTGGTAATTTTCCTTTAGTATTTCCCATCATTTCTTTTAATTTATTTCAGTAGCTTAGATCTTAAACATATAAGCACTTGACTGTTTTCATGTCCAATCCAATTAATACCACAAAGTTAACAATTGCATATGAACCAGTGAAAGATTAGTTTCATATTTTCAATTTCCTACAAAATAAACACAGTGCATGAATTCATTATTTTAATACAAACATAAGGCCAGGGTATTAGGGAATTAAATATGTAACAACTTATTTACATACTAAAATCTGTAATGTATACTGAGAAAAAAAAGTTTTAACCTATTCTCTAAAGACTGTAAGTCTGAGAATTCCTGGCATTTTGGATGGAATAAATAGGAATTGTAACCTTTGGCCGAAGTAAAATTTATATGATTAACTTGATATGAAAATCATCTCTTCACATAGACTTGGCAAGATTTCCAAGTAATATAATTACAAGCAATCTAATTTATGACTATTAGAGCCTGGTTATTATTAATAACAGCAGACAAGTGTGATCTTTTAAGCAAATATGATCAGCAAATTAGAATAAAATTATAAACATTATTTTTCCATAATGAGATTTGCTTTAAGTGATTTCTGCCCATAAGTAAGCAATGAAAGACAAAATAGACATCTATGATCTTAGCGGCAATGGGAATTTCTAGCTTAAATGTAGAGGGAAGGATTTTATCTAACCAAAAAAGATGAGAATGTGCATCTACACTCAGACTGTGTTTGGACATATGGTAGCATATATTTCTCAATTAAGTGATCTTTCATCTCACACGTCTATGAATACAAAGTGTACTTATTAGTATAAAGTTTGGGTTGGTTATTAATAGGTGCCTTCCCTCTAGAATTTCTTCTTCTTTAGGGACAGGACTGTGACGTATTCATCTCTGTATCTCTAAAATCAGAAAGGAGTGAGTGAATTGTTGATTCTGTAAAAAACTGCCAAGTATATTTGAGATATAATAATAGGTACAGGTGTTTACCTACTACTATGTTCTAGAAGCTTACTTTTTCAAAAAATTAAGGCTGAATATTTTTTCAATTTTTGTGAGACACAATTTAATTACCTATAAAGTGAAACTGTAGAAAGAGCTGATGCCAAACTACTTTTGTGAGTAGAGCAGCAATATCCACCCCAGACTAAAACTGCTCTCTGTGACAAAACTTTCTTAGTAATTTAACAATTGTTAAAGCACATTCATATCTATTGTGGAATTTAATCCCTGCATCAAATTTTTGAGATGGATTTTATTATTTGCTCTTAGCATGTGAAAGATGGGGATTAAAAGATGCATAGCTTGACCAAGCTCACCTATCAAATAAATAGAAGATAATTAAATTGAATCCTGTTTTTTTTCTTTTTTTAGTTTCCTAATTCTAGTTCTCTTGCTGCTATCCTAATTGCTTTCTTTGCTTTTGTTTTCTGTTTTTGAATTATATTTATGTTCAGTATTTTTCACTTTCTTATATTTGCATACATTCTCTGGTTATTTCATGTACATACAATTTGTTTCCTTAGTCAACCTTAAATACCTTGTGCATAGGGAAAATTTCTCTTCATGTGTTTCTGTGAGTGTGTATCCCCTAGTTTACCTATTATACTGCTCTGCACACAGTAGGTATATAATAGAGGCTTGCTGTATTCACATGCATTGAAAGTGTTGTTCTTGTATTGACCAGTTTTATGAGTTGAAACAGTTTTATGTGCAACGTTTTCATGACAGTAAGGAGACCAAAACACTTAAATATACAAAAGAACAATTTCTTTTTTAAAAAATCAGGTGGCATACTAAGTTGTTAAATTAATTTTGAGTCAGGTTTGGTAGGGAAAGCATATTTGAACTAGTTGGGCTATTTTGCTTGCTTCCATTGTGTGGAATTTGATAGGACCTCTTAGTCTTCTCAGGGCTTTAATGATATTCATGGAAAAGCAGACTGCATTTTTTAAATCTAATGAGGTGTCAGCTTCCTTAGTGACTCATTTTCTCTTTCGTCCTTCACTATTTTCCATTCTCTGCCTCTGAAACAATATAGACTAACCAAAGCATAAGGGACTATTATCAAGGAAGTATTTGGAAATCTAAACCACTTACTAAAAATAAGAAGGAAAACTCAACATCAATTTTAAAATTATTTAATATATCCCTCAATTTCTAATTTGTATCATGTAATTTACATCACAGAAATATTGTGTATTTATAATGGCATTCATCAGATGATCTTTCAGCTCTTTAACATTTTACCATTTTAGCTCTTCAGGTGTTACAGTAAAATAGGTTTTAGGGAATAGACACTGGGAATAGACAGATTTGGCTGCTGCCACTAACACTAATGTGAAGTTTTCAAAAAATCTGTTTATAAGAAAAATGTCTTCTTTTTGCCCAGTGCTGTTTGAAATATTTGTATTTTATACTCATTTTGTTGAGTGAGCACCATATTAAAATGCATATATATTAACCTGAAAGTAACATATTATGTATTAACACATTTATGTATTAGCACATATTAACCAACAATAAATAAGCAGGACCCTGAAGAATGAATGTTGATGCTTTACTCACATGCTTTGTCTCCCAGCAAATGTCCATGACTGAGAACAGCTTAGAAGGCAGAGATGGATGTGGTCATGGAATTAGGGGTCCCACAGTTCATAGCTGAGCTCTCTTTCCGAAAGCACATTGAGGTGCAAACACACTGACAGACACTAGATTTTCAGCAATTGAAAATTTCCCAGTCTTGGTTGTGACTCTTTGTTAGCAATTGCAAAGGCTCATCACATGTAAAAATCTGCAATTTTTGTGACACATGATTGTAAATAGCAAATTTTGTGACCAGTATGCATAAGTGAAACATCTATCTGGTAAAGAGGTCACTTATTTAAAAAGGAGGTCTCTCCTATCATCAAAAATCTAGGTTCTTTCCAGTTATTTTGTAATTTCTATTTAAATTTCTACTTTCATTCAAATTTTAGCTTACACATTTTTTTAATTTCTCAACAACTGATACTTTAGAAGTTCAGTTTCTATTAGGCATTTCTAATTTTATTTGATTACAATTAGAGAATGTGGCTTTTACTATCTCTTATTTTAATGTTTTATGCTTTCTCACTTTCTTTTTCTACACACACACACACACACACACTTTAGTTTATTAATGTTATTAATCAGTCCCTCATTGTCATTCCATTTTTGTCTACTGAATTTGCCTCCATTTTTGTAAGAGAATTACTTATTTAATAGTTCCAAATAAATTGTATTTTTGTCAAACTCTCTTTTTCTCATCTATTTATTTTGTCTATCTATCTATCTATTTATCTATCTATCTATCTATCCACCTAGTTTCCCCTTGTGAGGAAATATATATAGACTTGGGTCTTTCTTCGTCTCAAGAATAAATCATTTGGGCTCTTTGCTACTCCATTTGATACATTTTCTTCTTTGTAGCTTCTTCTATTTGAATGTTAGATCATCTAGAGCTATCCTCTAATTTTTTTAGCCCATTTTTTCTGACTTAAAAATATTTATACATTTCTTTCATTGCTATGAATTCTTTTCTTTTCTTTTTTTTCTGTTGAGACTGAATCTCAGTCTGTTGACCTAAGTAGAGTGCTGTGGCATCAGCCTAGCTCACAGCAACCTCAAACCCTCAGACTCAAGTGATCCTCCTGCCTCAGCCTCCCAAACAGCTAGGACTACATGCACACACCAGGATGCCTGGCTAATTTTTCTAATTTTAGTAGAGACAGGGTCTTGTTCTTGCGCAGGCTGGTCTCGAACTCCTGAGCTCAAGCGATCCTCCTGCCTCGGCCTCCCAGAGTACTAGGATTACAGGCATGAGCCACAGCACCCGGCCTGAATTATTTCCTATACTTGATTTTCCAGTCTGTAAATATAGGTCTGAGGTATGCTTCACTCCTTCAGTTCATCTGTGTCATTATTTCCTGTGGCATCATGCTCTTTATCCTTAGGAAGTTTATTTGAGCTATGCTTACATCTGTTAAGTACTCTTATTATTATTAATATTATTTTTGTTCAATTTTATTCTTGTTCTGTTTTGTTCATTAGCTCTAGTTCTTTAGAACTGTCTTCACTTTGTAATGACTGACTTTTCTCTCTCTGGTGAATGGAGAAACTTTAATGGCCATATTGCACCTTTATCAGCCATCCATGACAGCCCAGAGTCTGAGATGGAGTTATTAAAAAGCCCCATGTTTGCTGGAAGACGATGCACTTGCTCCTCCAGCTGTCTAGTGGGCAGAAACAGGCAACTCCTATTGAGTTGCCTAACAGAGGCCTCTTGACACTTGGGTCTTCTAATATTCTCTCAGCCTCAGGAAAAGGAAGACTCCGGCAACACTGTCATTCCCTTCATATAAATGAGGCCATAGACATCAGACCTCTTCATGCAAAACTAACTTTACCTTGGAGGTTCCCAGATAACTGAAGGTCATTTCTATATAGAATTACTCTATTTCTTATGCCTGGGGGCTCTAGTTGTTGTTCCTGTGTTGACAACAAACATAGCAATGAAAACCTGACGCAAGCTCTCCCTGCTTGGTCTCTTGCAGAGCCAAGGCCTGACTGGTGCCTAGCAAGCACTGAGCCCACACAGCAATTTTGCTCAGAGAGGAAGGTGAATGGGAGCTGGGAAGACAGTTGGATCGGGGCCAGCCCCTATTCTGGTTGCTGTAGTCATAGCAGTCGTTCTTTCATGGCTCCTGAGTTCTAGTTGGTAGAGAGGGAAAAAAGTAAACTCACATGTGAAAGCAAATTAATTAATATGAGATAGTGATGTGCTGTGAAGAATATGTAATAGAATATTACTTGGAAATTCCAAGGCTACATATGATTGAACAATCAGAGAAATGATCTGAGGTAGTTAATAAACCTAGATTAATGTGAGAAAGTAGAACTTGCAGAATTATGGGGCTAAGCATTAAAGGCATAGGAACAGTAAGGGTAACAGTCCTATATTAGGATTTAGCTTGATGTATCAATAAAAGAAAAAGGTGGTTACTGGGGCTGAAGCATAAGGCTCTTAGCATTGTGATTGCCCCAGCTAAATGTAATAATGCCTCAGAGTGAGATAAAAACTAATTTTCTGTGTTCAACAGTGTCCTCAGAATAAAGCCAATTGCAAATGTTGGCATGAATGTTAAATAAAAACAAGATTTCTTAAACACAAAAAACAATTTAGGTCAATATAAAGAATATTAAGAAATCCATCATATAAATATAAATATTAAAATGTTTTAAAATATAAATATTTTCATTGAGTGTGTTAGTCTTTTAGTCTTTGCAAAAACTTTTTAGTAGTGAAAATCTATATTATAATTCCATTAACGTATTTGTAAATACACAAAGATCTATCAATATAACTTTGTCAATCATCAAGGATCTATTATGTTTTTATTAATAGTTGCCCCATAAAACTCAGCTTTACACTTTATATCCTAATATCATGCTCTTACTTTTAATTTAGAAATATTTATTTTCATCTTCCTGAAGAATAAACGACATATCAAGTGTCTTGTTCATGTGATATCTCATCCTCCAAAACTGTCTGAGCATTCCTTTTTTTTGTTTCATTGACACCTCATGCAAATATCTTAGCAAATCTTACATATCACCTATAACACTTACTTGAACGTACCCTCTTCTTCTCCATTGTGCGACTTTTCCTATTTAACTTCACTCATTTTTCTATACTTATATTATGGCATAATAAGAGGCACATAGTATATGTCCAATAAATGTTGATAATGCATGAAGGAGGGAGGAAGAGTCCAGTGGACACATGGACAGAACAAAATAAAATGCAGTGAACAGTGGGTATGTAATGAGGCCTGGAGGGAAATTAAATGGAGACCCAGAAACAAATTTTATAATAGCTGCTTATGTTGGAACTTATACACCTGTTAGGAACTTTCATGTGCATGATAACGTTAAAAGTGTAGTGACATTATACATTTCCAAAAACTATTATAAATGTATTAATTTATGTCTAGGCCACTTGGAAATGTGGGATATTAATGTAATCTAAAGAATGTTAGCTTCAAGTCATTCTCTCATTGGCTTGCAAACATTGTCAGCTGGTCTAGAACAAAAGAGACTAATGTCTCTCTATATATCCATCAGCCTAGAGAAAAAGCACAGCAAGCAAGAAATGTCTGATTGGTTAAACCGTATTTCTTACTCTCACTAGATCATGTTGTATAGGATTTGTATTTTTCCTATTGTCATCATTATCTAATGAATAAATGGGCCATGTTAAGTTGATTTATTCCTTGAGTTTAGAATGTGCACAGGAAGTGGCTTTTGTTCAAATATTATTGAATCCAAAAATGATTAAAATGTATCATCTCTCCTGGGTTAAACACCAGGGAAACTCTAAATGACATGATAGCACTCAGCAGCTGTTGTACTAACAAAGAAGAAATACTCAATATGGCAGTATTGACACATTCATTAAAAGTGCAACTTTGAGTGTGTAAGCAAATTAGGTTTGCCAGAAAACTAATAGAGCAGACAAATATTCTCATGAAGGACTTGCAATAATAGATGAGATGAGAGGAGATAGCTCTGACTGCAACATGGCCATGATCTGATCATGACGGAGAGTGGAAAACCCTGCAGACAGTATGAATAGCTCAAGGTCAGAGAATGAAGCTTTCATGAACACCTTATAGGGAGGATATGATTTTTGTGTGTGTTAGTGTTGTTGTGATTTTTATATTTATTTTATTTTGATCATAAGCTCACTTGAATTTGCATTAGTACATTGAGAAAAATATACTTCAGTACTTCATGGAATTTTAGTTGGTGTGTGCATATAAAAATTCCTTCAAGTAGGAACTCGTTTAATTTCATATGGCTAAAGTTCAAATTAGAGCAAAAGTTTGAAACAGTATTTTAGCATTAGGGGTTAGTGCCTCTTCGTCCATGCTCTTAGGGTACACTCATGGTTAGTTTGTGCAACTTTGAGCAAATAACAGAAATTCTTTAAACCTCCACATGCATTTGTGAAATCTGGGTGATGCTTCTTGCCTCAGATTGTTGCTGGCAGATTAAATAGTCCCTAGTACAGCGACTTACACATGTAAATATTTAAATAATGGTGACAGCAGACACACTAGTTTGGCTGACCAGAAGACATTTCCTAACCAACTTTTCCTTTACTTGACTCAAACGAGAGCCCAAGAAATGTAAATATTCTTATTTCTGGCAGTACTACAACAGGGAGTGGCCATTTGATACTGTTCTGAGAAATAATATATAGGAAAGTTGGGGAGAGGGCATAGGTGAGAAATATAGAAAATCTTGGATAAGATGAATCAGAAATGATTTATGCGACGTCCCGCACACTTATCTCCAGTCTTCTTGTCTTGAATGATGCCTTAATTTTCAAAGTAGTGGCCAGATTCTACTGATGGAAACAGAAGTGCCAATAAAATCACAGAAATACCAATCTGTTAATTATTAAGTCTACTTCGATTAATTATAAATTTCTTGCAATGTATAATAAATAAATACTTTCTATTTAAAACCATTCTAAGTAAGGTTCTTAGTTATATACAACTAAAACTAAGCCAAATTGAAAAAAATGACTGACATTACTTTTCTAGGGAATTAAAACCTCTCTTAATAGTGATAACGTCTTCGCCATCCCAATTAGCAAACATAAATTATGTGCTCAGCACTTACTAGAACACAGTGACAAATAAATGGCACTATTGACACCTTTATTAAAAATGTAAATGATATTTTGTTTGCATATGTTAATATTAAATACCAGGAGAAATTCTATTCATATTATATATTTCATAATTGTCTTCTTCATTATTTAGAAATAAAAACAAATAGGCTGATGGTAGTGGGTTATCAGAACCTCTTAACATTAGTATTACTAAAGTTGATATACAACACCCCATTGCTAAATTTGACTGTTTTTAAAATAAGAAATAAAAACAAACAGAAGCATTTCCAATTTTATATGCTGTCAATTTATTTAATTAAAATTCTGAATTTTTTAATTTACACTGGTTATATCCCTATTTAAAACATTGGCATACCAATCATACAATTTAGTCCATGACAATATCACAGATCTAGAACACAGAAGTCACTTTAGTTAGAATCAAATAGGTACTGCTGTAAAATCAAATAATTCTGTGGCTTAACAAGATAAATAGAATAATAAAAGAAAAGTTTATCTATCTCTTGCAAAATCTACCATGGGTAGAGGCAATTCTGTAATGCAATTATTGCCATCTAGATACTCAGTGATTCAGAATCTTCAAGGTTTGATGTCACCCTTTTAATATAAGGATTTCATCACAATTTTCATGACAAAAGATGAGAGCACTGGAAGATATCGCAATGAAAATTAAATACTTTGGACAGGAGTAACAGACGTCACTTCCACTTTCCATCCTGGTGAGAAGTAGTCACAGGCTCACATAAAACTACAAGTGTTCAAGGGAGTGTTTTTGTGCACATGCCTCAAAGCAGAGGAGGATCAGACATCTATGAATTTGTAACATTTATCCAAGAGACCGAATATTATTAACACCTAATCTCAACAAATGAACTAACCAATGTTCTTGTATAAGTCCTTGATAATTTAGCTTTTAATACTTGTTATTTTTTAATTGTTTTCCCAGGGATTAACCAGTAAAGACAGCCTCATAGTGGATAATTAAATCTCCAATGTTTCATCAAATACTCTCCTGAAATATTGTATATCTTATAATTAAGAATGGCATTTATTCTAATAAACAATTGAATTATATAATATCCAGGCTTCTTTGGATCCTTTCCTTTTCTAGTATTGCACTTATCTGAAAATTTAGAAAGCACAGTTTGAACAATATTTGTCCAGTGTCAAAATGTTCTCTCAACTGCACAGGAATTTTAATTCAATCTATTCTGGATCGTGACTATCAATATACTTTCTAAATTATCCTTTCTATTAGATTTTCTTTTTAAAAAGTCTGTCCTCTGATTTAACGACACTAACACCCTTGCTTAATAGTAACTATTATTTTTTCTCTCCTGTATCTAAATCTTTGTATATATTTATAAATGGCAGCAGATGAAACACATAGGTAAGATATATGTATATGTATATATCTATGTATACATAGATATATACACACATGTATTGGGTAAATTTTATAACATGGATAAAAATTGCACTTAATTCAGAGTGAGAATATGAAATGACTGAATGAGTGCTTTCATTCTACATTCTTGTACAATTTGAATGAAAATTCTGCTTTCTTCTAAGATGTAATAGCAAGGATAGGATTTACCCTCTGCCTGAAATAACTAAAAAAATCACAAAATGTATATAAAACAAACAAGTTTTAAAGATACTGGAAATAAGATAATAATGGATATAGATCCTTGAGAGATGTGGTAAAATCCAAGGAGCCCAATGTCTCTCCCAGCTTACTGCTTTGAAAAGGTTTCCCAGCTATGGTCCAGGAAGGGGAACCCCACGAGGAGGCTGGTGGATGCTTTGAGAGGAGGAAGAGGAGCTGAGAATCCAGAGAGACCAAAATGGCTAGAACTCACAGGAAGAGTGCTGGAAAAGCACATCTTAAACATCTCTATTAAAAGAAGAAAAGTCTTAAATCCATGTCCTCAGCATCCACCTTAAGAAACTAAAAAAAGAGCCAGGCACAGTGGCACACATGTGTAATCCCAGCTACTTGGGAGGTTAAGGTGGGAGAATTGCTTGAGCCAAGGAGTTTGAGACCCACATGGGCAACATAGCGAGACCTGATTCTCTATTACAAAAATGAAAAAAAAACTTGGATAAATAAAAAGAAATATAAATGAAGAAAAGAAGATTAAACCCTAAAGAGAAAAACTATCAAAAATAAAAGAAAAATAAAATAGAAAATAGCAAAATCAATAAAACCAAAGATGTTTTAATCAATAGATAAATAAAATCAATAACTTCTACTAATACTGATCAGAAAGAAACGAAAGAAAATTCACATGACCAATAGCATGAATAAGAGATGGTACATCACTGAAGATGCTACAGATGGTAAACATACTGTGTGCAAAATTATACCTATAGATTCAAAAGTTTAGATGCAATGAAAAGAATTCTTGAAATATGAAAACTTGAGTATACTCCGGAAAAAATAGGTTAGTTACCTCAATTGTCATAGATATTAAATAATTTAAATATATAATAAAAACATTCCTATGAAGTCAAACTGTAGGCTCAGAATGCTTCATGATAAATTTTACAGCACACTATGGAATAAATTGAACCAATTCTACTAACTCTTCCAGAAAACTTGAAGTGGAAAGATTATTTCCCAATGGATATATTGAGGGGAGATTTACCCTGATATCAATTTTAGACAAAGATATAATTAAAGACAACTACAGACTAACATTTCCTATTGATTGGATGCAGAGATAAAACGAACGCTTAGGTAGAGTAATTTTAATAAGAATCATAAGATAATAAGGAAATGTATGGCATTTCCAGTTTGAAATGCTTGTAATAGAGGAAGTTTTGAAGATTTTTAGTCAGAAGAGTTCTGAATCAAAAACAGAAGTACATATATCATGAAATAAAGTGTAAAAGCCAAACCTATTGAGACATGTGGAGAATTTTGTTCACATATACACATTGGATTTTTTTCAAACAACAAACTAAATATTAAATTTAGGAGTAGAGATATACTTTTCTGTTTTCTCAGATTATCCAAGCCAAAATACATGAATACAATATACATTTTGTACCTTCTTTAATAATAATAAAAATTAAATTTGCTGAACAATGCTTTACCTCCTTCATGTTGTTGCTCAAATATCACTTCCTCTGTGAAGCATTTCCTGACTTTTGTATGTAAATCACAATCCTTCCTTGGCATGCCTTATCTGTCTTTTCTGCCTCTTTTCATTTCCTTTTTCACCATGGCACTTATTATCCTTATACTTATACTTATACTTATTATACATTATACTTTTTAAGTCCATCTTCCTACAACTAAAATGAAGTCTGTAAAGGCAGGTATTTTTATACAGCCACCTCTGTGTGCCTTAGCAATGTCTGACACAAAGTAGGCCCCATAAAACATTTGATGAATGAATGAATGAAACAACTATCCATCATAGACTGTATTAAGTGCTTAAAATACTTTATTTCTGTGAGTCTTCACAACAATCCTCAATATACCCTTCTTACTTCATTTTAATCAAAACAAAGTGAATCTTGCAGAGTTTAAGTAGCAGCTCAAGATGACACAGATATTAAGTGCTGATGTCAGAGCTGTGACTCAAAATTATCTAAGTCTGATTCCAAAGTTTATGATCTTGTTCAGTAATTTCAATGTTTCTGTAGCAAAATTGGTAAAATAATAAAATTAGAATGGAACTTATCTAGAATTTGACTAGCATTGATTACACATTTTTTAATTGAGAAAGTATTCAGGCATATTAATCAATAAATATAATTCTCATAATATGGCATATAGAGGCAAGATTCTAAAAATATTACCATAAAGGAAGGGTACAATGATCAGCACAAATTGTCCTTTTTGTTTTTTCTAACCTTTTAACAGCATATTTTTTAAAAGAAAATTTTAACTTCTTTACTTATATATTTCCTTTGTGCTGTTTCATTAATATCTCTAGATGCTATAGAAAAACCGTCTTCCTGAGATGGTGTCCAGAGACCAAAGAATGATTCAAACAAGTCCAGCTTGGTGAGTTACCTGAGTTTATTAGAGCTGTGGTCCCCAACCCCAACAGTACCAGTAGGCGGCCTGTTAGGAACCAGGCTGCACAGCAGGAGTTGAGCAGCAGGTGAGCAAAGCAGGGAAGCTTCATCTGTATTCACCCCAGCTCCTCCTCCAGTCTGATCAGTGAGGGCATTAGATTCTCACAGGAGGCCAACCCTAGTGCGAACCGAACATGCAAGGGATCTAGGTTGCATGTTTTTTATGAGAATCTAATGCCAGATGATGTGAGGTGGAGCTCAGGCAGTGATGCCGGGGAGTGGTGGCAAATACAGATTATCATTAGCAGAGAGGTTTGACTGTACCATAATGTAATGTGCTTGAATCTTCCTGAAACCATGAATCCAGTCCCTGATGCCAAAAAGGTTGGGGGCTGCTGTGTTAGAGGTTACTTACAAAGGGCACTCACTCCTGGGTGGCACAGGATCTCTCCCGAGAGTGATATCTGCACAGCCAACTCTTATCACCTTAAATCCCTTTCCAGGGATGACTTGGAGCTCTTTCACTGTTATCATCTGTTCACATATAAAACAAATTAAGCACGTACAACCATCGTGTGCCTTCCTACAGCCCATGTTTTGATAATGACATTATAACTCTCTATTAGGGAGGGATTTTAGTACTATATTTAGCTAAAGGGTACTGTAGGATAGCAAGAGCAGTTACAAGCCATCTCAGCAGGTTTGCAAGGACTGCTGGGGCCTTGTGGGTTTTCTCAGTATTTCTAATGTTTAGCTTAAGCCATTGCTTTTCCATTAACCCTTAGGTGTCAATTTTTCCCAGTGGGGAACCACTTTCTTCCCCTCATGTGCATTTAATGGCACATTACGGATCTTGAGATAGCTGCACAATTTATTAAGCCCATATCATAAGCCTCCAATATAGTTATGTCTAATGGAGAATAATTGTGTGGACTTCTTTTACATGCATAAGTTATTTTTAAGTGAAAAAATAAAAAAACTGTAGTTACAGATAGAATAGAGCAACACATCAATGCTTAAGTATCATGGAAAATACATGTTTTATCAAGGATTTAAATTTGTTGGAGATTTCTTTTTTCTTTCTCTCCCTAAAAGTGCACTATGTATACCAAGACAATACAGCTAATTCATGGAAATTCTAATTCCTTTGAAAAATTCAAACATCTTGCATCATGGATTATCTACTAATCAGAGAAAATATATAATGCATTGTTGATAAAGTCAATCTGAGACTACATGGAACCATTAAACACAAAATTAACATATTTATCACTCTTTCAATTTACTCATTAAAAAGCAATTCTTCAGTTTGTTTTCATGACTGTATTAGTCAGTATATGATTAAGACAAGTAAGATGGACCCTGGGATTTTCAAATTTAACTATATTGTCAACTCCTGTTCTTTGGGAACCACTCATTACTCAGTTTTACGTACCCCAAGAGAAGCTTTTGTCCTTTCTTTGCTTACTAGTAAAGTTCTGTTAAATTAAAACTGGCTTCATTTACAGTGTGAATTAACAAATGTGACACTACCCTTCAAGTATTGCTTTTCACAAGGATTGCCAGAAAAAATAGCAAATATTTCAAATCAAAAAGATCCAGATCTGGCTGGTGAAGCAACCTGAAAAAATTAATTCAGAGAAAGCCACCTAGACTTTTATCAAAATATAGCATTTAAATATGCATTATATTTTTTAAATTTTAGAAATAATGCATATTTATTATAGAAAAAGAAAAATCAAAATTAATGTTCAAATAACCTACTAATTTGCCACACATAAATGAACACTATTAGCATTCCCACCTCCTCTTTCTCCAAAAACTAATACATAAAGCACTGTAGTGATCATAAAGATAGGAACCTCTGTGTCGAAGATCTCTTGGGAATTAAGTTCAATAGGCAACTGGCCATGCAATATCATTATTTCCAACATAAATGACTTGACTTCTGGTTCATGATGGTGCATTGAGCAACACCTTACTTATCTGGAACCTCACTACAATAATGTTTAGAAACACAAAAATGACTAAAAATTGCAGAGAGAATTGAGGTGGTTATTTGAACAAAATATACACAAGTTTCTGAATATTAGAAACTAGTAGATATGCATCGATTGAAGAAACAGAGAAGAGAAAGGAAGCACACACCTATCATTGATCTCAGAGGTGAAACTAGTATTATCAGTACAATCACAGAGCTTCCTGGCTTGGTATTGCATACACAGTTGACCCTTGAACAACACAGGGGTTATGGGCACTGACCCTAATTGAAAATCCATGTGTAACTATTGACTCTCCCAAAACTTAACTACTAATAGCCTACTGTTGACTGAAAGCCCCACTGATAAAATAGTCTATCAACACAAATTCTGTATGCTGTATATGCTGTATTCTAACAATAAAGTAAATCAAAGGAAAAAAGTTATTAAGAAAATAGTAAAGAAAAGAAAATATATTTACTATTCATCGAGCACAAATGGATTATCATAAAGGTCTTTATCCTCACAGGCTTCACATTGAGTAGGCTGAGGGAGAGGATAAAGAGGGGGTTGGTCTTGCCGTCTCAGGGGTGGCAGAGGTGGAAGAGATGGAGGAGGTAGAAGGGGAAGCAGGAGAGGTGGGCACATTTGAAGTTACATTTATTGAAAAAAATTCTGTATAAGTGGACGCATGCAGTTCAAACTGGTAGTGTTCAAAGGTCAAGTCAACTGTATAGAGTTTAGGAGAAAGTTGCTGAAAAAATTTGTTGACATTCTGTCTACTCAATAGCCACATCAGGGCTACTGACCACTTTCTCTTTTACTCTAGCACACAGAATCACTAGGAACCTAGACTAATTCCACTGACACACCTAGGAAGACCTACAGGGCTAGGCTAGATGTTGACATCTGAATAAGTTAAGTTTTGTATTTATAAACAGAAGAAATAGTTTCTCACGGATTTTATCAGAAAATAAATGTATTAAAAGGACATATGTTAGTTCACAGATGAACTACTGAACCAGAGACTGAGCTACACAGTTAAGAACAAAGTTCAAAATCTGATTGCACCACTGGTCCACGGAGGAAACTAGTAGACATAATAACTTGTTTCACTGACACACGTGCCCAGGGAAATTGATAATACTGCAATTTCTTCTATTACTACTGCCACCAGAAAATACTGTCATCATACCAGACACCTTATTTTATTGCAATAACTATCTCTACTAGATACAGAAGTATTTCAGTTACCTGCATATTTGTGTCATTATCAAGTTTCCAGTGCAACTGTGGAAAGATAGAGAAACATTTACAGATTGAAGGGGACTAGAGAAACATAATGGCCAGTTTAGATTCTGGAAGAGAAAAAAGTAACAGAAAATTCCAAGAAAGTCTATACTTTAGTTAATAGTATTGTGCCAATGTTAACTTATTAATTTTGATAAATGTACTATATTTATGTAAAACTTTAACATTAGGGAAAACTAGGTGAAGTGTATATGGGAGTTCTCTGTGTGCTCTTTCAGTAAATCTAAAATAACTTTAAAATAAAAAAAGTTTTTATGAAACTATTACCAGTTATTGAGTTTAGGTATGGTATCAGAGAACAAAATCCACAATTATCTGAAAAATCCAATAGAATATTTCCCCTATTCACAATTATACAACTGTGTGAGGCCAGATTGCTCTAAATACCTCAATTGAAATAGCATATTGCAAGAGATTGCATGTGAAAGCAGAGAAATCAGACATTAAAGAAATTTGGAAAAAATGTAAAATAATGCTATGCTTCTATTTTTGTCATGGAAAATGGTTCTTACTTATAAAATATTTATCATAACATGTAATATTAATTGTTTTATTATAATTATCAAATCAATTAATAAATACATATTTTCTAATTAGTTATTTTAATTTTATAGTTAGTAATATATTGATAGATATAATCAACATAAAACTCTTTGGTCTCTCCCTAAATTTTTAAAGGAGAAAAGGCCTCCTGAGACTAAAATATTTAAGAACCTTTGGCATGGAACATTTATTAGATATAATGTCGTAATATCAACCAGGAATGACAAGATTCATCAGAATAACTTGAAGAAAGGGATGCAAAGGAATTTTTTTAAAGGACAAAATAAATCTGTTTTCCCAGAAGAGTAGCACAATTTTTGTCCAGAGACTGTGGACAGACTTCAATTCTGATTTGAATGATATTAATATTGAAAGGGCAGAAGTGGATGAATTTGGTTGGAACAGGATTAATCAGGTTCTTATTGGCATTGTGGAGATAATGATTTGTAAAATATGGACTTAGCTAGATTAAAGACAAGGAGCTTGCTAACAGGATCCATCTTAAATACAACAAAATTATGAAAACTTAGCAGAAATCTCCAGCCATTCAGCAAGAATACAAAGTTTACCCATAGATATTAGAAAAAGATAGAATTTAAGTTAAAAAACCTAAATTCATAGGATGGCTCCTATAATATCATCTATAGTTTAGAATCATGGCTCTAGTACTCCCACATCAAGATTTAGTGGAAAAGAATATACTCAAACCACTTATTAGGTTAATAAGTCCTGTTGTATCCTTAAGCAAAATTTTAGGAAAAAAAGATGACCTCAAAAAATGTTATAAACTTAGGATTTGCTCTTCTTTTTTTCTTTATTTCCTTTTTCTTTCTTTCTTTCTCTCTCTCTTTATTTCTTCCTCCCTCCTTTCCTTCTCTTCTCTCTTTCTTTCTTTCTTTCTTTCTTTCTTCTTTCTTTCTTTCTTTCTTTCTTTCTTTCTTCCTCATTCTGGGTATCTGTCAGCCTCCAACCTGTCTCTAGCATTTTTACCTATTGGCCTAGACAGTATGAGCAGACAAAACTATAAAAATGGTCTGCATAGCTGGACAGTATTAAGTAGAGGAGAATGACAATTAACCATTTTGTTAGGTAAGCTATGTATTTGTCAAAGTTTCACTGTGAAATAACTACACTCAGTTGAATTTTCTTTTCTATTTCCACATTCTGTTCTGTTTCCGTTGCGACAAACAATAGCAGAAAGACCAAGAGAAAGAAATTCTCGTATTTTTGGACATCACCTTCCCATACGATATAATGATGTTATGCAGTTACAGAACTCACGTTGAGTAAAAAGGCAGAGCCATTACTTGTACATCTCTGATGAATATTTTAAATTATCATCTCATATTCCAGTAAAATATTAGCATAATTAAACACATTGATGTTTCCTTAGTGCTTCATAAAGATGTTCATAAAGAAGCTATGAAAAATATGATTTTCTTGAATATTTATTGAATACGAGACATGTACTTTTATACTGAGCTTGGTTATTGCAAAATTTTCTTACAGTCTTAGCTCAAGGCTGTCAAATTTGTTAATCTTTTTAAGAAACCATCAACATTTGACTTTGGTAATTTTATTTATTGTTGGTGTTAAAATTCATTGATTTCTTCTCTTACATTTATTATTCTCTCCCTTATTATGGGTTTAATTTACTCGTTCTTTCTAGTTTCCTTAAAAAGGACATAAGGTGGTTGATTTTAGAACTTTGTTTTATGATATGATTCAGCACTATAAAGATTTAAGCTATTAAAATATGCAAAGACATGGAATAACCCTAAATACACATTTCTAAGTGAAAGAGCCAATCTGAAAAGGCTACATACTGTACAGTTACAACTATGTAACATTCTGAAAAAGGCAAAACTATGGAAAGAGTAAAAATATCACTAGTTGTGAAGTAGTTGTGACCATTTAGTAGGGAGAGAAGGATGAATAGGAGGATGACAGAGGATTTTTATGAATTTCTATAAAAATTCATTATACATGTTATAGTATCATACTGTGTACGATACTATATTTATGGATACATGTCATTATACATTTTTCAAAACCTGTAAAA
The DNA here is from genome assembly GCA_008086735.1 of Cheirogaleus medius. Taxonomy (NCBI): domain Eukaryota; kingdom Metazoa; phylum Chordata; class Mammalia; order Primates; family Cheirogaleidae; genus Cheirogaleus; species Cheirogaleus medius. The sequence goes on along the minus strand of VBSM01003204.1, from coordinate 46,068,394 downwards.
TGTACAATACTAGAGTGAACCCTAAAGTAAACTGTGGACTTTAATAATATATCAATGTAGCTTCATCAGTTATAACAAAGATACCACTATGGTGCAGGGTTTTGATAACGAAGGAGGCTGTATGTATGTGGAGTTATATAGTATGTGGGAAATTTCTGTATATTCTTCTCAATTTTGCTATGAACCTAAAACTGCTTAACAAATAAAAGTTATTCCTAAAATGTAATAGAACGTATAGCTTCCCATTGTTTGTGAGTTTTTCTGGCAAATTACCAAACCTGAATGGGTGGTGGGAACCCCCAAATTTGTGGCCAGAGTGGCTGAAGGACCCACAAACTTTGGGCTGTCTGAAGTAAAGTCAATATTGTGGAGGACCGTACCCCAGCCTAAGACGTTTGTCCTTCCAGGCAGTGGGTTTCAGATGACATTGCAGATCCATAAAAGATAAATTAAAGAAAGCAACAAAACTGAGCACGAATATAAAATCACCCCCTGAAGATTGTCTTCATTTCAGTTTCTCCTGCAGTTTTATTTTTTTACACTGATCTTCTGTATCAGAGGGTCATTATAACTTTCTGAACAGTGAAATAATTGGAATTTAGTTTCCCAATTTTAAAAGAATACCAATGAGTAATTTTCTTTCACTTTTAAGTAAAAAAACTCATTTTTTCTAAGGCAATAGTAGATGATGGATAAGTTTTAAAAATTGTTTTTAAAAAATAATGTGGTATCTTCTGGCTTCGGGATCCTTTTACAGATCAAGTCAATTGTCTATGCTCTTACTCTATTACAAAGGGCCTAAGGACCCAACTTGTATTCCTCTTCTTTGGTAGTTAATAACATCCATTTCATCTTTCAGAGTGATTGTTTTCTCCTTGCCTATCCAATCTATCTTTTACAGAACTTCAATACTCAATTCAAAAGAAAAAAAATTGTTTAAATTTATTGTATCGGTGTAATCGTATTGTCGTTTATACATGTAATACCTAAACTGCACCGACCTTATAATTAAATGTCATTGAGAGGGGTAAAATTAAAATATATCTTCAAATTAAATGCAAATTATATCTATATAAAATTCAGCTTTACAAAATTAATTTTGTAGCACAGTCAATTCTTTTACTCTTTTGACAGGATTCATTTTGGACTCTCTTTGCCTCTCTAGGGATACAACAGTGAGCACAGCCATGATTCCTGACTTCATAAGCTTACACTTTAGAGAAATAAGAGAGTAATCAGTAATGCAATAATTTTCTAATTGTAAACTTTGATAAATACTATGAAGGAAATCTACATTGTATTATAAGATTTTGTAATAGGAACTTGACTTTGAGGACTTGGAGAAGTCTTCAATAAAACAACAGGATTGATGTAAGAGCTAAAAGATGAATCAAGTAAATTATTCAGACAGACTTCAGGAAGATTATTTTGACAGGGACGTGTATGCAATGTTTAAAGCCCAGAAAGAAGGAGTCTTTGGCTGGGGCATAGAGAGTGATTTGTGACTTGATGGGAATGACGCTGGGGGTAGGAAGAGTTAGTCTCAGTCCCAGATCATGAGAGCTTGAGGGGCCACCTTAAGTATCACAGTGTTTATTTTTACAGCATTAAGAAACCATTGAAGGTTCTTATTCATGGAGTCATGTAAATAAAGAGTATTCAGTTTTTGTCTCTGTGCCTGTTTTCTGTGAAAATCTCTCACCCTGGAATATGGAGACCAGGCTTCAGGTAGAAGTGTGAATGAATACAGACCTTGTAGGTGGTCACTGGGGTAGACCAGACAGGAGGGAGCCACCCCACTAGCGTGACACTGATGCTGATGTAAAAGATGGAGGGAAGGGAACAGATGAGCGGTACTTCAGAAGTAAAATAGATGCTCTTTGGTGACTGTCCCTAAGGGGAGCAATTCTTCCAAGACAATGAGAAAAAAGAAACTGGTTGCTGTAAAATGGGATATTTTGCGTTCAGCTATCCCATAATTTATGTACTGTGTGATTGTGTAATTGTCTCAGATTTTCTTTGTTAAATTTAATAAAAAACGAATTTTATGTTATAACAAAAAAAATTGCCTTCCTTAGTATAAAGGTATCAATTCACATATCATTTTACTTCCCTACTTTCTTCATTATCCTGAATATACTATATTAGCACAATTAGGCTTCACTATAGACTAAAAACACAACAGCATATTTGAGTTGTTGTAATCACGTGATGACATATTAAAGATTGTAATTATAATAAAAACACAAACAAAAACAAAACACATACATTACATTTGAATAGCTATTGGAGAAATGCAGCCTTATAGAGCTTTCTTGCTCCTGATCTGAGTCTGGCTGCTAAATAAAATATATCTATGTTATTTCAAATATAAAGTCAATTTGGAATCTTTTTATTAATTTTTTTCCTACTCAACATTCAAGAGAAAACAAAAACAGCAAACATGGATATGTTACAAAACATATCCATTTTAAAGATGTTATGGATGATCTGTGCTTTCTCATGCTGGCATCCTTTTGGGATGGCAAATTAACACCTTATTAGGTTTCTGTTCTAGCTTTTATTTCGAAGAGTCAGACTTCCATAATATCTTCCCCTCTCAATCTCCTGACTTCAAAGGGAAAGCCAGGGGACCTCATTTCCCCAAAGTCTCCTCTGCCTAATCTGCATATTATGTTATTACAAAGAGCAGGTGAAATAGAGGCTTTAAAAATTAAAAATATATCAGGAAAATTATAAAGAAAATAATATATGTAATACTATTTCCTTTATATTCATTATATATATGGTGTTTGTGTATATCTATATATTTATATGGATAGATGTATATATACACATACAGCTTGCACTATAGCAACCTGCACTCTTTGTTCTCTAACAGGACAACTGGCTTTAGACTATAGTCTGGGCAGCAGAACTGATTTCTGCTTTCTTTAATAATTGTTAAGCCATATTATCTAATGTTTACATCTGGTTTGTGACGTGAATTTGTTTTAAAGATTATAAATATACATACACAGTGTATGTGTAAAGCAGAATGCCTGTCTTTCCTGATTATTTTTATACCATATTGTAAGTTATGTTACTTATTCTTTATCAATTTGGGGAATAAAAGATGTTTTGGTTATTTAGCATAATCAACAAAAGAGGTTAAATGTCCTCTGCTTAAATTTCCAATTCAACTTGTAAATGTTTTACATAAGTACATACTAATACTTGAAATATATATATATACACACACACACACACCAACACACACATCATAGAATAATCTATACATGTATATTAATATATCTTCTTAACTCTGGGTAATAAAATAGATGAAAAGAATGACACTATTTTTTTAAACATTGCCTTTCAGCCATAATTTTTAAAAATTTCTTGTTCTAAGCAATAAATAGATACTATGTTTATACAATTACATAAAATAATAAAACATATAGAGAGTAAAATTGCATCTATTTTTATAGACTGATCTATACATATATATTTTCAAAATTCTGGATTATAAAATAAATTGGGTGAAAAAGTAAATTCATTTTTTAAAAACTGTACTTTTAAGATATACTATTTTTTAAGACTGGTCAAATGAAGCAGTGTTAAGCTATACTTTCAAAAATTTTTTTTATTTTAAGAATAAAATGTGGAGCTTTCAACTTCTATTAAAAGTTACATATTTTAAGAAACACTTTTAGCTATTTATAGTATTCAATAAGTAGCAAAAACAAAATTTTATCAAATCACATTCTCTGAAAAGTGTATTATGAACTCAGGGCAGTGAAGACATCCATTTGAGGGCAAGGTTTCATTTTTGAAACAGGCTGAAACAAATATCCTTCTTGAAGTATATCTGTCTCTTTTGAGGATGAAAATCTTAAACGATCTCAAGTACATTAGAGAAGAAAGGTCATATCTTTTATTAAAAATCAATATTACTTACTTCACAAAATATATGTAGCCTAAGTCCATTTAGAGACCTGCTAGGATCCTTCCAAATCTTATTACAGAATTTTAAATGTCCCTGGAGGGTGGAGCAGGGAGTGTGAGATTAAGCATTACATGTTAAATTCTCATTCAATTTACCCACAACTGTGTGCCTGGCAGTGTACTGTACCATAGTATATCAGGCAGTAAATACCATGGTTTCCTGACCTTGAATTAGTTGAATCCTTTTGGAAAGTTGATGTGATTTACTCATGGTATGATTTAAAATGGAAGCTGGTCCAAAATACGTTAAGTATTGGCTACCAAAGCAATTCCATATTGTGGGAGTTTTGCCAGATTGCAGAAGAGATTAAAAATCTGGCATCCACTGCATTCTCTAAGCTGTAACTTCCAAAGTTTTTATTTTTATTTTAATTTTAAATTATTTCAGAAAACCCATAAAAAAATCTAGAAGTTTGACATAACACTCAGGGTTCGTATAATATATGCTTGGTGCTAAATATGGATATAGCAGCTTTGTAGTAATTGAAGACTTGGTGCAGAATTTTGCAGATTTCTGTATAACCCCCAAATTAATAAATAATAGATTAGGAATTACTTGTACTTTTCCAAAATTTCTGCTGAAGAAACATATCAGGGTTCAGATCTTTGCAGTGCAATGACAATTAGGAAGGATACTCCTGCCCAAGGCAAGTGCCTGACAGGTATTGCCCTGTTGTGTTTTGCTATTAATGTTTAAGATAAATTGCTAATTTCCTTTATTTAGCAAGAATTATGCTGATATTATCCTGCCATTATGCTGGAGCCTAGTATAACTACATTCTTAATAATGTTATGAAAGCTTTGAGAAATAAAATGACTATGAAGCATCAATTTTTCCTCTTTTTGAATATTGCTTGGTAACTATGAAAAACAACTTCCTTTTGGGAAGTCCACTCATAATCCAATTAGAGCTTCAAAGATTATGTCATCTGTGCTAGCAATAAAAATATCTGGAGAAGATCTGTCATTTTCAATAGTAAATAACTTAAAACAGAAAAGAAGCATTGAAAACTGACTTTTATTTCTGACAGATATAATGATGTTTTTGAAACATTAAAGAGGCAAAACATGGAATTGCTGTTTGGCGATAGCTATTTTATATGTATACCTTGATAACTTGTTCTGAAGACTGCAATGTCTTGGAGGGGTAAACATTTCTTGTTTTTAAAATGATAAAATAAACTGCAAATCTTGATTGAGTTAGACTGTAAAAAGTTTGTGATTCAATGGAATCACCACGCGGTCATTCTGTGCTTAATCATTTCATTTTTACCATTTACCAACATTTTATTGCTTCAATAGATGGTAATTAATTAAGGGAAGTTATATCTGGAAAAGCCAAATCTGGAAAGTTTCTCCTGCTGATCCCATTGCTTTTGGAAACCTCAGTCCTCTAACTAATTAGAATGCCAGAATGTGCTGATGCCTTTATATTAAAGAAGACTACACAGAAGCTAATAAGAATGTGTTATTTACATTGTAATCTTTTCATTAACTTAAGCATGTGTTATAGCCAGAAATAACGTAGAGCTAGTATTTCATTATCACAAGGTGTGGGAGAAGATTCACATGTATAAGAGCACAGATATTTGTCCATTCCTTTCCTCAATGTATTCTAAAAGATTTATAGAAAGTAAAACAAAGCAAAAGAATAATAGGCATACCTCATTCTATTGCATTTCACTTTGTTGCATTTCGCAGATACAGTAAATCCTCACTTAACATTGTCCACAGGTTCTTAGAAACTGACTTTAAACAAAATGACATATAACAAAACCAATTATCCCAAAGGCTAATTAATAGAAATAAGAATTATGTTCCTATGGAATATCTCTGGTCTCAAAAACATCACTTAACTGCTTAATAAAGACATAAACACTTCTAATATTAAACATTGAAATAAATGTGAGCCATATATACATTTAAGAAATATTAATAACAAGTAAGATAATTATTTACCCCAGTTTTGGTGAAGCAGTGAGTGGAGACATTCATAGTATGGTGAGTTAAATCAAGGAATTACAGCAAAGCCAAAATTTTACTGAGCACCTCCTAGCTCCACCCAATTCAAAAACAAACAATAGCAAGTATGTCAGGCTTGCAGAGCACTTTCAGGTTGCACTGTTTGTTGTGTATTTGTATGATTATCATATACTTTACACATTTTTATTTTACAGTAATTGTTATTCATTTATTTATTCATTTTCCAACGTGCCTCTTCCAGTTGAGTGTTGAAGGTGGATCTATCCCTGCAGCTCAGGACTCACGGTGGAAACCGACCATGGACAGGACAGCATCTCATTGCAGGGTACACACCCACACACACACTCACACACATACACAAACACTCAGACTTGGACCACATAGACATGCCAATTCACCTAACATGCACACCTTGGGGATGTGGGAGGAAAAACCTGCATACTCCACACAGACAGTGGCCCTGCCAGGGAGTCGATATTTTTTTACTCATCAATGTTATAATTAAAATAACAGTAAATAAAATGACTTTATTTGGGGACCTGCACTATTGCATTTTTTTGCTAATTGAAGGTTTATGGCAACTCTGCTTGAATCAAGTCTATGGGCACCATTTTTGCAACAGCACATGCTCACTTCCTGTCTGTGTGTCACATTTTGGTAATTCTTGCAATATTTCAAATTTTTTCATTATTATTATATCTATTATGGTGATCTGTGATCAGTGATTTTTTGATGTTACTATTATAATTGTTTTAGAAAACCACAAACCACTTCCACGTAAGACAGAGAACTTAATTAATAAATGTATGTCCCCTGACTGCTCTACGGATCACCTATCCCCCATCTCTCTCCCTCTCTTTAGACCTCCCTGTTCCCTGAGACACAACAATATTGAAATTAGGCCAATTTGTAACTATAATACCCTCTAAGTGTTTAAATGAAGGGGAGATTTGCATTTCTCTCACTTAAATCAAAAGCTAGAAATGATTAAGCTTAATGAAGAAGGCATGCAGAAGGCCTAAAGCTAGGCCTCTTGCACCAAACACTTAGCCAAGCTGTGAATGCAAAGGAAAGTTCCTTGAAAGAAACTAAAAGTGCTACTCTAGTGATCACACAAATGATAAGAAAGTGAAACAGCCTTATCCTTGTTATGGAGAATGTTTGAGTGGTCTTGACAGATCGAACCAGCCACAACATTTCCTTAAGCCAAAACCTAACCCAGAACAACGTCCTAACTCTTCAGTTCTATGAAGGCTGAGAGAGGTGAAGAAGCTGTAGAAGAAAAGTTTGAAGCTGGCATATTTGGTTTATGAGGTTTGAGGAAAGAAACCATCTCTATAACATAAATGTGCAAGGTAAAGCAGCAAATGCTGATGTAAAAGCTGCAGCAACTTCTCCAGAAGATCTGGCTAAGATAATGATGTAGGTGGATACACTGAACAACAGATTTTCAAAGTAAATCAAACAGCCTTATATTGGAAGAAAATGCCATCTAGGACTTTCATAGCTACAGAGTAGAAGTCAAGGCCTGGCTTCAAAGCGTCAAAGGACAGGCTGACTCTCTTGTTAGGGACTAATGCAGTTGAAGTCAATATTCACTGTTCTGAAAATCCTAGGGACCTTAAAAATTATGCTAATTCTACTCTGCCTGAGCTCTCTATAAATGGAACAATAAAGTCTGGATGACAACACATCTATTTACAGTATGGTTTACTGAATATTTTAAGCCCACTGTTGAGACCTCCTCCTCGGGAAAAAGGATTCCTTTCAAAATATTACTGCTCATTGACAATGCACCAGGTCACCCAACAGCTGTGATGGAGACGTACAGGGAGATTTTATATTGTTTTCTTACCTGCTCTTACAACATTCACTCTGTAGTGTATGAGTCAAACAATAATTTTGACTTTCAAGCCTTATTATTTAAGAAATACATTTTGTAAGGCATTAGCTGCCATAGATAGTGATTCCTCTGATGGATCTGGGCAAAGTAAATGATAAACCTTCTGGAAATGATTTGCCATTCTAGTTGTCATTAAGAACATTTGTCTTTCATGAAAGGAGGCCAAAATATCTATATTAATAGGAGTTTGGAAGTAGTTGACTCCAATACTCACTGATAACTTTGAGGAGTTCAAGACTTCAGTGGAGGAAGTAAATGCATATGTAGTAGAGACAGCAAGAGAAGTAGAATTAAAAGTGGAACCTAAAGATGTGGTTTAATTGCTGCAATCTCATGATAAAACTTGAATAGATGAGGAATTGCTTTCTATGGATGAGCAAAAACATTAATTTCTTGAAATGAAATCTACTGTTGGTGAAGATGCAGTAAACATTGTAGAAATGATGACAAATTGAGAATATTTGAGATTGAGAATATTATGTAAACTCGGTTGTTAAAGCAGGGGCAGTGTTTGAAAGGATTGACTTCATTTTGAAAGATGTTCTTCTGTAGGTAAAATGCTATCGATCAGAATCAGATGCTACAAAAACATCTTTTTTGAAAGGAAGAGTCAATCGATGTAGCAAGCATCATTTTTGTCTTATCTTAAGAAATTGTCACAGCCACCCCAACCTTCAGCAATCAGCCAAAAGACATCAACAAGGTAAGACCTTCCACCAGCAAAAAGTTTACCACTGCTGAAGACTCAGGCAGTCATTAGCATTTTTTTATCAGTAAAGTATTTTTAATTAAGGTATGGGCATTGTTTTCTTGACATAATTCTGTTGAACACATAATAGAGTACAGTGTAGTAGAAATATAACTTTCATATGCAGTGGAAAACCAAAAAGGATGTGTGATTTGCTTTATTGCAGTATTCACTTTATTGCAGTCATTGGAAAAGGAATCCACAATATCTCTAAGGTATGTCTATAGAAATATACCTTTATCGTGGATTCAAAGCACAGATGGGAAAGTGGCCAACTTTTACACGCACATACACACACACACAGCAGATGTTTGTATTACCATGTCATAGGGCAGAAAGTTATTTTCTCTTCATTTCTCCTTCTTCTTTCTCTCACTTTCATTATTTGATTGGACTCTACTGACTCCATATTTACAAAAACGAAAAATGCAAATGTGTGCTGTTGATAAAAATTAATGTTGTCATTAATAAAATATTTGACAAATAAATTTTAATTTCATAATAAAGTGTTGAATTTTAGTCAATAAAAACAGCTGATTGTTTTTAAAGTATGCATAATGTCATTAAGAAAAGGAGGGCTAGGAAGAGGTAGAAAGGGAAAAACTGTGAAGGGATGGTCTCGGTAAAAGAGAGAAAGGAGGAGAGACACCAAAAGAAAGAACTGAAGAGACTTGTGCAGGCAATACATGTGCATTTGCAGAGGAGAGGGGCACAAAGGTCACATATGTGGGCAGAAGACACACTCACAAGAATGCCAAATAGAGAAGGTGTGTGTATAAAGAGACTTGACTCCAGGTGAAGTTATCTCCTTGGCAAAGCTCCAAATTGTCCCACTCCCCAAAACCTGACATTTATCTGCTTCCATTGTGCTGATCTAATCAAGCACAAGGTGGATTTGCTTCCTGCCTTTGGTTGTTTTTCCTAGATCACATCCACCATAGAATTTTATGCAGAAACTCCCAGGCTACATATAGTGCAATGATGTCATTATTAATAGCATTACCTTTGCCTCTCACCATTGGTCAGAATTGAGCAATCAATTATCTGGCCATTTAAATGTATTATGGAAATAAAGAAAAAACACCCAAATGAGACCAAGCAGAGGCTATTTATTCAGAGCTTGCTATAGCAAGAGAGTCAGCCATCACCATTTACATTTGGGAGAGACTCAAAGGCAGGAAAGGGAGTGTAAAAGCTTTATAGTAGAAAAAAAGGGGAAGGCTCTGCTATACTCTGATTGAAGGTTGTTGGCTAGGGATGCTGGAGGTGGACAAACCAGAAGCAGATATTCCATGTGATTCATTAGGGAAGCATATTTGATTTTCTCTGGTTGATCCTAAATTGGAAGGAAGAAGAAAAATTAAGGAAGCCGATAGACCATTTTGGGGTTGGTTACTACAGAGTTTGTGGTTTGGTGTTCTCGATCATTTGCTGCTATTTATGGATCAGAGTTCTCTTACTACATATAGTTTGGTCAATGTCACTGTGTGTATTTGGTCTCTCAAAAGCTGTTCAGATTACTGCTCATTTTCTCAAGCACAAGCAATCATTTACACTGTGCCTTTCAGTAGGATGCCGAGATAGAATTGGACTAAATAACAACTGTTGCTCCAACTACCTGTATCTCAGTTGTGTAAAGTCAGCTAAAATTCCTTGGGGACAACAATGACCGTGTTCATAAATTGCTCATCCAGCTTTATCATTAATCTTCAATGTTAAATTGTAAATAAAACCTTTTTTTCAGAATATTAACAGTAAAGAATGCAGGCTATTTTCTTGGACCTCAGCTTCCATATCTGTTAGACAAGGTATTTGAGATACATGATGCCTGAGCTCCCATGCTACTCTCACTAGGATTTTGTGAAGAGTTTTGGTCCTTACACAATGACAAAATTTTAGACATTTACTTTAGACTTCGAAGATGTCAGTTAATTCAGAATCCAGCATGTGATCTTTGCTTTCACATTCAGTGTTCTCTTTGCCTTTCGAGTAAAGAATCACAACTGAATGAGGCCTCCCTTATTCAGTGATATCCAAGGATTGTATTTTTTTAAGAATTACTTAATTGTCTCTAATTAATCTACGTTGTATCTTCTCTCTCCCCATACACTGTGGTGCCTAAAATACTTAATTTTTTTCTTAATGTGTTCCTAAATTTAAATACAACATGAGGCAAGATAATTAATTATATTTTTTTAAAAAACTTTTAAAAGGTATTTAGGGAAAAGAAGGAAGCTTACTACAGTTTCAGGCTAATCAGCTCTTATTAAATATTCAGAAGTTTTACTCTGCATGGGATGGCACAGAAACCTGCTGTTAAAGCCCTTTGGGGAAATCTTAATACACTCTCCACAGAGAAAAACCACAATCAGCGAATTATTAAATATCAACAAAAGTATTCAACATGAAAAATAAACAGCTCAATTCCTGCATATTTCTTAACAGTTATATATTTAATTGAAAAAAGTACAAAAAGAAGCATTGCCAATGAGAAAACTAGCCCTAAATAAAACCATTGAAGTATAATAGAAATAATTTGGAAGAGAGAGAAACTAAAGATTTGCTGTTTTGTGTTTTACATTGGCAGAAAGCAAATGTGTTCATTATGAAAATATATACTTTATTGATTTGGGAGGAAACCTCCTATAAGGTAGTTATGGATAATATATGAACAGATTTTCTGATATACTGAGACAATAATAATTTGAAAGATTTACATATAAAAGATTCACTTACAAAATATAAAAATATAAAATTTTTAATCTGCGTGTAGGATGTGATTGTTCAAACAAATTTCTATAACATAGAAAATTACCTTAAAAATTAAATGAACTCTAATCCTAATATGCAAAGGCAATCAATATTTATATTTTTGAATATATGGTTCATTTTTATCCGAATGAGAGGAAGTAGGGAAAAAAAAAATATATCTTTATCCGTTTTAGTGTGTGCATGTGTGTGTGTGTGTGTGTGTTCGTAGTATATGGTGTATTTGCTTTAGTTTAGTTTTCAAAATAGGATGATATACTTATGTAATATTTGTCTTGATTTTTTCTCTTGATTATATTTTTAATATTTCCCTTCCATTTTTTCAATAGTATGGTTTTTGATATTTGTATAATATTCTATTTCAAATTTTTAGTTTTCAGTATGCTATTTTAAAAAAAAAGAGTCAATATATTTCCTTCGATAGGCAATTCATGAAAGCACTTTCTTCATTATTTGTATGTTTTGTAATAGAGCATATGAACTTTATGGAGGCTAGTGTGTCATTTTGCCACATTAATATTAGCAAAATTTGGATCAATTTAATTTTTAACCAGTCTTACTGAGGAAAAACTCTTACCAAACAACTGCAGACATGACATATGATCAGTTACAGAATTGACTATTTGATAGATAACAAATAACATGCATTTATTTTTTAAAATTACTGTTATAACCCATTTCATTAGTCACTGATAGGTTCTGGGAGGTTTTAAAAATTTTACTTTTAAAATTCTTACTGAGCTATTATTAATTTGGGTACAGAGATGAATAAAATCAATTGTATTGTGATGTTGAAAATATGCAGTAGCATTAATTGTTTGCATGCCAGCAATAATTAGTAAAATCTCAAAGCAGAAATGCAACAATTCCTGAGTATACCAACCAGAAAATGTTAGATTTTTCTCAGTAGGGACACAGAGATTTCAAAATTAGAAAGCTTGGATTTTTGCTTTTAAATTATGTCTCCAATTTCACATGCTGCATCAGAGGTACAAATGAGTAATAGAAACATGTACTAAACACAGAATAAAATTGATAAACATCTATATTTATTCTGGTTTTACAATTTATAGCATGAATTCGGCTAGGTCATTTATCCTGTTTGAGCCCAGCTTCCTCAGTTTGACAGTAGAATTATTAGAATTCTTTCATAATGGTTCTTTGCATCAAATTAACAGAATTTTTGAGCACTTTATAAAATGAGTGTCCTCTTGATGATAAACTTGAGAATTGTTTTTCAATACTCACATATCAACTACCATTTTCTTATATGTAAAACTTATGATATTGTAGGCTGTCATATTAAAATGTAACAAAATAAACTAGACTTTAAGAAACACAGTGTAAGTTATATTTCCAATTCTGCCATTTATTCCATGACACGTTGTTATGACAAAATTTCTTGAAGCTAATTCTCAAAGTGAATAAAATACCCTTTTAAAATAATTCCATTTATAATATCATCAAGAATAAAATGCTGTGTTACTAACTTAACCAGCATTGCGAAAGACTTGTAAAATGGAAACTGCAAAACAATGCTAAATTAAGAAATACATAAATAAATGAAAAGATATTCCATGTTCATTGATTGAAAGATTTATACTGTGAAGATGTCAATACTACCCCCAAGTGACCTATAGATTCAATACAATCTCTTTCAAAATCATGACTTTTTTATAGAAATTAAAATATGCATTTTAAAATTTATTAAGACTCTTAAATGATCCTAAATGGCCAAAATAATCTCGAAAAAGAATAATGAAAACTGGAGGATTCACTATTCCTGATTTCAAAATTGACTTCAAAGCTACAATTATCAAAACAGCCTGGTACATGTATAAAGACAGCCATAAACACTGTCAATCTAAAAGGTAAAATCCTGAGCAATATTAATATAATTGAAGAGTCTATTGGGGCCAAGCTTGAGGATTCCAACCTGGAATATAGATTCAAGTTGCCCTGAATATACACTCCAATTAAGGGGGGCAGGGAATGGGCTGATGCAAAGTTGCTTGTCAGGAATTCTCATAGGTTTACAGAAATAACATTGAGTGATTAGCTATACATCGCTAAGCTATAGGGAGTGGGTTATAGTGTCCAGTGTGACAATATTAGGTTAATTTATATCTTCTTGTGGAAATAGTTTCAAGAGAAAAACACATTCCTCAAAGGGCAGAGTAAGACGTGATTGGATCTCATTTTAAAGTCTCTCTTGGGGCCGGGCACAGTGGCTCATGCCTGTAATCCTAGCAATCTGGGAGGCCGAGGCAAGGGAATTGCTTGAGCTCAGGAGTTCGAGACCAGCCTGAGCAAGAGCGAGACGCAGTCTCTACTATAAATAGAAAGAAAGTTAGCCAAACAACTAAAAATAGAAAAAAATTAGCCAGGCATGGTGGCACGTGCCTGTAGTCCCAGCTACTCAGGTGGCTGAGGCAGGGGTTTGAAGTTGCTGTGAGCTGGGCTGATGCCACAGCACTCTAGCCCAGGCAACAGAGTGAGACTCTGTCTCAAAAATAAATACATAAATAAAGTCTCTTTTGGCCTACTAATTGAAAGGACTTGTATTCCTCAGAAAAAAGTTATTTTCTTTTCTCAACACTAATAGAATAGAACAGGCAGCCAGAAATGTATCCTTGCATATATCATCAAATGATCTTCAGCAAAGGTGACAAGACCATTAAATGGGGGAAAGCATAGTGTTTTCAACAAATAAACCTGGAAAAACTAAATTTTCAAATGCAGACGAAATGAATTGGACTTTTACCTAACACCATAATCACAAATTAATTCAAATTGGGTCAAAGATCTAAACTTAAGAGCTAACACTAAAAAGCTTTTAGAAGGAAAGATAACATAAAGCTTCATGACACTGGATTTGCTAATGATTTCTAGGATATGACACCAAAAGCACAAGATATAAAAGCAAAATTAGACAAACTTGACTTCATCAAACTAAAAACTATGTTGCATTTATCAACAAAATAAAAAGGCAAATCACAGAATGGGAGAAAATATTTATAAATTGCATATCTGATCAGGGATCAATATCTAGAATATACCATGAACTTCTAATGCTCAATAACAACAACAACCCAACCTTATTAAAAAATCACCAAGAGTGACTAGAGGGGCGGAGCAAGATGGCGGACTAGAAACACCACCAGACAGAGCGTCTCTACAG
>VBSM01003204.1:46032863-46053723 GCA_008086735.1 Cheirogaleus medius | reverse complement strand
TATTTGTACCCCCATAATATGCTGAAATAAAAAAAAAATTAAAAAAAAAATCACCAAAAGACTTGAATAACTATCTCTCCAAAGAAGATATATAAATCTTCTGTAAGCACATGAAAAGATGCTTGGAACACTATTAGGGAAATGCAAATAAAAGCACAGTGAGATACCACATCATACTTTACGACTAAACTCTGCCCAATTTTTTTCCTCAAATTCCTTTCTAAGAGGAATAGTGAGTCTCACTAATCAGGTTATTAACCCAGTATAATGTGATTTTCTTTCCAACCTGTTTCCTGTATAGCATCACATGACAGATAGAAGACCCCCTTATCTTAACTCAAGCCTCCTAGCAGATTCCTATTTTAACACAAGCATCCATTTCTGACTCCAGGTTTTTAGACAAGGCTTAACTCTTTCAACCAATTGTCAGCTAAAGAATCCCCCAAACACACTTATGATTTATAAGATTCTGCTTTGAGAAGTCCCATGTTTTCAGGCTGAACTATGTATTAATTTATGGTTTTATGTGTAATCCCTGTCTCCACGAATGTATAAAACCAAACTTTAATTCAGCCACTTTGGGAGTATTTTCTCAAGACTTCTTGAGATCTTGTTCCCCAGGCCATGGTTGCACACATTCAGCTTAGAATAAAACTCTATACATTATTTCACAGAGTTTGAGTTTTTCCATAAACATACCCAATAGGATGGATATTATTAACTCACAGCTAATGGATGCGGAGCGCACTGTATGGGGGGAGGGCAGGCTTGTAGCCCTGGCTTGGGTCAGGCAAAGGTATTATATGTAACTAAAATGTTTGTACCCCAATAATGTTCTGAAATTAAAAAAATTAAAAGAAAAAAAGAAAGAAAAGAAAAGAACAAATTTTGGTGAGGGTATGGAAAAAGGAATCCTGGTATACTGCTGATGGGATTGTAGAATAGATCAGCGGCTATAGAAAACGGTAAGGTAGTTCCTCAAAAAATTAAATATAGACTTACTGTATGATCTAGCAGTTTCACTTCTGGGTATGTACTTAAAGGAATTGAAGGCAGATACATGAACAAATATCTGTATACCTATGTTTACAGCAGCATTATTCACAATTGACAAAAGGTGGAAGCAACTCAAGTAAGTGTCCATCAAGAGATAAATAAATAAAATGTGGTATACACATAGAATGGGATATTATTCAACCTTAAATAAGTATAAAATTCTGACACTTGCTACAGCATGGATGAATATTGAAAACATTGTGCTAAGTGAAATAAGCCAGTTACAAAAGGGCAAATGCTATATAATTCTACTTATATAAGTTACTTTATATAAGATTCCATTTATATAAGGTAGAGTAGTCAAATTCACAGTGACAGAAAGTAGAATGGTGGTTGTCGGGGGCTAAACAGAGGAAGGAATCAAGATTGTTGTTTAATGGGTACAGAGTTTTAAGTTTTGCAAGATGAAAAGTTCCTGAGGTGGATGGTTGTGATGGTTGTACTACCATATGGATGTACAATTGACCCTTGAACAACACGTGTTTGAACTGAACGAGTCCACTTATATGTGAATTTTTTCAATAAATACAGTTGGCCCTTCATAATGGAAAGTTTTGCATCTGCAATGAAAGCTGATCAAAAATACAGTATTCACAGACGTGAAATCCATGCATGTGGAGGGCCGACTTTTCTTGTCTGTGAGAGCTGCACGCCCAACTGCAGGACTTGAGTATGTCTAGATTGTAGTGTCTGTGGGGGCCCTGGAACCCATCCCTACAGATGCTAACAGACTACTTCATGTCAATGAACTGTATACTTTTGCAAATGGTAATTTATAAATAAAAATGGCAATTTTTATGTTATGTATATTTTATGAAAATTTTATAAAAATCTAAAAATTTAAACAATAACAAAAAGCAAATGTTGCAAAGAGAAGCACTTATAATGTCACAGACTTCAGGCTAGTATAATAGAGAAGGGTCAATGTTTTTGAAGCCTCTCAGGTCCTTAGGTAATTAAAATAGAATTATGCTTCAAAGAGGTGCTTTCCTTTCAAACAGTCTCTCTATTGGCTTTTTAGGAAATCAACTAACTGCTAAATGGCTGAGTCATCAGAAGCATTGCCCATATTTACAACTTTGAAACTTGCTTATAAAATTTTCACTGGAAGCATTCATCTGCCAAGATCCAGCATGTGAACAAGTTGTTTCCAATAAAAATCTCTTGTGTTCTTTTTATTTTGAAAATTGAAGGAACTTATAGACTAGAAAATAAAACACTAACTATTAAAATTGTTACCCTGGTATTACGTTATTTTCTTAGTAAATATAGCTATAGGAGATACTTATAAAAGTATTATTTTAAAAATGCATTAAAAATACCCAATTAAAATAATTATAAAATGTAAATGTGTTAAATAAAATGAGAAATTAATTTAAAATGCACATATATATAGATGTACATTTCTTAAGGTAGTGATATATAAGGGAGGCTGTACAGATATTTTTTTCCTACTTAAAGAGTAAGGCTTTATCTTTCTTTTTGTTGTGGAGGCAGTTGCTAAGTAGAATAGTGTTGGCTTCATAATTGCAAATTTTGGAACCATATTCTAGCTAAATTAAACATAAAAGGAAAGTATTAAATATTAAAGGAAATAAGTGGCTCACAATATTCAGAAGATCCAAAGAACCAACTTTGGAGGCTACGATAAATGCTAAAATAACATGAAATCCCCTTTGAATTTACTCCTGCCAACTTGCACCATCTCCCAAACCCTGACCCAGCTAGTACTTCAGTTGCCATACCCACTTGCCTGTAGATGTGGATCCTGTCATTGTGCGTCTTAAGATGAGTTCTAGAAATCCCTTGCTTTTCCATCTAAGTTGTGATATAGATCACAAGTTGGGCATAACTGATTTGTAGATGATCATTCATAATGTACTAAGGTTTACAACCATGGAAGGCTGAAGGCTGGGAGAGTGAAGACCCAGTATTATTGTTAACAAACCCACAAGGCAGATTCTCTGTTGCTCACCACACAGGAAGCCAATTACTGAGACAACAAGGATTGTCAAGAAAGAAAGGATTTATTGCAGAAGACACATCAACCGGAAGGTGGGAGAAAGGGACTGCCTCAACTCTGTCTCTCTGACCACCAGATCAGGGATTTTTCTGGAATTGAAATGCATAATGCATGAGGGGAGTGAGCATCATTAAATGTTTGAGTTGGAGTGTAGGGCACACAAGCACAGTGAGAAATCATGCTAGTACATACATCCCATGATCAAAAAATGGCAGATAAGTCCCTCCAGGGCAGGGATTTTGAAGTTTAATGAGCTAGGGGTTAATATTGGTCATTCTTTCAGCCTTGTGTGCAGACGGGATGTGGGGAGCAGGCTGCTCAGCAGGTCCTTGGGCACAATCTGTGGTGGGGTGTTTCTTATCTTGTCTTCTCCAGACAAACAGGTGGTGTAAAGCTTTGTAGTTATCTCATGGCTGCAAAGAAGTTCTGCTGTTTTTGGCAAAGAAACTCATAAGGGCAATAGAAGGTTATAAATTTCTGGAAAGCAAATCCTACTGCCCTTGGAACTTGAAACATAAGAGAACTACCAAAAATCTATAAAAACAGTTTCCTTGCTTATGGAGCCAGTTACATTATCAGTTTTGATGATGGGAGACACAGAATTGCAAACAGAAATGGAGGCTGGGTGGTAAAAACAAATGACAAATGTCAACAATGGGGGTCAGGATTGAAAAAGAGTTTAGCAGGCTATTTCAGAATTAAAATGCTATTATCAGCTTGCTGTGGGATACTACAATAAATGGCCAAGATGGTCTTAATGTTCCCCTCAGCTCGACTAAACATTACACGAGTTTCTTCCTGAATGTAGCCCCCAGACTTCCCTTTATTATATAACTCTTGCAACTGTAAAATCTTTCTCTGCCCCTTTGTTATCTAAGTGTTTGTCTTCTAGCCTTTTGTCAGTTTCACAACTCAGAAATGACTTTCTCAAAAATCTTGGGACCATCCCTTTGTAACGTAATCAAGAAAGATAAGGCCTTTTCTCCCAGTCTCTGGGAAGGGTAGGTGCATAATCACCAATTAACAAACACAGATGACCTAATCGCATTGACCAACTTCTACTCTAGTGTGCTCCAGTACTTTTCCATTAGCTCATCCATCACTTAAAAACGCCCCCACCTTTTGTTTTGGTGGAGTTGAGTTCAATCTCTGTACCCTATTGTGAGCATTTCTATTTCTATCGCAATAGTCTTGAATAAAGTCTCCCTTACTTCTTTAATTCCACCTGGTACAATTTTTCTTTGACACAAGTGATTGAAATATGGGAAATTCAAGAGATAGCTAGAAATACAGGTTGGTGTGATATGTATGATACATGTTTATACACACATACATATACAACGTGGCATATCTATATGTCAATATATTGTTAAAAGTAATTTTCAAAAAAGATAAAATCACGAATCACATACAGATGTAAAAATAAATATGCTAAAAATCTGTTTTACTGAATGGCATAAAAGAACCTAGCAGATATTTTAAATGGTTCAAAGGAAAATTCAAGAGGACACAAATTTATGTGGAGTAAAATAATGTTGAGACGAATTGCTATGGAGACAAAACTGACTTTGGGGAGTGGCAAGTCAATTAAATCATTACCAGGCAGGACAGAATTTATATATCTCTTACCAAGATTTACAAAAAGTTGCACAATAGCTCAAAGTTTACAAACAAGAATAGAATCTGATAAGCTGGAAATGTACACTATAGATGATGTACAGTTTTTTATTAAAAGTCAAATTTGTTTTTATATAATGAAGAATGTATGGTGAGCTTGTGCACACACATGCACATATGTATGTATTATGAATGGTGTGTGAACAATTTTCTTATAAAGTACTGACAAAAATCAAATGGATAAAAGTAGACATTAGTGGCCAAGGTAGGGGAAATGGATACATTTATTAATTATCAATGGAAACCTAAATTGTTTCAACATCATTGGAAGGAAATTTGTCAATATTTTGAAATTATATGGCTCTTGAGATAGTACATCTACTTCTATAAACTTTTTTACACAAGTATAGGCACATGTAAACAAATATGTGTGTGTACACACACACACACAAAACATTTACTTTTATTTTTTAAAATAGCAGTGAAAGGCTGAATTAACATACATGTCCATAGGGTGAAGCTATACAAATTGTGGTGCAGCTATATAATAAAATATTTTATGTGTGATAAGAATATGGCAGATCTATATGTACTTTATAGAATGATCTCCTAAATATAATCTTAAGTGAGAAAAATGAAATTCATACAATGTCAGTAGCTATAAATAAATCTATCATTTCCTATGCTTGTGCAGTAAGCTGCTCCTTCTGTTTAGCACTGTTGTCATTATGATTTCTGAATGTTTCCTTTACACAGCTTTCTTCAGGATTATGTTTTGATCAATCTCCTAGTAAAGCTGTGTCCTAGTTCTTCTTTGCTTCCAGCCTACGTGTTGCTCAGTTTTTGCTGCTGTTGTTTTTGTTGTTGTGCTCTGGAATTAAGTACATTGGTAAAATGATACATTCCTTTGGGGAAATGAGCTCCTGAGTTGACTCACAAAATAGCCTAATGGTCTTCTGGTTTTGATTTCTGAGCCTTTCAGTAAAGACCCTTTGAAAAACCATCTGAAAGGGCATTTCAAAGTCCATGAAGAAATGTACAAAACATTAAGAGGAATGATATTGTCAACAGAGGTTTAGAGAGTGCATTGCCTACTGAGTGTGTGAGTGTGAGTACTCAATGTAGTGCTGTGATATTCATGGCCAACTTTGACCCAAGAGAATGAATATAGTGCACTTCTAATTAGACTTTCTTGCATGGGAGAGATGAATCATAATTTTAATCCCTGACATATAGCATTTTAGTATGCTGACCTTTTAGTAAAGGTGCATGCTTGATTAGAAAACATTTGGAACACCCTTGCCATTGGAAGACAGAGTTGTAAATGGTAAAAGCAGTGAAATGAGCCCCCAACTCAATATAGACTCTTCAAAGGTCAAGATGAAGCAGCCCATCTATTTAACTGCCCAAGTATATGAGGCATTCATCCCAGTTGAAGGCAGTTTCATGACAAAGGCCATAAAAAAAGCAATGGCAGTACATTAAGCCAGTTTATAGTCTGTATTAATAAGATAAAATTCCATATATATATATATATAAACCTGATAGCTTAGAAAGTATAATTCATGATTTTAGAATCCATGATTTTTTTTTGCCATCACCTGATAACTTTTATTCTAAAAAGCTTGACAGATATAGTATCAGATTAATTTAAGAAGGCCGCCAGTGAATTAGAAAAGGCTCATCAGCACAAAGGGATTCCTAATGAATGGGTCTTAAAAGAAAAACTTCCCTCACTAAGGTTTGCTGTTGTTGTTTGGCTTTTCTGAGAAAATTAATGGATTGTTTTCTGCTCGATTGAATTTTTAAACTTCCTGATATTTTACTTTCTTTACGCCACTGTCTATAAAGGTCACATTTAGAGTTATTGTGTCAGCACAAATAAGGGAGTTTGAAAAAGCAAAACAAAAACAAAGCAAAACTAGTGACTTGAAAAATAATATTTGAAAAAAAACAGAAAGGGAAATAATTTCATCACTGGGCTTTTAGTGTTTTATATATTATTAAATCATGTATTGGGACCCATTAAGATATATCTAATTACATGAGGGAACTTGTTAAATTTCTGAAATATTTTTATTCACTTCAATTTTGTCATACAGGAAAAGCTAATAGAATCCTTAACAAGTATTAGGTATCACTATAAAATAGAGATGAGATGCAAATTCCTAAAATACTGGAAATTACTATTTCAACTATTTAAATAAGGATTTGTTAGGTTTTTACAATATTTGTTACACTTATACTAATTCATATAAACAAGTGAACAGATTGTTTCAATTTGTATTCGTCATTTAAACGTACTATTAAAAAATTCTAAGAATCCCTTTGCTACCATTCACAAACATTTTTATATTTGAACACATATTGCATAAATATTCTGCAGATACTGTGCGCTTCTTGTGTAGTACTAACTATCCTCAAGATTTAATCCTCTTTCTTTGGCTGTCATGGAGTACATTTTTTTCTGATTTTCTTATTCATGTCTTTGACCTATATCTAGGGCTATGGGATTTATGTGAGATGTTCATTGGTACTCTCTAAGCTATATGCTCATCTTTCTAACATTCATAAGACATATTCATAATATTTTTTGTATCTCATTGCTTGCCAATGAGGAGAACTGAGTATCATCATCTAATATAAAAAGAATGGGAAGACTAGTGGTCACTTAAATTATAATATAATGAGATACACTCTAGGAAAAAATAATCATGAGTTGTGTATATTTTTGGAACATAAAATAAAAACATAAATACCAACATTATAAGATATTTAAAGGCTTTAAAACACAATGACAATATTGACAAGTGAAACTAAACAAGAATCTGCTGAAGAAGAGAAACTAAGACTGTTGTTCCCATGTTAAAAATGAGAAAACAGAAAAACAAATAAAAAGAGAAAAGGAGTAAATGACTTTAGTTGGTCTGAAAAGCAATTTAGTAACTGAGGCAATCATTTCAAAGTGGCACTAGTTGCAAGAAGTTCAAACCATTATTTTCCCTCTGTGCAAAATCTGAACTTTCAGACTGCTAAAGTGTACATGATGTAGCAATGGTAGTCGGCACGAGCAAAAACTGGAAGGAGGACTAGGGTGGCCTGGAGTAAGGTGAGGCAAACGGGTCAGGGTGGGATGGCCAAGGATCTCTCTTATCCAGAGAAAGGAAACTACTGTTCAGTTTGTAGCTGTCAAAATTGTTAGAGTTCCTTTGGTTTTGTTTGTTTTACAGGGAAGGCTACACATCTAAAACTCCTAACCCCCTTCCTTAATGTTTTATCCAAGTGTCAGTCAGCACATTATTTAGGAATCAATGAGCTTGACCTTATCATAAAACCAGTGAGCAATTAGCAGAGGGAATGTGAGGAGCTTTAGCAAAGAATTTGAATTATTAATTACTCGGTTGAAAACAAGATAAAAAGACAGTATTTCTGGCACCTAATTCAGAACTCAGAAGGGCTGGGGAGCAAGTGGGTGGGATAGCCTGGTATAAGGGGAAGATCCCAGATATAGGAAGGCTGATTAAGCATTTGATATTTGGAAACATCGAGTGAATAAGTGGAATGATAATTTTGATTTTCAGTGCAATGGTGAAAGAATGTCTTTCTGTCTTTCTGTCTTTCTTGATACCCTAAAAATGAACAACAAGGTCCCAATTATTCTTTAACAATTGTCTTTTATTTAGACATACTAACTTAAAATTTATTGCTTGTTTTTTTGAAGATAAGATTTTAAGTCAGTTCTTCTTCATGCTATTGTTTTTGCTGAATGTGTGTATTTTGTGGTCGTCCACAGAGTGGGAGAGCATTCCCTACCCCATCCTAAATTAAATTAGATGTCCAGATTGACATACATGCACAAATGAGGTATGCAAAGATTTCTTTCTCATGTATGCAGCTTTCTGGGGACAAGTGAGCAGTCACCCAAGCTGATATGAAATAGCTTGATCAAAGGGAATGGCAAGTATCTGGTTAGTACATGGATTGGGGAGGGCCGGAGTGAGGAATTTGTGGGCTGAAGTTTTCTTCGCCAGTCCAGAGGATGAAGGGAGCAAACAGGCATTTTTATCTGTTTGTCCATACACAGGGCCAGAAAGCAAGGGGAAAGTGAGGGTCTAGAAAGTGTTCAGCATTCAAATATCAGCAATGGAATCAGATTACAAGGATAAATAAAAGAAAATACGATTTTATTTGGACACAGAAATATCAGGAATTAAATAAAAATTCAAG
This sequence comes from Cheirogaleus medius, assembly GCA_008086735.1. Lineage (NCBI taxonomy): Eukaryota > Metazoa > Chordata > Mammalia > Primates > Cheirogaleidae > Cheirogaleus > Cheirogaleus medius. Next base: position 46,044,800 of record VBSM01003204.1, on the reverse strand, counting down.
CTCTATACTATTTTAGTTTTCTCTTTTAGTCATGAGGCCTAACAGAAACTTTTCTCTATAAAATGATCCCCTTCTCCTGATTCATTCGAGGTCTACCTACTCATCCTTAACAATCACTGCAAATGACAAGTGTTTTCTATTCTAAAAAGACCTGCCTTGAGTCTGCAAATGGGGTTTATTTTTTTCCTTTTAAGTTTCCTTAGGGACTTATTTATATTTCTATTATAACATTTCCTACGTTGTGTAATTATTTATTACATGTTGTTGAATTGTGCTTTTCCTACTTTCCAGAATTTTGAACATAGGCCAAAAGCTTAGAAAAAAGTGCTCGTAATGACTCTGTGCTGGATATCTACCATTTCCCCCCTCTTTCTCTATCTTTCTCCGTTCTTCTCTCTACCCCATGTGAAACACATTGGATTCTCTTGCCCTATGTCTTTTGTTTGGTTGTGGCCAAGGGGGCACCCTGGCAGATACAGAAGGAAATAGAGTGAGGTTAGGCGATTTATTCCTCTGGCTCCATCTCTGTGGTTCACCTCAGAGTGACTCCGGTCTTCAAGAGAAGTTCACAAACTCCCTCATGGGGGGCTGTCTATTAGCTTCCTTCTCTAGTTTTTGATAAATGTTTCCTACTCTTGTTTGTCAGAGTCCTAGGGTTTCATTAGCCTGGAATAATAAACCATCCTTTATGATCCCCATCCACTCTGTCCACATCTTTGCCAACAGTCTTGTTATTAAACTTTTCTTGAAAAGTCTTGAGTGTGCCAATAATTTGCTGCTGAGGACATGATTTATGTATATCTCAGGATTACTGAGAAGCCCTAGAAACATCTATGCAGGAATTACCAGCAAATGGAACAATTGGAATCGGAGCCTTCATCTTTGTTTCTCTGTCAAACTTCTTAAAAGGAGACCAGAAATTTAGAAGGAAATTCACTGATAATTTTTACAAGAATAGGGAATACTTTGACTTTTCTCTTCTGCTTCCCAAAATGTAGATACATAGGTTGTTTGCAAGAAGGGAAGCCTAGAGATTCAGTCTCAAATTACAGAATTGCTGGATTATAGAAATTATAGAACTGTTATCTCCACATAGCTTCTTGAATGTAATGTGATACATTTGTTTCTATTGCTGATGTAATAAATTGCCACAAATTTAGTGACTTAAAGCAATATAAATTTATTTTCTTATAATTTTAGAGGTTAGAATCTAAAATAGGTCTTACAGGACTAATATCAAGATATCTCCAGAGCTGCATTCCTTCTGGAGGCTCTAGACACATTTCCTTCTCTTTCACTCACACTTCTCTTTGCCTCTTATAAGGACCCTGTGATGACATTGGATTTACCTGAATAATCCAGGATAATCCGTTCATTTCAGGATTCTTAATTTTGCAAAACCCTTTCTTCCTATAATGTAATTCATTTACAGAGTCTGAGAATTAGGAGGTAGATATCTTTGGGGGACATTATTCAGCCTACCACATGTGATGAGAGACTTTTGGGGACAAAGGAGTATGTGTACCCTGAAACTGGGACATTGTGAGAATAGATTCTGGTTCTTGCTTACTAAGTGAAAAATGTGAAGACTAAAAATAGAATAAAGAAATTGATTGGCATTTGGATGAATTGAATTTACACCATTTAGCAGAACTAGAATAAATGGCCTTCTATCGAACAAGTGAATTGCATGTAAGTGGATGGCTTGAGTCATTGTGAAGAGACACAACTTAGAAGGATATTTCCAATGTGGAGAAACTTTAGGAGTAAGAAGTTCTGTGTGGCATACGACCCAGAGCATAATTTGAGAGTAGAGGAAGTGTCACAAGATCAGTGGGAGAGATCATGTCTCATGTCAGAGAATGGTGCAGTATTTAACAGTAGAGGGTCTCTAAAGTAACTACAAATGTGGTGAAGAAACCATGTGAATGTTGGCAACAATAACAGGCATGCTAGCCAGCAAGTGTCATTCAAAGAGATCACTAAAACAGCACCAGGTAAGTAAGATGGCCATAGCCCCTTCTCTTCTGTCCTCTCCTAGCTAGGACTCCTGAATAACAAAGAGAAGAAAGAAGATAAAAAGGAAATGTTAAAGAATAGGCCAACCTTGTCTTTACTGTAGATGATTTCTGAACCATAGGAAAGACCTGAGATGAGGAGAGGGGAAATTATTGGCATTGTATGTGATATTCAGCTTTATATTAGACTGGATTATGCTTTTTAATAAGTAAACACAAATTTTTCTAATTACAGAAATTACCCTGATATACTCTTAGGGGTAAGGATGGATAGAAAATCAGACAGAGTGCATTTGAAAGCAATGAATATTGAAAAATATAGCTATATTTTATTTCTAACCTCTCAAATCCAGCCCATTAAATAAAAACATTAGGCAGGTTAGCACGTATCTCCATTTTTCTACCTTTAAATTTGAATTCCAGAGAGAGCAGTGTTTTCTTCTAGTCATCTGAGTGTGATAGGGCTGGGTCTCTGTATCGCTCCCTTCATCCTTCTTCCCAAGAAAAAGGGTCTTTTAAATTAATAGTGCATCAAGTTATGCTCAAATACATGGTGAATATTACAAAGGAAAAGATTTGTTTGTAAATTGTCTTTTCTGATGAATGTGAAAAATTTTTTAAACCTATAAAGAATGAAAAGATATTCGTTGTCAAATTGAGATGGAACCTAGAAAATCATTTTTGAGTTTTGTAAGGTGGGAAGGTGGAATAAAGTTAACAAAAGCAACAATAAAAACAACAACACACAAACGTATGCACCAACAAACCCAACAAACAAACAAGAAAAAAATACCTTTGGGATTGGTGAGAAGATAAAAGAATAAAATATGGGAATGAAGGAAAAAAAGAAGAATGCTCTTCATAAGTTAACTTCATGAACTTTGGAGTAGAAAAGGAAGAATACATTTTATATTATCTTCTAGAAATCCAATATGTTCATCATCATCAAATATGGTACAGTAGGTACTGAATAGAAATTTCCAGAACATATTGAAAATTTCATCACTAAAATAATATTTCACAGGTTTACTTCTTGCATTCCATGGTTCTCTACCACTTAACTTTCTAAAACCTCATTGATTTACCTTCCTGTTTACCTTGAAAAATCTTCAAAATAAAATTTAGTTCTAACTATAGCCATCATGTCAGAATTCCAAGAAAAGTGAAGAGATAAATAATGTTTTTCTTAATCTGTGTAGATATCTTTAATAAATATATAATCACATAATAATTTGATCCAATTATATTTAGTTGGAATAATATATTTTGGCTTTATTTACAATTTCTCAAGTCAGCCTGCCTTTTCTATATATGATCTCCTGTACATCAACATAATATTAATAATAGGATGTAGACATTTACCATAAAAACAATAGCCACAATTTCTTCACACTTATTTTCAGAAAACCAAACCAAAAAAAAAAAAGAAATAAAAAGGAAAGAATAAGAGAAAAAGTAAATAAAAAGGAAAGAGAAGTTAAATAGCATAAAATTACTAATATGCCTGCTTCCTGGATTTTATTACATTTGATTGCTTCTTTTTTTTTTTTTTATGGAAAGCCATGTCTATCATGGACCACATATTCAGTGATGTAGGTATAATTATTCTATGGGGTCCTTTTAGAGCTACACAGTTATTTTACCAAAAATTACTTTAGATGTTTTTAAAAATAATTCTATCAAATTAATTGTTTGAAGTATGGAAAATCTTAATGTAAGAATTGTAGAAAATGAAATATGCAACCTGTTTATACCCATCAATTTATAAGTCTAGGTCATTTCTTACAGTCCTGATATCACTGGGTGTGCTTTAGGAAACTTCCTGGAAATTAGGTCTTCATTTAATTGTAGCAATTAATGTATAATTGCTTTAGGTATTCTAATTCATCGGTTTGATTTGAAAGCTTGACAAAATGCCCGTAAACTCTTGCAAGAAGAGGGGCAAGAGCCCTTGGTAGTAATAACCACCTTTGTTTCAGTGATTTTGTTCAGTCTGGACTTCAATCTCTGCTAGGATTCACAGATAGTTAAATATTTGAACATGAAAGATTCATTTATCATTAAAATTATTTTACCGATCTATAAATCGTGTTCCCCTTTGTTTCCCAAAGTACCCATATAATTTTGTAGATTTAAAATTAAAAACAGGAAAGAGTCTGTAGGAAATTTCTTTGGAAATCCTAACGATCATTAGAAAATCAAAACCCTCCTATCTCTAATTTTAAGAATTAATGGTGAAAGTAAGCAGGAAATACACACAACTCACCTGAAGTGATCAATTTTGGAGACAAATTACCTAATTTGGCCAAGTCGTTTAATTTTGTGGAAGAGATAACTTACCTTGAAAGGGGCCTTGCCCTATTTCCAAAGGGAATAATACTTTATTCTACTATCTGTAACCTGATGCTCACATCTGACAACAATTAAGAGAAATGGCACCACTTAGCCTCTTGAACCTCAGCAACCACAAGAGAGCAAAGAATTGGAGAAAGAAATGTTAAATGATAGAGTACAAATGAACCATTTTATGCAGCAATTCAGATAAAGCATTTGAAGTCCACTATAAGAAATAATGTTTTCAGGGAACATTACTTTGACTACTAATTATGTGACTTGTAACTTACAACGCCAATGACCCTGACTTTTCAGATTTTGTGAGCAATTTTAATTTAGAGGTATATCGCTGGCAAACCACACAGTTTTCAGTAAGTCAATTAGATACGATCAGCAAGTTCCCCTAATAGAATTGCAAATTATAATGTCTTTTCTCAGTATTTTTGACTTAAGTAACATCTATTACCGGCCAGGCAAGCATTATCAGTGTTTAAATTTTTCTCAGCCCATTTTTTTTTTTTTTTAACTCCAGAGAACTAATACTGCCAAAGATTTCTTAGAACATGTGTCTGTAATTCCCTTACATGACTCCTGGGTCACTGAGAAACTGTTAACATTTAGTGAACTTTACACAATTAGCTCTGTCCTTTGGGTTTTCAAACACATTTTCCTTATCCTTACACTGTTGTATGAGAAAGGAAAATTTACAGTGGAAATGTAGTCCTGCAGTCTTCTTCATTAAAGTCTCCCAGGGCACTTTACAATCATTAAAAGTTATAATTAGCACTGAAGTACATTCAACTCCTAAAAGGATCATTTTTTTAAACTAATAACTTTTTTTAACATCTGTATTTTAAAGTCTCAAAACAGTTTAAGTGCTCCCGACTTCAGCAGATAATGACTTCCTAAGCATAGAGGAAAGAAACCAAAGTGTTTTTAAATGCTCTGAAACATATTTCCTGATCCCCTCTAGATTTCGTTCATTGAAAACAGTCAACTATTTTTGTCATTGAAATTGGGTTTCTTTATTAAAAAAAAAAGTGTCAGGTAAAGAGATAAGCAAAGAGACTATGGTAAGAGTTATGAATTTGAGTCCATATGTTAAGCATGTTACTAATTAAAATTAGGCCTTTATGCTCCTACCCTCTGTTATGTTTTTCAGTAGTTTTGCTTTTAATGGTAGACACTATTTGTTGGGAAACTAAGGCATATACACAATTTCTTCTCCCTAGTCATCATCTAGCTGGGAATTTGACTCTTGGCAATGTCATTATTAAAGACTCTGAAAGTTCTAATATTTTACATTATTTGCAAGCTAACAAATGTGTGTGCCACAGTAACATGGATCCTAGCAGAAGATAAAAGTCTTCTGGATCAAAGACAAAGAACAGTTATTATTCACACCACTAGCAGTAACCAGAGTACCGTCATTTTCTTGGGCTGATTCCTTGCCAAGGCAAGGCCAACAGATTTGGCCAGTCAAGAAAGGGAAGATCGTTTTAGATTAAGACTGTTTATTACATAGATATAGAACAAAAAGCAAGAGAAGCAAAGATGCCTGTTTTCCATGTCATTTATCATATAGAAAGACACTGAAACACAAAGGGACAGATGACATGACAATATAATATGAGTGTTGGGACACCTTGTTGTGGAAGAGCTGATGCCATGCTCTAGCTAAGCAATTTTAGAGCCCATAGCTGTACCCTGAAGAGGTGAGGCAGACAACTTCAAACCTCATTAGAAACCAGGAGGCTATGAAAATGTGTCTCATGATAATCTCCCAGGGGTATAGGGAAGCAAGTGGAAAACAGCCTTGTAACAAACAGTTCTGCACAAACTTCCCAAGATCTCATGTTCCATGAGAATCACAGGGCACTATGCCAAGACTTATGTCAGCTGCAGGTGAGTCTTGCCTATGCAGTCTCTAAAGAAACATACCAGGTTACCAGGGTGCCATGGTGGAGTCTATTCTCCCAGATCTCACAAACCCCAATTTCCACAGACAATATAGTAAAACCCAGGTGAATCCTGCACACACATTAGGTTGCATTACAGAAGAGAGACCCTGAGCTTAGGAAACCCCAATCATTTATAATGTGCTGTAAGCAAATATACTTGCCCTTTATCCCAGAAGGAAACATCTCAATTTTACTGGACAACAAACAAACTTTTGGAAGAAGATCCTGTATCTTCCAAGGCTGTTCACTGTATAAATACTTTTGAAAGGACTATATAGAACAAAATACTGTTGATGCCTCACCACACTTGCAAAATGTAAGAGATTCATGAAGAACTGTCTACCAACATTTACGTATTATGAAGTAGATACCATCGCTTGAAGAAGCTTCTCAGAAAGATTCTGCTCTCCTAACTAAATGAAAACAAACCCAAAATAAATTCAGCATTATGTCTAAGCTTCATTGCCCTTATACCTTACTACTTTCCTTGAACAGAAATGTAATGTATAATGCACTGTAGAAACCAAGGGTCCAAAGCAAGATTCTATACAGTAAGGATGGTAGGCAGAAAATAATAGGAGTTTATTCCTCCAGAATATTATTAAACAGTTTCAAGTGTCCTAGATTGCCTTTCTTCTGTTTTCGTATGAATGTGTGTGTGTGTGCGCATGCATGCAAGAAGGAACTTGAAAGAGAGACAAAGGAGAAAGATGCCATTTGCTTAAGCAAAGATAAGCCACATACTCTGTCGCTTGCATTTGAAAACATGCCTAATAAATACAACTTAAAATTAGAACAAAATGTATACCCTGACTCCTTGATAGTGAATGCTACCTCATTGAATCTATCTTCTAGAAATCTACTGTATTGAATGGAACTAGGTTCACATTTGATGTTGTGAGTCCAAAATTAATATTACTGCCCTTCGCTTAAATGTGTGACTTTAGGAAATATAATTAAATCCTCAGTAGGCCATTTCCTCTTCTATAGTATTTGGGTTAACATTATCTAATTGACTTGGTGGTAAGATTAAACAAAAACAAATATAAATACATCTCCTGGGGCCCATATAGATGCTCAATAAATTTCAGTTTCCCTGATAGCAAAATGCCTTCCTAATCTTTTATGATAATAATGGTGTTCCAAACTTTCTTTATTTAGTATCCACTTTAAAAAACTTTTACTAGTTTCTAAGTACACCATTCAATTCAAAAGGTTAAGAAAATTATTTCATATGTTTTATGTCCCTGAGTCATGTTTTGTAATAATTTCTGTCCATGAATTTTTGTTGCTAAATTGTTATAGAAGAAAATAGAGCAGCATTAATTTAGTTGACTTTTATTTTAGCAGAACATAAACTTAGTTAATTTCTTTATAAAATCTTGGCAAAAATTAGGTATTTTAACTTATCCACAAACTACGTAATATATATTAGTTTTGTTTTGTCATCTTTGTTATGTATATATATATATATCTTTAGGCAAATAAATATATGCCTAAATAGTGCTATGGGATGAGAAAAATAACAAAGATGGCTATATATATATATATCTTTACCTATGGTGGGAACATAAGAATTGCTTTTGATGTCAAGAGATAATTTGAAGTTTAGATGGAGTAATATACTTTTGAAAATTTGGAACACTTTTATATTCAATTTGCTAATATTTTTTAGGATTTTTGAATTTATGTTCATGAGAAGTATGGGTCTTAAATTTTTCTTTTTTGTAATGTGTATCTAATTTTGTCCAGAGTGATACTGGCCTAATAGAATAAATTGGGAAGTAGTCCTTCTGCTTCTAATCTCTGGGATAGATTGTAGAGAATTGATATAATTTCTTCTTTAAATTATTGACAGATATATCTCAATAAATATTAAAAACTTTATAAATATATGAAATCTTTCATATTAAATGTATAGAAAAAAGATTAGATTAATTATAACCTATAGCAGTTGTCAATGAGCTACAGTGATTGTAACATTACACTGTTAGTCATAATAACATAGAAGATACAACTATTCTAGTACTCCAGTCAGAAAGAACTAAAGTATGAAATTTTGCATGAATGACTAGTATGGAAATAAAATAAGAATTGTCAGTGTCAGAGAGAAAGTATTACCAGCAATTGGTCTGACTTAGAGATCTACCTAAATAGTAACATGGTATATAAAAGAACTTTGCAGTCATTGTCTGTACATTATTTGTTAAGTGCAGCCTTAAGTATTACAATAATCCAATGAAATGTGGGGAATGTAAATCGTCATATTTCACAGACTGTAATAAGGTCCCCGAAGAGGAAGAGAGCTAACAATTTGAGTTTCTTTCTTTCCAGCATGCTGCTACTTCCACATGACTGTGCCACTTTGCTGGATTGGAAGCCAGAACTCCCTGGAAAAGTATCAGATGAGAGAATTTAGGAACCTTCTGCTACTTTGTGCTAAGCTTCTCCCAGTGATTTAGCATCATTATTTAGCTTGTCCTAGTATTAATTATTGGGAAGTTGGTTAGATAGATAGATGGATGGATGGAATAGTATCACAAACAGGAGGCTTTCAAGATTGTCAGAGAAAGAAAGTTTGTACCTATTTATCATTTCCTGTCACTCTGTGGCCATTAAGCCTGCTCCTCAAGATCATAAGTTTGAGTCTGAGAGAAAGGGCAATCCAATTAAAACAAAAGGTCAGTTCTCTAAGATGCTATGATCCTACAGAACACGGCTTTGGATCTTCTCATATTAGACAGAGGTATTCTAACCTCAACTTCTCAAGTTAGACAGAGGTATTCTCACTTCATCAGAATCCAAACCCTGGCAGACCTACATAAGGGCCTCTGCTCATTAAGGCTTCAGATGCATCACCTTCAGTTCTGCACTAGTGAGGGACAATTAAGATCGATGTTAATGGTAGAGGGTAACAGTGGCCTTGGCAGGTTCTCTGTTAAGAACTGCGAAATGTACATATTGCTTGTAAAACATGAAAAAATATAGCGTTATGTTCTATAACTGATATGAGCTTCTGCAGGAGTCCACAACCCATTCCTAGCAGGTGTCAGGAAAAATTATGAAAGACATTGGGTGGACAAAAATGACTATGTCCCAATTTCTTTACCTTTCAGATAATCCTTGCCTTTTATTGGCTTTGAGCTATTTTAAAACTCTAAAAGTTGTAGAATATGGATAGTGATAGCAATGATCCTAGTCCATGAAAGAAACAAATTGTGTCTGGTGGAGATATATTTAAATATTGTTTTGTAGATACTGATCAATGTTCCATGAATTCATTTCATCCCTTCCTGACAGCCTATAAATATCTGTATTTTTAAAAGTTGTTTTTTGAACTGGTTGTAATACTTTACTGGTTACCTCATTAATTGATGAATTAATCCAATTGTTGAAACATGGGAAAAACAATTTTTCTACCAGCTAATCATTTAGGCCTGGTGCTTTCTTTTGTGAAATGTTATTAATTATTGATTTGATTTCTTTAATAATTATAGACTAATTCAGGTTATTTATTTCTCCTTGTGTAAATTTTGTTAGTTTGCACCTTTCAAGAAATTAAATTCATCTAAGTTATTAGATTTATGGGCATAGATTTTCTCATCGTATTCCCTCAGTATACTTTAATGCCAGAGAGGCAGTAATGATGACTCATCTTTTTTTCCTGACATTCACGATTTGTGTCCTCTGTTTTTTCTTACTTAGCCTAGTTATAATTTTATCAGTTTTATCGATCTTTTCAAAGAAACAAGGTTTTTTTCCACTTTTTAAAAAAAACCTCTATTGTTTTTTTATTTTTTATATTTTCCTATTACTTCTATTGTTTTTCACTATTATTTTCAATTTCATTGATTGCTCTGTTTCTATTTTTTTCTTTCTGTTTGCTCTGAGCTTAAATTGTTCTTCTTTCTCTAGTTTCCTAAAGTGAGAGCTTTGATTTTGGGATTTAGATCTTTTGTCTTTTCTTATATACACATTCAATGTTATAAATTTCTTTCTAGGCACTGTTACACTGTACCTCACAAATTTCAACCAGTTGGGTCTTCATTTTCATTTAGTTCAAAATATATATATATATATATATTCATTTAGTTCTATATATATATATATATATATATATATATATTCTCTTCTCTCCCAAATCAGTCAAACTGATGAATTTTTTGGTCACATTAAAATTATAATAAGTCCTGTGAAGAAATGTGAAGAAATCAGACATAGGCTTTAAAATAACTATGTTTGTTATTTTGAAGAATTAAAAAAAGGCACTAACAAGAATTTTGGCAGAAAACTATTAACTATTTTCACAATCAGTAAAGGGAAGTTAAAATTTACTGAAATCACAAATCTAATGGGTCACATTTAATAGATACTACTGAATAAAATATTAGTAAAACTGAAAATAGTTCTAAAACATACCAATTACACATGGATAAACAAAAGAAGAAAACTATTGAATAGTGTGAAAAGATTTAAGTGGCTTGTACTTTGAGTTCTAGATGGAGAGGAAAGAGAATGAGGCAGAAGCTACATTCAAAGAGGACAATGGCTAAAAATTTCCCCAAAATAATGATTATAAAACAAACCTAGTCACACAATAGAGAAACTCTAAAAAGCTCAAAGAGGATGAATACCAATAAACTACACTTGGGAATATTCTGTGATAATTGCTGAAAACAAAACACAAAGACAACAATCTGAAAGAAGGGGATGCAGTGGGTCATGGGTTCTGGGAGACCTTCCAGGGAACATCAATAAAGTGACAGTTGATTTCTCAAAGGAAACAATGGAAACCAGAAGACTGTAGAACTACATTCAAAAGTCTTAAAGAAAATAACTTTTAAAATAACATGAAATTTAAATAAAGATATTTTCAGAAAAACAAAAAATGGGAAATATTCATAGACATGCTCTAAAAGTAATATAACAGAATATTCTTTAGTCAGAAGGAAATTTAACATAGAAGTAAGTTTGAAAATGAAGAACAAATGATGAGTAGTGTAAAAGTTTCACATAGTGGCAAATTTATTAAAATATTAACTGTATAAGAAAGTAATAAAAGTGTCTATAAAGTTTATAACATAGAGGTAATTATGATACATAATAACAATCACATATAAGTCAGAAAGGTAGTGCATGGTATTTTAAAGTGTTCTAAGGTCCCTCATTATCTAGGAAGTGGTAAAAGCACTATTTAAAATTCAAATTCAACCAAAAATGCATAATTCAATCTCTAGAGTAACCATTAAAAGAAGAGTGAAAGGCTACATGAATAAAAGCAAAGGGTATAAGGGGAAACACTTAATAGTTAAAATAATTAATCAAAAAGAAGCTGAATAAAGAAAGATAAAAGATCATAAGACAGGTTAAATATACAGAAAATAAATAGTAAGATGATACATTTAAACACCAAATATATTAGTAATTATATTGAAATTAAAACAACTAAAGAAATCATGGCACACTATTCCAGGAACCCTTCTTATCAAACAAAAATATACATTTATTCAAATGATGAATGAGGAAATGTCAATGAAAAGATAATGAAAACATTTTATGATGAAACCAAAAGTGAGAAGAGTGAAAATGACTTATATAGACTCTGACAAAGTGGTACTAACACA
>VBSM01003204.1:46013470-46032853 GCA_008086735.1 Cheirogaleus medius | reverse complement strand
AAAAAAGAGCGAGAGAGAGAGAGAGAGAGAGAGATAAAAAAAAGGCAGAACAAGGTCCTTCACATCCAATAAAAAATAAAGAAGCACTGAAAACAAAATAATAGAAAAATCACAAACAAAACAGTAGAAGCCTGTGTCAGGAAAAATAAGTTTAAGAGTCAAATGACAACTTTAGTACAAAAGTAATCATATGAAAGAAACGGAAAACATTTCAAATACCAAAATAACTTTAGCAAATTTTCACATTATTTGTGAAAGAATTCAAGTTATATAGTAAAAATTTCATGGCAAATACCATATACAATATTTTTTTTTACATAAAATAATATAAGAGCTAAAAACAAACATGAGTTTTATCCATAAAAGTAAATTAGCCCAAGTCACCTTTCAAAAGAAGAAAGAATCTCAAACTGGCTCACAAAGTAAAACACAATTCTGCATTCTACACAAAAATACACTAAAACAATACAAATAGCTAAAAAATTTTAAAATGAGAAAAATATATCAGACAATTTAAACAAAACTTAAGCAAACATTGGAACCATCACATCTGTCAAGGTGAAAGAACATTAAATATGATAAAGTAAAATATTTTATTATGTTAATAACCACGATTAGAATGATGATATTAATAGTTTTTGACAGATGTGCACTAAAAATCCAGCAGTTACTTTCAAAGAACAGAGACTATATAGTACACACAAGAAAAAAGATATAGAAACTGTCCAGAAACTCTCTCCTCAGGACCTAAAGACCTTTTGCTCAGCTGCTGGGACTACTACCAGCTCCCAGTTCCCAGTTGTTAGCCTTCTCTTGAAATTTCCTTGGCTGAAAAGAGCTGCTCTTCTGAGGATAAGCCCCCTTACTGGTGAATAGACTATATCCAGAGACCAATCAGTGTGTGAGTATAAATCCCTACCCCACTCAACATAACATGAGACAACTCTGAAGGGCCATCCCTGGAGCAGTGCCTCCGGTTTGCTGGCTGAAGCCTTGTGAAGACTGCATGATAGCCTAACTACTTCCGCTGGCCAATTCTGGCTCTTTCCATTTCTTCAATAAGTATTGATCTTGAGAGCACTTCATGATATATCTTCAGTACACTATTTTATTTCAGATCTAATGGGCACAATATTGGGTAAAGATGAACACTTAAAGAATAATTGATTAGAAAATTCTTATGAATATATACACTTTTGCATTCTCATGCTAGACAATGCACCTACTTTTCCTGTGCTCATGGAATAGTCTATTATTTAAAATTCAGAAGCAATAAAATAAAATTGATAAATTCTGCAATCTAAAAATAAGTAAAAATAAAATTGAACTGTAGAAAAGGCAATAGGCAAAGGAAGGCCTGAAGCAAAATATTTTCCACTGATGGCATAGACGAAGCTTTATTATTTCCAGTATATAGAATGCTCTGAAAAATAGAGATTAAAAAAAGAATAAGCTGATAGAGAAGAAAAAAAGGGGCAAAAGGCAGTGAATAGGGAAAAAAAAGTGTTTCTTACGGACATGGAATTATGTTTAACTTAGCAACAACAATAAAAACAACGCATGAAACTGTTGGATCACAGTCTGAAATGTCAGTTCTTGGTGTGCTCTTGGCCAAAGAATGACCAGACACTCCGAAAACAAGGTAAGCACAAAAATTTGGTTTATTAGGAGAGAAAGATAGGATTATAGAGCAAGAGCTAGATACAAGTTTACAGAGTGTGAGCAAAATACATCCGCCACAGACAACGAATAGACTACTTGTGACAATAAAGGCCTTGGTTTTGGTCTGGGTCTTGTTTTATAGTGTCTGGATTGGACCCGCCTCATGGCTCAGACTTCACCATGGAACCACTTTGATTAGACAATTGGAGTTATATGACCTGAGTCTTATTATCCATAGGGATCTCCCTGAGCCTCTCTGAAAGCTGGTTGTTCTAGGTCCCTTCCTAGACTCTATTGTACCTATGTAGCTTGGCCTGGGCTAGAGATTCCTCTGCATTCTTTTGCAGTTTGCATGCTAAGTTCTGATTGGCAGATTCGTGGGGGGTTCCCTCCCCCAGGTGTGGCAGTTGCCCACCTTATCCCCAGGATGGGCCTAAGGTCCCTAGCTGTCTACCTAATAAATCTATGTAGTGGTATCAAATTATCTCTAATCAGATTGGCAAAGTCCAAAAGACTGATGATATACTCTGTTGGCTAGATTGTAGAAAAATAGTAATTTTTATTCATTGTGAAGAGATTGCACAATATTACATCTATGGAGTGTACTTTGATTGATTGAATTCTACAAACACAAAACAATTTAGTGCACACGTGTACTGTTGTATCACAATTCATAATAGCAAAGATTGAAAACAACCTGCAATTTAAATATCATTATAGGTAATAGTTAGATAATCTATGATATGTGTGTTTAAGGGAGTGCTAATTAGTGGCAAAAATAAATACGGAAGCTGTTCATTGTGAATTTATTTCTAAGATATATTGCTAAGTTAAAAAAGCAGATGACAGAGGTATTTTATATTTTGCTACAATTATGTAAAATAGGAGACACAATAAGCCAAATGTGTTTTCTTGTAAAAAAAAAAAGTTAAAGTAGAAAATATTGAAAGTGATTTACTTAGTTGAAAGAAGATATCCACTATCCTCCAGAGCCTGGAATTCTAGATCAGCAAAATAATCCTTCATAGTAAAGGAGAAATAAAGACATTTTCAAATTAAAATTTAGGGAATTCATTGCCAGCAGTCCTGCAAGAAATGGTAAAACTTCTTTACAGAGACATAAAATGATACATTTCAGAAACTTAGATCTCCATAAAGAAAAATGGATTCTTAGAGATGGATTAAATGTAGATAAAATACAATTTTTGTCTGTATTCTTTGTTAATCCAAAAGAGAACTGTTTGAGGTACTGAAGTAATAATATTATAGTAATAATGTATTAGTCGATCAAAACATATTGATAAGTAAAAGGAATGACAGCAATGCCATAAGGGGGTGGGCATACTCTGTTATAAGAGAGTATAGATTCTCAACGAATGTATACATACATAGACCTGTGGGTAGATATTGTTTTGCAAAATACTCAAGGACCAATAGAATCATGTAAAAAATTCCATTAATCTCCAATGGAAAGAGCTCCTATTGGTTATGTTTGGAGCATAAAAATGAATAATTGCAGTGACAATAATTTAAAGTAATCACTAAATAAATACAATATGTGACTTCGCAATATATGAGGAAAGAGGGGAAGAGAGGAAGACAACATCCTACCCACACTTAGTTCATTTTAGTTCCTAAACTCTCCAATACACTTAAGAAACTCAAACCAGTGATCCATTTAAACCTCACCAGCATAAATGCAACCATTTTTATGTATATGCACAAATGTGCACACACACACACACACACACTCTTAGATTTCAGAAACAACATAAAAGCAAAATCTCGTAAACCTTGCAGGCAAATAGGCATATATTAGAAATGTTGATTCAGTTTTAGGCATTTGATAATATTACTAAGAGCATCATTTAAACATTAGAGCATCTATTTCACTGTATTTGTTGATGATGAAATTAACTAATATGTGTAAACTACTTAGAAATATGCCTAGTACTCAGTACTTACATACAGCATTACTATTTAATAGTAGTTATTAAATGAAAATGGTTTGAAAGTCCATACATCTACATGTAGTGATTTTTTATCCCCACCTATTGTCTAGCTCAATGGTTTTTAAAACTCTTTTTTCCACAAAATACTGTACAGAATATAATCTATATTATGTTATAGGATATTTAAAGGACATACAGACATCATTTTTTGTCTGAGTAATTTTCATCTTAATTTTGAACCTGACTTTCAAGAAATATGTGATTCTACAGTCTACAATATTTTTAAAGAATGTTTCATTATTTTAATTTCATTACCTGAATTTCACAGGAACTATTGCTTATCCTTTAGGCTTATTTCAGCAATATAGTGTTTAGAAAATGGGATTCTCTTTTGTCTAGCATATAACATCACTGGATACATAGAATTATGTGTTTGGTGAAACATTTGCAGGCTTATTTTTATAAAAAAATATTTGCTGAATATCCTTTTTCTACTCTAGAGCAAAGCCAATGTGGAAGGAATTATTAGTGTTTAGGTATTAATAAGTCACATACCAATGAGCATCATCAATTGAATATTGAATCCCTAAAATGTAAACTATAAATGTTGGTGTTTCAATAAAACTTTCAGTTGAGCAGCAGTAAAGTTTTTGAATAAAATGAAAAAATGATATGCAATATGATGAAACATAAAATAATACATATGGTTATAAGCAGATCAATATCAATTTTGTCTACATATTTTTATTAATTACATAATAGTTTTTTTGTTGAAATATTTTGGGAATTCAACTTAAAAATAACCTAATAGTTTTAGATATCAAAGCATGCATATATATTTCTGGAATACCTT
Organism: Cheirogaleus medius; assembly: GCA_008086735.1. NCBI lineage: Eukaryota > Metazoa > Chordata > Mammalia > Primates > Cheirogaleidae > Cheirogaleus > Cheirogaleus medius. The sequence goes on along the minus strand of VBSM01003204.1, from coordinate 46,028,386 downwards.
TAAATATAATGACAATTGGGAATATTTTTCTTTTCCAAGATAATCAAACATACATTGAATATTTAAGAATAGTGAACACACAAAGAGAAAATCTTGGAAGTCCTGAAATTTAAGCTATTGAACAAAGCCCAAATTCCTCAAAGAATCTTCTAGATCCATATAGAAGGTTTATGGAATAGCCCTACATTTATATAGACAATCTATTCAGCTAAACTATTTCAATGTGCAGCATTTACATATTTGGTAAGTGTTTTCCTTTTTGGCTACACAGGTAAAGGCAGAAGGCAGGCCTAGTGCAGGAACAAAAACCAGATGGAATGTGATAGTGGAAAAGAAATATGAAGTAGTGTGGCTAATGGACCACTATGGTGATCACTATGTACAGAAACTAGATGTCAAATGTTTTACTTTCTGCACTTGGAGATTTCAATTCATTTGCCTTGAAATTCCCAATGTTACACGCAGAGAGAAAACAAATCCTTTTCATATATTTCTGCTAAGTTCCCAAGAAATAATTTAATTATCCTGGAGTCCTAGGACTCTAGGTCAGTGATTGTCCACGTGGCTACCAATAGAATAACTTGGAAGCAATTTAAATGAGGGTCATGCTCAAATCACACCCCAGATTAATTGGACGAAATCATTTGGAGTACACTTCAACCAGACACTTTTTTAAAGCTCTACAAGTGACAATAATCTGTAGACAAGGTGGAGAATCACTCCAGTGTTTTAGCTCAATCATGTTGTCTTTATGCAATACCATATGGAATACAGCATGACACTTAGTTCAGTTTTCAAAACTTATATTTAGTATATCTTACTGAATTCAGTATAGCTTACCAAACGTCGTTTTTATGGAAGGTCATTCATAGGAGTATATAATATTTATTAGCAAATTTGGTTAACTCCTCCTGTGGTCTCTAATTCTCTCTTTTTCTCTCTCTCTCTCTCCTCACCCCACCCCCAGTCTCTCCCTCCCTTTCTTTGGACCTGCTTCTTTTTTTATTTACAAGATTTGGTCTAAAAAGCAGCCCGACCCATCGACAAGATGTAGGGGAGAGGGAATTTATTTCCTATCCAGGCACTAATCTAGTATTTTGTTTTAATTTACGTCAACCATACTCTAAAAAAAAGGCAAGGGGGGGAGGCAGCAAAGGTTCGCTTCTTGAGTGTAATTCTAGTGCCAGCAATTAAGGAAATATAATTTATTCCATTTATTGCTCTTTGAATGCTAGAGAAAGAGCAAAGAATAAATTGATTTAGGAGTATAAATAGTCAACTTAATAAAAAATAATTAAAACAGCATGCTCTCGTTACTATTGCAGAGGAAATTATTACCTCAAAATGTAGTGGCTTAAAACACTAACCATTTTATTATGTCGTGACTTTGTGGATGAGGGATTTGGCAGAGTTTGCCTGGGTGACTTTTCTGCTTTCTTTCGTGTCCATGGAGATTACTGGATAATATTCAGCTGGTAGAGGGTCCAGGGTCTTTGGAGGGTCCAAGAGGATTGCATTTACCTCCATTCACATGCATGAATCTTTGGTTGTTATGACTCAAAGGCTGGCTAAGCTGGGATTGTTGCCATGGTGCCTATATCTGTCTCCTCTCCACAGTAACCTCAGGGTATTCAGGCTTTTATGGAGCCTCAAAGCTTGAAAAGCAAGTGTTTTAGTGAACAAGGTGGAAGATTCTTGGCCTTTTATGCCCCAGCCTCAATATCACTTCTGCTGTATTCTGTTGGTCAAAGTAATCACAAGCCTGTGTAAGAGTTAAGAATATGTCACCCAAACTATGCTGCTCTGGAATATTGACTATTTGAATTATAGGCACTTAGAAAAACAGCAGGCACAAGAAAATCACTGTAACCTACATTCTGTTTCATAAAAATGCAGGGTAAAATTCTCATGTGAAGGATGTCTTCCCTATAAAATAAAATGCTTATCATTAAGGACAGAAAATTGAAGCCAGGAAAATCTGTACAAATAAACTCTGTTAAATTAACCCTTATCTTTCTGGTCATTTTTCTACCCAATTAACGACCCTAACCCAAACCCTTTGCTTATCACATCTCACAAATTACTATTCTTTATCCAGTTCAGTACACAGTGTTTGACTCTAACTGTTTCTTTGGATTTTCATTTCCTAGGAGGACTCCTGTGCTATGTAAAACTTGTATTAAAAATTTTTGATGCTTTTGTCCTGTTAATCTATCTTATATCAAGTTAATTCTCAGTGGATAATACCAGCATTGGACCACCAAACAGATACCATTAGCTTTTTTTGATGAATATTCAGTTTTAGACTGTGTTTCAGCACTTCATCTTTATCCAACCATTGTGTTGAACACTTGAGATTGTCAAAAAGAATCCATTTTTCATCACACATAACAATACAGTATAGAAATGGTTCGCCTTTATGTTGTGACAACAAAGAAAGGCAAGCTTCAAGACGATTTCTCTTCTGAAGCTCATTTAATTCATGTGGTACCCATCTACTCAGCCTCTTTGCCTTGAGGATTTGTTTCAAATGGTCCAGTATTGTTGGAATAGTAACGTCAAACCTTGCTGCTAATTCACGTGTAGGTTGAGATGGCTTTCTTTCCACTACACCATTCAGTTTGGTCTCAGGTCGCCCATGTGGCTCAATTTCAAGAGGAAAGTGACCAGAACGGAACTTCTCAGACCATCCATGTATTGTGTGTTCATTAGTCACATCCTTCCCAAACACTTCGTTGATATTTTGAGCTGTCTGTGCAGCATTTGTTCCACAACGGAACTCATACTCAAAAATAACATGAATTTTTGACTTATGCACGGTTTCACAACAATTGCTCTAAAAAAAGTTTGAAAGATAATCACAAGACAAACCATGTGGTTGAAAGACTGAGGATGTACCTTCACAATAAAAATAAAACAAGAAGTGTCAGAGTGAAATGTCAGAGATATCAACTGTCAAACTTAGTACTTAAGGAAATCAAACATTTCATACTTAATAAATTTCTTTTAGTATATTTTATTCTCACAACCACCTGGAGATAACAATATCCTATTCAAAAGGTGAGAAAAGTTTTTCAGAGCATTATGTTATCAAAATGTCACACAGTAACTTGCAAAGCCAGAACTCAAATGCTGGCATGTCTGCTTTTGCGCAACGTTATTTTTAAATCCACTTAGACATATGTAGAAAAGGACAGGTTGCCTAATAAACAATACTGAATATAAGAAGAAAAATTTTGAATGAATATAATTCTGAAATACACTATTGTCAAATGTATACAATTTATATTTAAAATATAATACAATTTAGAGTCAACATTGGAATAAAATATATGAATTTTGCAAATTTCACATAAGCACATTTGTTGCAAAAACAATATGTTATCAATGAGAAAATATTTCACAATGATAACTTGTCCTCTTCACTCTGTACCAAACAAGAAAACATATTTACAAACAATTTAATGAACAGTTGACATAATTATTGTTCAGTCACATTTTAAATTACTGAAGGAAACACTGCTGCCATCAGTATAATTTTTTTACTTTGACCTTTTGTTAAGATAACCCTCCAAGTTTTATCTGGGCACATGAGATTTCATTTTCTAGCTTCTCTTGTTGATAAGTGTGTTCATTGAGTTAGGCCCAACCTGTGGGATGAGTGAGAGGAGATGTGTATAACTTCCAGGGACATTTACCCTGAATTTCTTCATTAACCCTTCCTGGGGTGTGGAAGATAGAGAAGGCAATGGCTCGGTTTCAACCAAGTAGATGAAGACAATACCCTAGGGAATGTATACTTCTTATTATGTGCTGGGCAAGATTCTGGTTATTTACATATATCACATTTTGTGATCATTCTTATTTATCATATGAAGAAAGCAAGGTGTAGTGGTAAAGTAACAACTGCCAATCTGGTGAGTGGGCGTGCAGGTATTCAACCCCAATCTGACTTTAAAATTCATGCTTTAACTCATTCCTAATGAAATTAATCCAAGTTGTAGGCAATAAACAAGTGGGAATTCAGATAATTTCCTTACAAAGAGACTAGAAAACATAAAACCTTAGTTGTGAAGAGTAATGAAATCTCAGACTTTGATGGATCTACAGGCACATTCCTGCCACATCTCCCAGGCCCCAGATTTCTATGTGCTAGCAAAGCTTGAGAACATTCAAATTACTCCAAAGTATGATATGGGAGAGAGAATTTTAGAAAATGGTGGGGAATCCCAGCCCTAGTAGAACAGAGGATGAACAGTAAAGCCCTAGACCCAAGGGGATTTATGACTAAAGTTGAGGGATGACTCAATGGCAACCTACATGAACCAACAGAATACTAGAAAAAACAACCAGAACTCAATGATTATTAGCCTGTATTATATGGCCACTAAAAATCTCATGAGTATTCTTCCCAACCAAGTTATTGACCTTACATGAGCCTGTAGAATTCAGACATGACCTCCTTAAAAGAGAAAAAATTCCAAATGACAGAGATCATTTCTACCAATCTAGCAAAACAGTAGTTAAAAGAAAATAATTTCAGTCTTGGAATGAGATTACTACCCACTGTAGATTGCCTCCAATCATTTTTTAATGGGTTTTGAAATATATAAACTGTTTCTGCACACATTATGTCAATTAGTATTCACGATAGACTAATGTGACTGTGGAGGAGACTGAGACTCAAGTTTGCCCAAGGTCACAGGGCTCTTATTTTAAGACCTATTCCAGGAATCCCAGTCTTCTAATTTTAAAGTTATTATACCACTTAATCAAATATTAAATATTAGAGCACATACCTAAGAAAAGGTTTGAAGGCAATCATTCCTTAGACTTTTTTTAATGAGTAAGTTTTATCTGTCACAAATAGCTTAATATGTTACTACCTACAAACACAAAAATAGATTTTTTGGATCCCTTTCAAATATCATTCCATTTATCAAACTAGAACACACATATTGATGAAAAAATTTTATACAAGAAATCTGCATTTGCTCCAAATGAGGCTTTTAAATGTCTTTAATCTTGGCTGATGTTTTTCTTTATTTTTATTATTTTTTTAAAATAATATGCCACTGTTTGCATTTATCAACTTTTAATATATTATTTGGTTTTAATTTTCTACTCTTTGCAAATTTTTTTTCCAAAATTATGAAACAAAAGGACAACTCTTCAGTAAACAATGTAAACATCCTGGCTTTTACAAGGATTGTTTTAGATTTGTGTGGCTATCACCATTCCTTTTAATGTGATACTATAACTAATGTTCCGAAAAAACAACTTTTTCAGTATTACATTAATGATTCCTAATTATACCTCATGAGTAAAAACTGAATGCTATTTTACCTACTTTCAATATCTAAGAGACTAAAACAAATTAGTAAATCATAATACTTCTGCACCTGTATTACTTAATTTTTAAGGAGATGTAATACATACAAAATGTTAATGTCAACCACTGCTATGCAAATGAGCAAACTAAAACACCTCCGAATACATAGAGAAGAAAAATAATCTAATATTCATCAAACACTTTCACGTTTTTATACAAATTTTCAAAATAAACAGAAACAGGGAGAATATTATAATGAATCATTTTGACCTAATTATCTGACTTCCACAAAACAACATTTTTCTTTTCTTATTTCATTGCACTTATCCTTTTTCACAGAATATTTAAAATAAATAATTGAGAAAATTCATTTAAATCACAAATACTTTGGTATATATACTAGCATATAAGAATGATTTAATGTAATATTAAAATAATTAACACACAACAAAATTAAAGATTATTGCTTATTATCAATTAATATAATTTTTATTAATTTATTACTGATAGTTTTATAAATATATTTTTATCTCTTTTGTTGTTTAGAATTTGGATCCAAACAAAATTCACACATTTTATTAGGCTCATCTCTTTCATTATTTTCAGTTTTTCCTGTGGTATTACTTTATTGAAAAAAATGTCACTTGCTACAAGTAATTTTCCAAATTCTGGATACAGTTGATCGTATCTTTATAGTATCATTTAGTATGCTTCTCTCTTCCCATGTAGCTTTTAAACTAATAGAGATAAAAATATGATTCATGTTCAGCATTTGGAAAGAGTGTGTTATACGAAATATTATCTAATTTACATTGTACTTTATCAAGAAACATATCATGTTTGCTTGTTTGACTATTATTTAACAATTTTAACATTGATTGGAGATTCAAGTACATAAGCCAGATCCAACTATCACAACACTCTACATCAATATTCCAATGGTTAGCAGCCATTGGTGATTTGTTAGCTGTGACTACTTCACAAGGTTGAACTTTCCCTTAGCATCTGTTTTGTTACCTTCAAATACTCTGCATATAGAAAAGGCAGATTAAATATTTATTTTATTCATAAATTAGAAAATATTATAATAGATAATATCTTATAATAGCATAATGAATACAATTATTTCTTGTATTTATATATATTTACAAGTACTTATATGTACATATATAAGTATATATAAGTGTGTATATAAATATATATAAGTATATATAAATATAAGTACACATATATTTAAGTATATATGTTATATATAAATACAATTATATATAATAGCAGGAAAGTTGGATAAGGAATTCAGACAAAGTCATGGATATAAGATTTTTTAGTTTTTCATGATTTTTTCTGAGTATTGAAGCCATGTGAGTGAATGTGACAGACCAAAGACAGAGAAGACAAGGGAAAATTAATAAAAAACTACAAAATTATTTAGAGTAAATTTTTAGTAGACAGCACAGCTGAAGTTGTGATGGCAAAGGATACAGAAACCATTAGCTTGAGAGGCAATAAGAAAACCAGTGAATATTCACTACTTAGAAAGCTGAAGAGGGGGATATTAATGTCAGGAAGGGATTTAATGTTTAACAGTTTCAAAATATAAAGTAGGAGTAGATTTGACATGAGGTAAACATTGTTAATATTTGAAAAATAATGTCAGTACAATAGAAAACACTACAGTCAAAATTTTTTAAGAGATTAGAAATGTTTGATGAGGAGTTGGAAGCACTGAAGGTAGATTTGTAGAATTTTAAAACAAAAGTAATAAGAAAAACTGGATAATACCTTCAAAGGGGGAAAATATAGGCTATAAAACTTGATTAAATTTGTATTGTAAGAAAAAGATTTTTTAAAATAGAGATGGAATATATGGTATTGAAGAAAGTGAACAAAAATTGAGGCTGAATTAGAGGAATCTAGATTATTTAATTAAGGAAAAATGTTTTGAATAGCTAGAATATGCCATACTCCATGCTAAATGTAAAAGAACAGGAATAAACCACACTTATGCATTAGTTGGGAATGCAAGTTATCCATAGTCCAGCTGGTGAACAGAGTCAAATAAAACTTTTTTTTTCTTTTTTTCTCCTCCTCAAACTCTTTCTGTTTCTCTTCCTTCTTTTTTCACTGTAATTAAAGTTTTTGGAGATTTAATTAAGCAACTATAAATCTCTGAAACATGCCAGAGCAGTGAGATCAATTGTGGATACCATAATATTAAAATTAGTAGCTTCTGTGTGTGTATGTGTGTGTGTGTGTGTGTGTGTGTGTGTGTATGTTTTGGCTAACTCTGCACACAAAAATAAGTAAATAAAAATTAAAAATTGGTACTAGTTGTATTCTTTTTCATCAGTGAACTCCAGTGTTCAGCAACAATAAATACATTCTGTGAATGTTTATAGCTGTGATCTCTTTTTACCCACAGAACACTTCTGACACCAAATGTGTATTTTTTTGCCACACTGCTAAAACCAATTCTCCAATTCACTGAACACCAATTAGATGCCCAAAGATTCAATTCAATTCTGACACTAGATACCTGGAGTTAGTATTAGATCCCATGGATTACTGGGTAAACCCCATAAGACTGCCCCAACTTTAAATGCCAATCACAACTCCTGGGCTTCACTTATTTCTGACTGATCGACTATAAATTGGAGGGTTCCCATGACTACCTCCTTAGATTTGATAATTTGCTACAATAGTTCATAGAACTCAAGAAAAACACTTTATTAATATACCAGTTTATTATAAAGGATACAAATCAGGAATAGCCAAATGAAAGATATGCACAGGCCAAAGTATAAGGGAAGAATATAAATTATGCCCCTACCTATAGATAAAATAAACTCCCTGTGGATAACTGGGACGCGCAAGCTAAATCAGAACCAGGCAGCCACAGCAAGATGAGAGGACAGTCACACACTCTACATTCTCAGAAAATGTTGCAAAAAATGTCACAAGATTTCTCTTTCTGCAACCAAGCTAAACCAGTTCCTGTTATCCATGCTTATTGATGCTGAAATAGACTGCAGCTAGAAATTTACCAACTGACCACCTAGACCCAGAGTAGAGAGACTTGTGGTTTTAGGCCTAGAGCTTGTCCTAGTCAAGGCTCTGTTCCTCCCTCCCCAGATCCACTCCCCAGCCATGTGGTTTTTGCCTTTATAATCTCTAATTCTCCAGCCCCTCCTTGGAGCACACTCCCATTTTGTCCCAAAGGCTGTGTCTCCCTAATCTATAGATTGCTTTCAGAAAATAAAGCTCTTCTTTTAGCCTGCGCAGATCCCATGGTGTTTTTTAACAGGCCCTCTCTGGGTGCACCACCCTCTCGGCACCTACATGTGTTCACCAATCGAGAAGCTCTCTGAACCCCTTTGTTTAGGGTTTCTATGGAGGTTCCATTACATAGGCATAATTGTTTATTTGTCATTGGTAATTAGGTATATCTTTATCCCCTCCCCTCTCCCCAGAGGTTGGGAGTGAAGCGGAAAGTTCCAACTTTCTAATCAGGCTTTGTCTCTCTGGTGACCAATCCCCATCCTGAAGTTATCTAGGGACCCCAGCCACCATAAATCTCATTAGCATACAAACAGTCACTCTTCTAGAAGGACAGTTCAATGGTTTTAGAAGTTCTTATGTCAGGAAATAGGGGCTAAGACCATATATTATTTAAAAAGATGTTTCTTTTGTCCTTATCACTCAGGAAATCACAAAGGTTTTAGGAGCTCTGCAACAGAAAAATCTTCATTTGGGGAATGAAGATCAAATATATATTTCTCTTATATATATATTTCTTATATGTACATATTTCACAGTATCATAATGTTTTACCCAATAGCACATTGAAGTAAGCCAATTTAATATTGTTAATTTATTATTAAAATTACTTGCATTCTTATTTTTTGTAATGTGCTATTGACTATTTTGATAGTTTATTAACTGTATAATATTGTCAAATCATGTCTAGGGAGAATATAAAAGTTCCCACGGGACATTAATTTTTTTTCTAATATGATTGGTGGCCATGACTTCTAACAAAACTGAATAATGCCCCTGAAAGAAGCATCAAGTCCCATAAATATATATCAACATATTAGTATCTATATATCTTTATCTACCCAGGGAGACATACATAAAGAAGAAGACAAACTGTGTTCACGTGTATGTTTGTGTGTGTGTGTATGTGTGTATGAAAAGATATGTGTTAGCACCTGTCTTTCCTTGTGTAATTACATAAATAACTAATTGACAAGTTCCTCTGAAAAATGGTTCACAGAGGGCTGTGGCCCAGTATCTTTGCTTGATTTTACTTAGCCAATGTCCTAAAACCAAATTCAGTAATGGCTTAAAATATCAGCAGAAGGTTATCTCAACAAGACCCAATGCAAACTACTAATCCTATGGATTTATCTGATTATTACATACTTGAGGGATAAGTGGAAACAGAACATGTTAATATATCATTACAGACTCTCCCAGCACTTATACCTTCATAGTATAATTTCATAAAAAAAATCTTCAATGCAGAGTTATTGTCATGGGCTCTCTTTTATGAAATAATTTCATGATTATAAGTAATCTATACAATGAAATACTCTTTTCTTTTTTTTGTCCTATTAGGTAGAAGCATATTTTCTTCCAGAGTGTGTCCTGCAGTATGATATCTATTCCCTTGATTAGAAGACAAAAAAATTAAAAAAAATATATAGTGTACTGTCAACTAAAATAAACTATAGAAAGTTGTTTGGACTAATTATAGGTAAATGGCTAAGTGTATCAATTGTTGCTACAAAATTGCTGCAAAATCAAAATTTCTGTAAAATTCAGAGCCTCAGTATTATAAAACAGTAAACAATTTTTTTTCTGAGCATGTGATGTGGACTAGGAATGTGTAGCTGTCTGGCTCTTGACTGCCTCATTCACATTTTGAGGGGTCACTTTGCTATTGGCTGATTTAGGTGGCCTTACTTGGAGTGAATGGGGCAGTTCATTCCCCATGTCCCTTATTCCCCAGCGGGCTAGCCTGGGTATGTTCTAAGTGGGATGACAGCCTAACCTAACTGGGCAATTATTTCTAAAAGAATCTTTTTGGGTCATCCCAGCTAAGTATTCAAATTTTGGAAATTTGAATGAAGTATGTTTCTCAAAATAATTTATCACAATCAGACTACATTCTTATTTCTTATTTTTATCTTTTTTTTATTCATTTATTTTTGAGATGGGGGTCTCTCTCTGTTGCCCAGACTGCAATGCAGTGGCTCAATCATAACTCACTGCAGCTTAGAAGTCCTGAGTTTGAAAGATCTTCCCACCTCAGCCTCACAAGTAGCTGGGACTACAGGCATGCGCCACCATGCCTGGCTAAACATTCTTATTGTTAAATAAAACTAAATGTACTCCTTAATTCATAACACAAATTCTAAGATAAAATTGAATACTTTAGTAGTATATGGACTAGTAAATGAACTATTATTTTCAATATTTACTCAAAAAATCTTCAGTCATTCCCTAAACAAATATTTATTCACTGCTTGCCTGAACCTGAGCTAGGTGATGTAGCCAATAGAGAGAAGAATAAAATATGTTCCAGGCCTTAGAGAAGTTCAGAAAAGAGTAGAGTATACAAAGATAAATTATTTTCAGAAGCTTTCATCCCCCAGGTGTACATGGCTACTTGTATTATTTATTTGCTGTACCAGTGTCTTACAATTAATCATAAAAACATCTTGTATGGGAAAACATCGTGAAGCCATTGTATAATCAGTCATGCCTTAGAATCTCCTGGGCTGAGTAAATATGTGTGAGAGAGTGACAAGGAAATTACAAAGGTCAGGTTGAAGAGATATAAGAAGAGCTAAAAAATTTTCCAATAAAAGATTGCAGGCAAACTGATTCCTTCTCTCTGCAATGACCAGGCAGGGGTTAAGTCACCAGAGAATATTATGTCTGTGACTTTCAGAAGCTAAATATTGAAGCAAGAACCAATTTGCCTACTTAGGAGAGTCTGGTAGCTGCAATGGTGACTTTCCAGTGACAAGTGACTAAAGAGGCTCATTCCAATTTATCTGCAATTTGTTTCACACTATTTTTTTTTTTCCTTTTTGGTGGGGGGATAGTGGGGTGTGATGGGAGCCACAATCCTGGAAATTTCTGACTGGAGTGGTTTACCATTCTTTTTTTTTTTTTTTTTTTGAGACACAGTTTCTCTCTGTCGCCCTAGGTAGAGTGCAGTGGAGTCATCATAGCTCACTGTAATCTCAAGCTCCAGGGCTCAAGCAATCTTCCTGCCTTAGCCTCCCCAATAGCTGAGACTAGAGGCACATGCCACAACATCCTGCTAATTTTTCTATTTTTTAGTAGAGACGGGGTCTCGTTCTTGCTCAGGCTGGTCTGGAACTCCCGAGCTCAAGTGATCCTCCTGCCTCGGCCTCTCAGAGTGCGAAGATTACAGGCGGGAGCCATGGCAACTAGCCTGATTTACCATTCTTAGAACCAGAATGGGTGTAGACTTTAAGAGTTTCTACCTTGTGACCTCTTTCAGCAGTGCACCCCCACACAAATTTTCTTCTTTAAGAACCCAAGTGTCCAAAATATTTGATATAATCAATTTCAAGGAATTATTGAGAAAAGAAAATATCAGAGGAAATGGCAAGATTGTTAAGCTTTTCCGTATGTGTGGTGACGGGGTGGTGCAAATATTAAGAAACACTATTATCTAAAGTGAACAGCACTGTTTTATAGGAATATTTCAAGAGGTGAGAGAAAGAATAATCAATGATGTCTTGGGATATTTTTCCTATGTCCCATTTTGTCCAATTTTCCCTCAGTTCTACTTAGCCCAGATTATATAACACTGTATCTATGAATGTCTTTCCAGTAAGTCTACCTGGAAAAGTGCTCTTACCTACTTCTAAGTTTTCATATTTTTTACTTTCTTATTTAAAGCACTTATCACATTTGACTCTATATTATAGACATGTTAATATTTTTATCTAAAAGAAAGACATAAGAGAAAGAGCTCAGAACAACCGCCCTATAATTCCTTCTTTATTATTAATACTATTAATAATTTTCTGATTGTGTTTCATTACATACCTTCACTTTGTTTACCCTTGCAATGTGCTTTCAACTTAGTGTGTTACTTGAGAGAAATTCCTATCATTTATTCCTCATAACCCAGCACAATTTTTTCTATACATATTTTGAAATAGTCTGATTCAAATCAAGGAATAATAAGTGCTGATTTTCTCTCTGCTCTTAGTCATACAGCCAGTAAACTTGTTCATTCAAATATAATAATGCAATGTCCACTAATAATGTCCACAAAATGAATTGATACATACATGTGACATCCAGCTTCTTAAACGCAGGGATTTTAACACTCACTTTTAAAGAAGACTAGGGTTTGTTTTGAAGAAGTACCTCAGAGGTCACTGTGGAGGACAGGAATGAGTAAAGCAGACTACTCTTCATGTTGACTTCAACTTGTGCAGCTCAGTTTTTAATGTGCTTTAATTTCACCCTATCTAATGTTTCGGTAAAAAAATTCAGCTGCTATAAATAACAAAAGTACTGCTAATGCCAAGTTTTATGATTTTCTGTGGAACATCATTTTACCAAATACTACGGTTCCTCTTATGAACTTCAAAATCCATTTCTTCTATGATTTTTGAGTTAACAAATTTTCCCCCTAAGACACAATTATCAAACCAGATTCTCAGTATCTCTCTGCTCAAGGAACATTTTATTGCTTATTTGACTACTTGAAGTAAGAGCTTGGTCTCTGCATTCACAAAGATACATTTTGGAAAATCTCCACAGAATCACGTTCATTGAGGATGCAGGGGTGTAAGACAATTATATCTTAAGTGCATCACTTGCTTCGTTTTATGTGAAAAGTGATAAATTGAGACAAACTCATGATTTTGACATATAACCTGGAAGAAATTTCCATTTGGTATAAATTAGTTTCAATTCATAAGCCTAATGACATATATTTCTTTATGACAGTTTAATTGGGTGTTTTAGATAGAAGCTTAAAATCACGGTTTTCAGTCTGAAATTCAGACAAATAATGAAATAAATAACAATGTTTTCATTTAACTAATGGGGAAAATCTTAGTTTAAAAAATACATAAATGTCTATGTTTTCTTTTATAGTTGGAATGAATGCAATCTTTACTATTTCAGTTTTAAAACATTATAGTTTAAGTCCTGTACTTAGCTTAGGCTGTAGTAGTGCTTATGAACACTGAATGCAGAGGAAACAGTCATGCTGTGAATATGATGCTATTATGACAAGATGCTTAGTAAACCTAATAAATGAAAACTGATCTCTAGCATATTGTCATAGAAATGGAAATATAATGAAATTTAATAAATTATAAATAGAAATATTGTGATGGACTCATTAAGAACAGTTATTTTTAAAGTATTTGAAAATATAACAATATTACATGTTGCATTTTTCTAATAATAAAGCAAAAATATAAATTATTTCTAGTAGAAGCAAGTCATATATCAGGAGGAGCATTCTCAAAATCCTGCTTCTTGCTCATATATCATTTCATCATTATTTTGCAATTACCAGAGATCCTTTTCATAATAATCTTGAATGAAATTAACTAAATTATAAAATGGTACAAATTCCATAATTTCTTTTGGCAGATCTCATAGATTTTCAAAGTTACATGGTCATTAATTGCCAGTAGTACCTTCTAATCCATGTAAAATTGATTATGGTGCAGGCTGTTTTTCTGTATTGTTTAAGAGACCACTGATTCCAGTTTAGAGGCTGTGACATTATTTATTTTGTTCTGCTGCTCTCTGGACAATTAATAATCAATTTTGTTTGGCTTTTTCTAATTTATGGCATAATAAAGATAAAATTGTATGAAAGTGAAATATATTACAAATTAGAAACTTCAGTGTTAATAATGGAAAACTTCTGTTTATGGCTTTGTGTTTTCAAAATTCAAAAGTAAAGATCATGCAGTTTTAAATCAGTTTTAAAATCAATTATGTAGGGTGTGCCAAGTGCCCTTTCATTCTGGTTATACGTTCATTACAACTTTATTGATCTCATCTGCTTGAGTTGTCATTAAACCATAGGTTTACCTTCGCATTTGACCCAGTGGGTCTGGTAAATATAAGAGTAGTTTCCTACAAGACAGTGAAGACAAAGGCTATTTATTTGTATTTTCTGGTTTCGTTGAATTGAATGTGGATTTAAATTTGAACATGCTTAACTATATCATGTTTTCTTTAAGGTTTTAAAGACCTCATGAAGGCCAATGACATACTGTCCTCATTTCATTTTGAAAGTCTACCACTGACATTGTTGTTCAAAGCCATATTACTGATGATAATTATAAATTTTTAAGTGGTGAAAGAGGAAACTAGTACATTACTCTTAATTTCATTGTTTTGTTCTACCTTAATGACATAAACCATAACTTTTATGAAAGTGTGTAATAGTAAAAGAACCTCAAATTTCCTGTCTTTTTTTAAATTTATTTTTATTTTTTTTGAGCATATTATGGGGGTACAAATATTAAGATTACGTATATTGCCCATGCCCCCCT